>LR738711.1:743508890-743544517 GCA_902687465.1 Secale cereale
CCCACGGTCGCCTGCCACCGCTGTTTTGCCGCTGGGGAGCAAACTGCTTCCCACCGCCGCCCCCGCATAAAGAAGCTGCCTCATCCGACCGGCAAGCTCGTCGGACGCCGGCAGGGCAGCTAGCTGGTCCGTGCGCGCCGCGACTCCCCTTGCCGACCGTCTCCTTCTTCGACGTCCGCAAGCTGTTCGACAGTTTGCCGAGGTACGAAATGGACTCCGCCGGCGAGTTCTTTTTCCACAATTTCCTTTGCGACTCGGACGATTCGTCGTCCGATGACAAGGAGGAGATATTGGCTGCTGTGTTGGTCCAGCACCACCTCGACAGCCATCGGCCGTTGTTCCGCGGCTCCATTCCGGGCCACCTTCCGGCGTTGAATCGCAACCGAGAGAGCGGACATTTCCTTCTCTGGAAAGACTACTTTTAATACAACAAACCCTTTGTTCAAACATCAAAAATTCCGCCGCCGTTTCCGTATGAGTAGGCATGTTTTCAACCGTATTAGAGAGGGTGTGGTCGGCTATGGTAACTATTTCGAGTGCAAAGAGGATGCCGTCGGCAAGATAGGTTTCTCCTCTTATCAGAAATGCACTGCCGCCATCCGAATGCTTGCATACGGAGTGCCCCAATATCTAATTGACGAGTATGTCCGTATGAGCGAGTCTACATGCCTAGAGTCTCTGTATAAGTTCTGCAAGGTTGTTATTGCTGTGTTTGGCCCTGAATACTTGAGAGAGCCGACAGCTGAAGATACAGCCCGTTTGTCGGCGATGAATGCCAGAAAGGGCTTCCCAGGGATGCTTGGCAGCATAGACCGCATGCACTGGGAGTGGAAGAACTGTCCTTCTGCATGGCAAGGGCAGTACAAGGGCCATGTTAGGGCTTGCATTGTCATACTAGAGGTCGTGGCGTCTCAAGATCTCTGGATCTGACACTCTTTCTTTGGCATGTCTGGATCACACAATGATATCAACGTGCTTCAGCGCTCCCCGGTGTTTGCTAGGCTTGTGATACGTCCAAAACGTATCTATAATTTCTGCTTGCTTCATGCCTCTTTTGTGTGATATTACTATGATATTTATACACTTCATACACTTTTGATCATATTTGGACTAACCTATTAACTCAGTGCACCCCAGTGCCAGTTTCTGTTTTCTGCTGTTTTTGTATTTCTGGTTTTCCCATTACGTAAACTGCCAGAAAAATTCCGGGAAAAATATATAAAAAATTCAGCGTTCCGGAAGCTTCCATGCGGCCAAAGTAGGGCCGGAGGGGGGCCACCAGGGCTCCAGGCGGCCTGCCCACGCGGCCCCCCTCCTGGCCGCGCCGGGGGGGCGCCTGGGCCCCCCAGGCCTCCGCTGATGCCCCCTTTGGCATATATTTAACACCCGTCGCAGAAACCCTGGTTCCGGACCCCTTCTCTCCAGACGCAATTCCGATCTCCGCCGCCATCACCATCAAGCTTCGGGGGACCAGAATTCCTGTGCTGGCACCCTGCCGGGACGGGGAAGTGCCCCCGGATTCATCTCCATCGACGTTGCTTCCTCCCTCCATGATGCGGGAGTAGTTCCTCCTCGGGGCTGAGGTTTCTACCAGTAGCTATGTGGTCAATTCTCTCTCCCATGATGTGATCTTCGTTGTGATCATAGGCTATGTTAATCTAGGGTGATCCCATGATATTTCCCCTTCCTCTATGTACTGGATTGATGTACTCACTTGTCTTTATCTAGTATAATCCCCGAGACCAAGGTGACAGCGGTCTATTGGA
This sequence comes from Secale cereale, assembly GCA_902687465.1. NCBI lineage: Eukaryota > Viridiplantae > Streptophyta > Magnoliopsida > Poales > Poaceae > Secale > Secale cereale. The sequence goes on from LR738711.1 coordinate 743,510,657, forward strand.
CATGGATTAGAAAAAAAAAATCATGAGTGATTTCCTCTCTTGTGTGTTGATTGAAGATTGAGAGTCTCTTGGTGCTTGTCTTTGACTATCCTTTAGATATGTTGTGGTGATTGTGGGACTCTCTTTGGATGGCCGCGGTGACATTGGGAAATCCTTAGATTGAGAACTACGAACTTTGAGGTGTGCTTTTGTAGCCCTACATAATTCTCGTCCTCTCTTGACCACGAAGGAATGACCTCCGGGTGCGTCTTCTTTGCATGTTTTATGGGAAATATCATGTGATTCGATTATGTTAATGTTGTTGGGAGTTGCCACTAGTGAAAGTATGAACCCTAGGCCTTGTTTCCACCATTGCAATACCATTTGTGCTCACGTTTACCACTTGTTTGCTTGCTGCACTTTTTATTACAGATTTATATTACTTTGCTTTGCCACTCCTATCATCCATATTTTACCATCTCTTCGCCGAACTAGTGCACCTATACAACTCCTAGTTGTATTAGGTGTGTTGGGGACACAAGAGACTTCTTGTATCTTAGTTGCAGGGTTGCTTGAGAGAGACCATCTTCAACCTCTATTTCCCTGAGTTCGATAAACCTTAGGTCATCCACTTGAGGGAAATTGCTGCTGTCCTACAAACCTCTGCGCTTGGAGGCCCAACATAGTCTACAAGAGTAGAAGCGTGTGTAGACATCAGCTTGCTGAAGGTAACAGCCCACCGGTGAACTTTACTGTCAACGACCACAACTACGACAAAGGGTACTACCTGGGTGACGGTATCTATCCTCAGTGGACCACTATTGTCAAGACAATACCCAACCCTGTCGGAGAGAAGAGGAAAAGATTTACCCAAGAGCAAGAAAGTGCTAGGAAGGATGTCGAGCGTGCCTTTGGTGTTTTGCAATCTCGATGGGGCATCGTTCAATATCCTGCTAATACGTGGAGCACGCAGAAACTATGGGAGGTGATGACTACTTGTGTGATCATGCACAATATGATCGTAGCTAGAAGACGAGCGCTCGGAATGTCTGTACGATCAAGGCTTTCAGTTTCAGGGTGAGAATGTTGTGCCTGAGTATGAAGTAGCGGCAACGTTTGAACAGTTCATCCAATTTCATGAAGACATGCATGATTGGGAAACTCACGTGCAGCTGCAAAATGATTTGGTTGAGCATATGCGGGCTCATGTTGGCAACCAATAGATGTATCTTCTTTTATTCTTTTGCAAAACTATGTGAAACATTTTTATTTGTATCCGGCTTGTAAAACTATATTATTTTTATTTGTATCAGTAAACTATTTTTAAAAATATGTTTGAATCCAAATCAATGTAATATTGGGCGGGCGGCCGGCCACGCCGACAGATATGGGTCGGCGCGTTGGGCGCTGCCGACCCAAATTTAAAAGAGGGCGGACGCCGGGCGGGCGATTGACCCAAACGAACAAAAAACGGACGGAATCGTCGTCCGTTTGGGTCGCCCCATTGGAGTTGCTCTTACAACCCGCCTACATCACCTTATTGTACTTGCTCTTGGGCGAGAAGAATCATGTCGTGTGTGTCGCCCGACAGACTCCCGGCCTCTCTCTTTGTTAATGCCTACTCATATTTACGAGTAGTACGTAGGAGCTGAGCTTTTTCTTTTTCAACATGTACTTTCTCCGTTCGAAAATACTTATCATCAAAATAGACAAAAAAGATGTATCTAGAATTAAAATACATTTAAATACATCTCTTTTTATTCATCTTGATGACAAGTATTTCCGGACGGAGGGAGTATGTGGGTACTGCTCCATTGCCATAATTAGAGTATTGTAGACTAGTACTAGTGGCTAACTCCAAAAGCAAATAGAAGTAGCGGTGCATCCAGTAGCGGTGTATACTGACCGAAAGTCGAATCAAATCATCCCCTTTTTGTCAGGTTAATTGAGTCTAGACACAACATAATGCCACTTTGCTGTTTAACATCCACACCAATGGCAAGCTCAAAGTGTCCACCTTGCCTGCTGGTTTACGGAGTACGTACAGTACATGTACATATCTACACACAATCCTCTTAAGAATCTATCAGAGTCTCGCCTCTTATAGTAAACGAATTAGCTGGTGTTTCTGTCGCAGTAACCAGTAACGGGCTGGAGCTATATACATTGCATATTTGGGCATACATCCATCCCAGTTAAAACTCGAAAGCAATGTGCAAAAGTCGTCTAGTCCAAAAGCAGCCACACATGGACTCGGCAGCACAGCACCTGTCCCGTCTTGCCCAACGCCAAGCCCAACCACCGCCGGCTGCACTTGCCCTGCACCGTGGAATCAACAATCAACTCACTGATGTCACTCAAGACTTGATCGATCAGCGGCAGCCGATTATCTAATCCGCCATAGGATATAGTAGTAGCAAGAAAGAAACTCGTACCGTCCTGCTGCCAATTCAAGGGCCGTGTGGTCGGGATGTGCCGTGGAAAGCCAAGACAAACCTGGCACCAAGTCAAGGTAGATTGCCTGGATTACTCGGGCCCGGGGAGGCCTAGGCGAATCAGTAGTGCGAATGATTCCCCTGTCGATATCTCGCAGTACTACGGAGAGCACTGGTGAACACAATCTAGTCGATAGATCGTCTCGTCCTAGTGATTCGTCGTAAACGGCATGCATGCATGCCAACGGGCTAAGCCAATGAGCCAATCACCCTACGCAAGTAGCCATGCATCCATGTTGATTGACGCACGCACGAGTAAAGTAGGGTAGGAGTATATGCTGCTGCCGATGCCGCTCGGTGCATGCACGCATGCGGGCATCAGCTGATTGGTACGTACGTAGTGGTGGTGGCCGGCCGGCCAGTGCCAGCCACCGGAGACGGCCGGGAATGAATGATCGCGAGCACGGGGATTTGAATCGGTACTAGTAGTAACATTTTATGCCATGCCCGTCTGTTCCTCGGGTGCCGACCGATGGACAGTCCCCGATCGTGACGGCCGGCACCCATTGACGTCGATCCCTTCATTTCTCTCTTCTCTTCCTAGTAGCTAGTCTTGGATGATCAAAGGTCTGTTTGACCCGATCGGGTCCGCGGTTGCTTTCCGTATGGAACACACGGCGCCAATTAGCGCATAACAAATTGATCGAGGGGCTTTCGTTCCATTCATTCATCAGCTCGCTAGTCCAGCTCCAACGCCCATCCTTATTCCTCTCACGTCACCGCGACGCTAGTCTACTGCCACTGGTGTACTATAGCCTTCGCCGTTGACGAAAACCATGCATGTGTAGTACGGAGGAGAGGGCAGCACCCCAGACTTGACTTGAGATAAACATCGTTAGCCTTAGGCCGGCTTGCTTACGTAGGGAACGGAATCCCTCTAATCGCTCACTCGCTGCCTCCTCCCGGCAAGCTGATTAACAAGAAATATGGCTACTACTTAACTTGGGAGCTAGCCTAGCTAATTAGTTCATAACAATAATTACGTATCCATAGTTAATTTATCTATCGGAGGAGGTTGGGGGATTCCCTTCCCCCTAGCTACATAACGAGACTTGCTATATACATATATCACATGTTGTAAGCGCAAGTTGCAGCGGACCGCCCGGCCACTGATGGATGATCGATCGTCGTCTGGCCATCGCATTCTCACGTACGCATTGTGTTAAATTAGGCAAGCAGAGCATATCCCTGTCTAGGATCTCGCCGGAGTAAACTAATGGCCTCCAGCAGCCAGCGTTGTGCCCAATTCTTCCTCCCAGCATCCATCCATCACGTAGGTGTCATGGATGATGCTCCATTATTTTTCACTTCTCGTCATCTGCTTGCCCGTGAACCGTGGTGCAGGCAGGAATTAAACGGATGGATCCAAGTACCACGTACCGGATTGTTTTCAGCGCATGTCCAGGTGCCGGCGTGTAGTTCCAGCGGCTACGCTCGTAGAAAATGGTGTAGGTTTTGACTTGGTATGGACGAGGACGACGATCCAACAGACATCAGGTGCAGCGGGAATTGTAGTTGGTTGGTTCAGGTTGGACTTGATCATCATCTTGTCTCCCCCTCTCTGCTAGGTACGTAGATATATGTAGCTAGATACCGTCTCCTTCGTCTGTCCTGGATAAACTATATACGTTTGAGAATATAAGTAAGTTATCATCATTGGCCGCTCAGGTGCGCGCGCGTTTACTCTGGGGTCGTCATAATTAAGCCGTTGTTTGATTTCTGGGACAAATGTGTTCTAGAGGACAAGTCTTGGAGTACTAGCTACCCCCGCAGGGGGGTAGTATTGGAAAAAGAAGTGGGATCCAATAACTCATCTTTTCCCGATTTGGTTTCTGAATTGGAACGAGTCGTACGTATGAAAGCAACGGCGACTAGCTACATGACTTGAACAAGTATTATAGAAATGAAACGTAAACAACATGTGGATGAGCCTGTCATTCCAATAAGTATTCATCAACCAATACATTACGTGTGTTTGAACTGATTCCACTCAAAATATGCTTGGAATGTAGTACATGTATGCTAAAGAAAGATATATGCTTTATTGGTTTCTTAATTAATAAATCAGTACCAATTTGGTCTGTGGTGTAAGCAAATTAACGGCTCTACCAAGCATATATCTGCCTTCCATCCGCATCAACGGCTCTCCAATTAATACTTGATTCTAAGGCCGACACGACATTAGCAATCAGGGAAAAGCAAACTAATTCTGCTCAGTTCCATGCACTAGCTAGATCTCAAAACTTAGAGCGGGGCCTACCTGCAGAGGGCACGCTATCCCGGCCATATCCATACCCCCATGTTCCTTGCGAAAACAAGTATCCATCCATGCATGCATATGCAATTATGCATGAACCATTAGTTCGATGCCCGTGGCCAGTTTGTTGGAGCACGCCCCCTTGCACGTACACACTGATCACGCGCTCGATGCCATGCGGTTGTGGGACCTCATCCGCGCATGCGGGCGGCGTGTGACGTCGCTCGACAACAGGTGCGTTTTACAGCCCCGCGCCGCGCGCTCCGACGGCGGCGGCTCGCGCGAACCAAGTGGTGCCGGACGCGGCGCCCGCCCGCCCCGGACCAGTGGCGGAGCCAGAAAATCTATGTAGAGGGGGCCAAACATGTTATATAATGTTAGACGGATCAAATCATCTAAATCTTGCTAATTATGTTTGAAAAATGGAAGATTAGAAGCACATGTAGCTGTATTTGTGAGAGCATAGGGGGGCCAAGGCCGCTGGCAGCACCCCCGCCTCCGCCACTGCCCCGGACCGCCGAGGGTTTGGGTCGGGTACGCGCACCGTGCGCTGCCGGCCGGGCCACGCGTCGCTTTACGCATACGTACGCCCGGTACGCACATCCACTACGACGAGCTGCCAAATCAATTGGTCGTATTAGATGCTGGGGCGACAGCAGCACAAGCACGCTCAAAATAAAAAAAACGAAGAGAAATATAAAAGAAACAAATGCTGACACCGATGGATCAATAAAAACAAAGAAGCTTCGCGACCGCCGTGTCTACCGGGGAACCTCCACCAAGCACCTATACTCCAAAGCGCCGGGTATCAATCAACACCTCCAGGAAGGGATGCGACGACGACGGCACTGCTGCCAAGGATTTCCCTCGATACTCGTCGAGGAGGGAGGAAGGGTAACCCCCGACGCCTTCCAGGAAGGTCTGGCGAAACCCTCAGGCACCACTGCGTCGGTGTCGGCTCGGCTGACAGGGATTTCTCCCAGTCCAACCTTCACCTCGGGTGCTCAGGAGCATGCCACCAAATAGACCACCACCCTGCGCCAAAACGATCTTGAAGCTTCCATGCCGTCTCACCACGACATCACGAAAGGGGCCTGCTCAACGAAGAAGAGGAGCCCAGACTAGGGACAACAACACCATCAGCATGCGGGAGGGCCCAACCTCCACCGTCAACGATGGTAACCGACCGAACGCCACAGCAGGAGCATACCAGGTCTACAGGCCCGGCCGGGACCTCAGATGTCCATAAAGCTCCCGCCGTCACGCTGCAGAAGGCACACCGTCGGTGCCACACCACCAGTTCGAGCTCCTCCTCCTTTGCGCCACGAAGAAGACGCCGAAGCCGTGCCAATGGCCGGCCCGCTAGGACCCAGATGGGGCCGACAGGGGCCAGATCTGGGCCGGGGCACGCCACCATGCCGCTTCGCCGCCAAGAGGCAGCACCGCCACCTCGCCCGCTGCCAACGACCGCCGTCGAGTCGAGCAGCACCGTCGCCGTCTCCTGCCCCGGGAAGGGGATGTGCGCGTGGGGACAAGAGGTCCCGCCGCCGCCGGCACCACCCGGGCCAGCATCGGGGCCACCCGCCGACAGCGGCGGGGGAGATCGAGCGGAGGGGAGGGCCGAGAGGGAGGGGAGGGAGTGCGCCGCCCCGGCCACCTCCAGGGGAGGCGACGTAGGGGCGGGATCGAGAGAGGGAGAGGGGGCGGGATTGGCCGGGGCGCGCATACCGGCGGTCGGCGGCATCTGGAGTGGGCTAGGGCACCGACAGTGACGGTGGAAACCCTAGCGGGAGGGTGTGTAGTGGTTCTTTCACTAGGCTCGTCTCTGCCCGCAAGAGAGAGAGATTAGACACGTCTTTTGATAATTGACTATTTTATAGTAAATTAAAACCAAATTTAAGCACCAAAAATCATGTTTGTACAAGATTTAACAACACTCGATGCCCATTTTTAAACGGTTTGCTCTATTTTCTTTAAAGTGCAAAAGACTTGCCGCATTTATTTAAAAAAATGCCCAAAAATAATAAAAATTACATTCAGATCCGTAGACCACCAAGCGACGACTACAAGCACTGAAGTGAGCTGAAGGCATGCCGCCGTCATCGCTCCTCTCTCGCCGGAGCCGGCAAAACTTGAAGAGAGGGTTTAGAACAAATTTGGTCGCCCTAGGGCAAGAAGTCGATAAACAAAAGCTTACTCTCCCGACATGAAACTAGGCTAACTCCAATGCGGCAACCCATTTCGGCCGCGACCGCTTGGATCTGCACAGACAGAAAACATGCCCCAAATGCACCGACGCAAATGGATGGGTGTTAGTTTTTCTGTCCGCCGTGACCCATTTTTGATCCAAATATGGGCCGGGTTTGCAGCGTCGCGGATACGACGCCGACCCGAGCGACGCCCGTCCTTGTCCTCCCCCTGGTCCGCTCGTTGGTGGCACATCGACCATTCTCCTCCCTCCACGCTCGACACCCCCACCCTCGTCACCGCCACCCATTTTCAAGTCGCTCGAGAGTACTCAGGCCACCGCCGCATCCAACCACTTCCCCACGCCCACGCCGCGTCCACCGAGTCCCACCCGTTGCCGGCATCTATGGGTGCCCTCGCAGCAGCCAGAGCACGAGAAGGCACGGTCCTTCACCGCCACCGGCGACACCCTCACCTCCATGCTCACCGTCGGCGGGCGCAGGCTTGGACATGCCTGCTGCCTGTACTTGGAAAGAACTGGAAGTGGCACCGGCAGGCGAACTTCGACAAGCCTGCTTTCCAGGAATGCTTGATAGCATAGATTGTATCCACCGGAAGTGAAAGAACTGTCTGTTTGCTTGGCACGGGCAATATAAGGGGCATGTTAAAGCTTGCATACTTGAAGCTATCGCATCACAAGATAGCTGGATTTGACACTCTTTTTTGGCATGGCAGGTTCATACAATGACATCAACGTGCTTCAGTGGTCTCTGGTGTTCAGAAGGCTTGCAAAAGGCAACTACCCAGATGTCAACTTTGAGGACAAAGGCCACCAATACAACAAGGGATACCACCGAGCTGATGGTATCTATCCTAAGTGGTCAACTCTTGTGAAGACAATCTCCAGGCCGGTAGGAGAGAAGAGGGTTAGATTTGCCCAAGCACAAGAGAATGCTAGGAAGAACGTGGAGCGTGCTTTTGGTGTGCTCCAATCTTGATGGGCTATCGTTCAACACCCTGCTAGAGCATAGAACACTTGAGATGTGGGAGGTGATGATTGCTTGTGTGATCATGCACAACATGATCACAGAGGATGAGCATGTTGACCGCCTAACCGACAAGGGGAGCCCAAGGTAGTGCAATGGGAATGTCGATCGCACTGCATGCAAAAATGTGCATGATATAATCAAGGTCCAATCCTTCACCTAAATAGGGGTCACGGGCATCTTTTGGAAATTTGTAACAAGTCTCGTGACCTCCCAAAAGCTCTCTAGGATATTGGAGATGGCCTGGACACCCTCATTAATCAGTGCGACAAACATTGCAACGTCGTCCGTGTATAACAATGTCTAGAATTGCCCACCCCGACCACCCAAGTCATGTAGGAGGCCCTGCTCGGTTGCTAGACAAAGCACCCATTGTAGGGGGCCGATGGCAATGACAAAGAAAAGTAGAGAGAGCGGGTCTCCCTGCCAGAGGCCACGACCATGCTAATGGGGTCCCTAGGATGGCATTAAGGAGGACCCGAGAGGTGGAAGTCAAGAGGGGGGAGGTAATCCAATCGCGGAACCTTGGAGGGAATCCACACTTTTGGAGGAGGTCGGAAATGTAATCCAATCGTCATCGTCATCACCATCGTCACGGGCATCATCGAGATCATCATCAACATCATCCCCAACACCAGCACCATCTCCATCTTCATCCAAATCTCATCTTACAATCGCAACTTGTGTTGTAACTCGTACTACCTATCCTCTCTACTCCATCGGTGTTGATTACTACTTTGTGGTGAATGCTATTGAGTTTTGTTGGAGAAATATTATTATGTCCAGATTGTTTATCACCTATTTATCCCCACTGATCATGATCTCTTTTATGTCTCGTGAGTAGTTACCTTAGTTCTTGAGGACATGGGGAAAGTCTTGTTGTTAGTAGTCATATGCTATTGAAGTAATATGTGTTGTTTGATACTTAAGTTGTGTTGTCATTCTACTAGTGGTGTTGTGTGAGTCGAACACTCAACACTTCGCCTTATTAAGGACCTAGGAGAATACATTGTGTACAAAGAATGCTTATGGTGGGTTACCGGAGTGACAGAAACCTGAACCCCAGTTCGCACGCTTTTGCATAAGGGAATAATGGATCCTCGATCGTATTGCTATGGTTAGGCTTTTGCCTTAAATTCTATCTTGTATTTGCGGATGCTTGCAAGGTGTTTAATCATAAGAGTGCACTCATCTTAGTCTAGAGAGTGTACTAGCATAGATCCACCCACTCAACACTTATCAACACATAACATAGTATCGATACGGAATATGGTGAAAGCACATGACTACCTCTCCCGTGTGTCCTCAGGAACGCTTTAGTCTTTATAAGTTCAGTTGCTAGGCCTCTCCTTTGCTAAGAAAGGATTGGGCCACTTGTTACTCTCAGTACCTTTTACATAGCTTGCTTTTACTTTCCTGTTGCTTATATCGAGAAAACCCCTAAAAAGTTATCTTTCAGTGCTTGCAGTAATTTCTTGCTCAGAATCGCTTATCAATACTTTCTGCTCCTCGTTGGGTTCGACACTCTTACTTATCGAAAACGCTGCAATAGATCCCTTACGGTTGTGGGTCATCAATACTCCTTTGTAAAAAATACACGGCTGATTCCTTGATGCTATCAGGGGCGCCGGTTTAAGAGGCCACGGAGAGTTTTTGGCGAAATTCCCATGTGATACTCTTTTTGCGAAGATGGCTGATTCCCCGGTTTACTGGGGGCGCCGGTTTATTTATTAATCATAATATATACAATGTACATAAAACGGAGCCAATGGCTCAAGTGTAGTAAGGTCGCAGAAGAGCGATGTTCCATGGCCGCTTCGTCTCCTCCTCCGCCGTACGTGAGTCCTTATGTTCTCGAACGTCGACCAGGTAGTATGAACCGTTGTGTAGGTTCTTGCTGACCACAAAGGGTCCTTCCCAAGGTGGGGATAACTTTTGCATATCTGTCTGGTCTTGGATGAGCTGGAGCACCAGGTCTCCCTCCTGGAACGTTCTGGTCTTAACCCGGCGGCTGTGGTACCGGCGCAGGTCTTGTTGCTAGATCGTCGAACGTGCTGCTGCCGTTTCCCATTCCTCATCCAACCGGTCCAAGCCGTCTTGTCTTGCTTGCTCATTATCTGCTTCAACGTAAGCTACCACCCGTGGTGAGTCGTGTCGGATGTCACTAGGGAGAACCGCTTCAGCACCATATACCATGAAGAAAGGCGTATAACCTGTAGACATGTTAGGTGTAGTGTTGATGCTCCAGAGGACAGAAGGTAACTCCTCTACCTAGCAACCTGGTGTTCTTTGCAAAGGAACCATAAGCCGAGGCTTGATGCCTCTCAAGATCTCTTGGTTGGCCCTCTCAGCTTGGCCATTGGACTGAGGGTGAGCTACTGATGATACATCCAGGCGAATATGTTCTCTTTGACAGAACTCTTCCATCTCTCCTTTAGATAGGTTGGTGCCGTTATCAGTAATGATGCTGTGTGGAAAGCCAAACCGGAAAATTACCTTTTTGATGAACTTAACCGATGTTGCCGCATCACACTTGCTGACAGGCTCTGCCTCAATCCACTTTGTAAACTTGTCCACTGCTACTAACATGTGGGTTTTCTGATCTTGTCATCTTTTAAAAGGTCCAACCATATCCAGCCCCCAAGTCGCAACTGGCCAAGTAATTGGAATCATCCGTAGCTCCTGCGCCGGAACATGAGCACGCCGTGAAAATTTCTGGCAGGCATCACATTTTCTGACCAAGTCCTCTGCATCAGCATGAGCCGTTAACCAGTAGAACCCATGACGAAAAGCTTTAGCTACTAATGACTTTGAACCGGCGCGATGACCACAGTCTCCTTCGTGAATCTCTCGAAGAATATCACAGCCTTCCTCTGATGATACGCACCGCTGAAATGCCCCAGAAACACTATGATGATGAAGTTCTCCATTGATGATAGTCATAGACTTGGACCGCCGGATTATCTGCCGAGCCTGAACTTCGTCCTCTAGCAACTCACCTCGGCTTAGGTACGCCAAGTAAGGGAGTGGCCAATCCAGAATAACATGAAGAGCTGCAACTAGCTGTGCTTCCGGATCAGGAACAGCTAAATCCTCCTCTGAAGGTATCTTTACTGACGGACTATGCAGTTCATCCAAGAAGGTGTTAGGCGGGACCGGTTTGCGTTGGGAGCCCAGCCGGCTTAATGCATCGGCTGCTTCATTCTTCCGCCGGTCTATGTGGTCCACCTGATATCCTTTGAAGCACCCTGCGACTGCTTCAACTTCTCGCCGATAAGCCGCCATGACTGGATCGTTAGAGTCCCACTTACCAGACACCTATTGTGTCACTAGATCTGAGTCACCAAAGCACTTGACCCGGCTCAAGTTCATCTCCTTGGCTATCCGTAAACCGTGAAGGAGAGCTTCATACTCAGCAGCATTGTTAGTGCAAGGGAACATTAATCGAAGGACATAACATAACTTATCACCTCGTGGGGAAGTTAACATGACTCCAGCCCCTGAACCCTCCAATTGCCTTGAACCGTCAAAGTGAATAGTCCAGTATGTATGATCCGGCTTCTCCTGAGGTGCTTGCAACTCTGTCCAATCATTGATGAAATCCACCAGTGCTTGGGACTTTATAGCAGTGCGGGGTACATACTTCAATCCGTGCGGGCTAAGCTCAATGGCCCATTTCGCGACTCTGCCAGTGGCTTCTCTATTCTGGATTATATCCCCCAATGGAGCTGAGCTGACAACAGTGATTGGGTGGCCTAGGAAATAATGTTTCAACTTCCGGTTTGCCATGAACACGCCGTATACCAACTTCTGCCGGTGTGGATACCTTTGTTTTGACTCAATAATAACCTCACTGATGTAGTAAACCGGGCGCTGAACCGGATATTCCTTGCTTGCTTCCTTGCATTCCACCACAATTGCCACGCTAACTTCACGGGCATTGGCGGCCACGTATAACAGTAGCGGCTCTTTGTCAACAGGGGCAGCAAGAACTGGCGGTTCTGCTAATTGCCGCTTCAAATCCTTGAATGCAGCGTTTGCAGCATCGCTCCATACAAACCGGTCCGTGTTTTTCAGCATCTGATAAAGCGGGATCGCCTTCTCTCCCAAACGGCTGATGAACCGGCTCAACGCTGCAATACGGCCTGCTACACGCTGGACATCATTGATACAAGCCGGTTTAGCCAAGGATGTGATCGCCTTGATCTTCTCCGGATTAGCCTCAATCCCTCTGTTTGATACTAAGAATCCAAGGAGCTTGCCTGCTGGAACACCAAAAACACACTTCTCCGGATTACGCATCATCTTGTAAACCCGGAGGTTGTCAAAGGTTTCTTTCAAGTCTTCTATCAGTGTCTCCTCCTTCCTGGATTTCACCACAATGTCATCAACATAAGCATGGACATTTTTTCCAATCTGCCCCTTGAAGCAGTTCTACACACAACGTTGATAAGTTGCTTGGGCACTCTTGAGCCCAAAAGGCATGGATACATAGCAGAAGGCTCCAAAAGGAGTTATGAAAGCTGTCTTCTCTTGGTCCTTAACTGCCATCTTGATCTGATGATAACCTGAATATGCATCCAAAAAACATAGCCGCTCACATCCTACCGTAGCATCAATAATCTGATCAATACGGGGGAGAGCAAAAGGATCAGTTGGGCAAGCCTTGTTTAAGTCTGTGTAATCAACACACATCCTCCAGGTTCCATTTTTCTTTAACACCAGCACTGGATTAGCCAACCACTCTGGATGAAACACCTCAACTATGAATCCTGCGGCCAAAAGCCTGGCCACTTCTTCACCTATAACCGCCTCTCCTCATTGAAGCGGCGCAAATACTGCTTGACCGGTTTAAACTTCGGATCAATATTAAGACTGTGCTCAGCAAGTTCCCTCGGTATACCTGGCATGTCAGAAGGCTTCCATGCAAAGATATCCCGGTTCTCACGGATGAACTCGATGAGCGCGCTTTCCTATTTGGGGTCGAGGTTAGCGCTGATAGTGAACTGCTTGGACGAATCGCCCGGAACAAAGTCAACCTGCTTGGTTTCCTCCGCCGACTTAAACTTTAACGCTGGATCGTGCTCTGTAGTTGGCTTTTTCAATGGGGACATATCTGCCGGATCAACATTGTCTTTGTAAAATTTCAGCTCCTCCGTAGCATAGACTGCCTCAGCGTATGCTGCGTCTCCTTCCTCGCATTCCAATGCGATCTTGTGGCTTCCGTGAACCGTGATGGTTCCCTTTTGACCCGGCATCTTAAGCTGCAGATAAACATAACACGGTCTAGCCATGAACTTGGCGTAAACCGGTCTTCCAAACAGAGCATGATATGGGCTCCTGATCTTTACGACATCGAAGGTCACTGTCTCTGATCTAGAATCCTGCTCATCCCCAAAGGTAACTTCCAGATCAATTTTCCCAACTGGGTAAGCCGATTTACCTGGCACCACTCCATGGAATACTGTGTTGGACTGCCGGAGCTTCTTATCTGTCAACCCCATACGTCAGAAGGTCTCATAGTATAGGATGTTGATGCTACTGCCACCGTCCATAAGTACCTTTGTGAACTTATAACCTCCCACCTGTGGTGCCGCCACTAAGGCCCACTGGCCCGGATTATCAACCCATGGCGGGTGATCCTCTCTGCTCCACACAATGGGTTGCTCAGACCAACGTAAAAAACATGGCATCGCCGGTTCAACTGCATGTACTGCCCGCTTCAGAACCTTTTGATCTCGTTTGCACAAACTTGTGGTGAAAACATGATACTGCCCACTGCTTAGCTCCTTCAGATTATTCTGATATCTGGATTGCTGCTGCTGACGCTGCTGATTGCCTTGGTTGTTGCAACCACCCTGACCATGCTGCTGGTTATGTTGATGCTGATTGTTGCCATTATGATTATTGTTACCGCCGTGATATCCTGATCCGGATCCGTTACCTTGGTAACCCGGACCTTGAAAACCGGAACTTGATCCGCCGCCGGGGGGGTCCATGGTTATACCTGGCCTGCTTCATAACCTCCTGCATGATACGGCAGTCCTTCCAGAGATGCTTAGCCGGGTTTTCCGCCGTATCGTGTCTTGGGCAAGGCACACTTAGCTGTTGATCTAGATTGCAGGGTAGCCTCTCGTTGTGCGGGGGCGGTTTATCCTTGCGGTGCTGCCCGTTGCCCTAAACATTGGTATTGGCCACAAAGTCTGAGCCGCCCTTCGCTTTTCGCTTGCCATTGTAACGAGTACCTGCCGGATTGGCTTGCGCCGGTTTACCAGCCTTGCTTGCCCTTCCCGACTTGTCTCCGTCCGCATCTGGATATTTGGTGTTATCAGAGTCCCCATACTTCACCAAAGCGCTCATGAGCGTTCCCATGTCGTTGCAATCGCGCTTGAGCCGTCCTAACTTTAGCTTCAAAGACTCGAACCGGCAATTGTTCTCCAACGTTACTATCGCCGTACTGGGGTTGATACTATTGGAAGAGTGCAGGATTTCTGATACTCGCCGTACCCAACTACTTGTGGTCTCCTGCTCTCCTTGAACACATGCTGCTAAGTCCACTACCGACATCGGCTGTTTGCACGTGTCTTTGAAATTACTGATAAACCGGCGGCGCAACTCACCCCATGATCTGATGGAGTTAGGCGGCAGGCCCTTTAACCATGTCCGGGCTGTACCCTCAAGCATCATGGTAAAGTATTTTGCACACGCCGCTTTGTCCACATCAAGCATCTCCATAGTCATCTCATAACTTTCAACCCACGCCTCTGGAGCCAGATCCGCCATGTAGTTGGGTACCTTGCGCGGGCCTTTGAAGTCTTTGGGTAATTTCACGCTTCGTAAAGTGGGGATGAGACACTGTACTCCAAAGGACCTGGCCATGACTCCCGTTTCTACGGTGGTGGGGGTGAACTGGCGTTGCTTGACGGGTGTCCTCGCGGGCAGTATGTCTAGCCTGATTTATCGCCTCCTGGGCGTGTGTTTCTGCCCCTACCGGATTATCCTTCCTGTGACGGTGTCGTCTCCGCTCGCTGCTAGATACAGCTGGTTCATTCCAGTGCCTTGTGTAACTCCGGCTCGGGCGAGGGGTTGAATGAATCCTCTCCCGGCTATAAGAATACGCCTGTTGCTGTGTCAGCGCCGTGTCCAACAATTCCTTGGCCCGTCGTGCCTCCATTGCTACGGGGGATGTCCCCTCAATGGGTAAAGCGGCCAGTCGTGAAGCGGCGGCGACAATGTTGTCCAACGGGTTAGAATAGTGGCCGGGAGGGGTGGGAACATGCGGCGTTGGCACAACTTGGTGGTTCCGCTCGGTGGCTGGCGGCTGAACCGACGCGCCAGTCCGTGGAGCTCCTTCCCGGTTTACCTTTGGGCGGTTACTGGCTCCCGCTCCTGGTGTGCCAAAGAGATTCCTTGCCTCGTAAACCGGCGGTAGACGAGTTTGCTGCCTTCTGTACATTACCTCATGTGCAGAATTCTGATCCAACCTGAGCCGGAAAGCTTGGGAGTCTAGTTCTGCCTGCCTTGCAGCCATCCTGACTTTCTCCGCATCTAGATCTAGTTTAGCTTGCTCAACCCGGCTCTTCAGCTGAATGATCTCCGCATTATGCTGCGCTTTGTCAGCCGGGGCCACTTCTGCTGTTACGAGCGCCGTCAAATTGCCGACCAAGGTGGATAAGACGTCAGAGGGCGACGGAGTTTGGTTGCCTGCCCTGGCTCCCGCTGCCTCTGAGGTGAACGCCCCGGTCATCGAGGGCTGTTGCGTAGACTGTGATCCGGCCATGAAAACAGCAATCCTATTTGGCGGATCAAAGTGGCCCGGAATACTATCACCATCGGACACACCCTCTAAAGCCGTCCTGCAACAGATACAAAGATTCGGTCTCTCCGTGTGAAGATTCATTGTCGGAGTAGACAACTGTCTCGCCACCAGAATCCGATATGTCCTCGGCTTGCACTCCATGTATGGCTCCAACGAAAACACGCCTTACGGCGGGCTGAACCCGGGCCGATCTCGCGCGCTGAGCCGACTCGACGATGTTGGGCAAGATGTCCGACTCAGGTCCCGGTTCGCGGATCTTGCCGATGAAGACGTGGATGCCACCGAAGGGGACCCGGTATCCGTATTCGATTGAATCGGCCTCGGGGCCCCAGCCTGCACCGTCGATGTAGATCCGGCCGCGATGACTCTTGGTCATCCGGCTAACCGCGTAACCCTTGAGTCCCTCAAAACTGCCCTTCAAGAACTCGAAACCATCGTGCGATAGCCCCACGGTGGGCGCCAACTGTCGTGGAATTAGCACGGCAAATGTCCGGTTTAGTGGACTTAGGTGTGAGGCCATCGCGTGGGTTAGCTTGAAGAGGTTAAAGCGGACAAAGGACACAGGGAGTTTATACTAGTTCGGCCCCTTCGATGAAGGTAAACGCCTACGTCTAGTTTGGTGTGGTATTGCTTGTGCGTCGATGACCAAGGAGCGAATCCGCTTGCCTGTGTCCCGAGCTCTTGTTTCTTGTCCTTGAACCGTCGCCAGGTCGTCCCTTTATATAGGAGGCGACGCCCGGCCCGGTTTACAGAGTCCCGAGGCTGGCTCATAAACGTGTCCGCCTCGGCCTCTACTCTTTCTACCTTACATCCCAAGTTACATGGTACGACGGTTTACAGTCTGTGGGCCTTATACATGGACCCTAAGCCTCTACGGGCTACGCCCTTTTTTACATATCTTACTGGGCTTGTAATAATACAACCTTGTCAGTGTAATCTGGACCTTCCTGGCCGGTTTATACCTGCTAGTAATATCCCTGACAAAGAGGAAAGGGAGATGCAACACAGTAGCGTAAGTATTTCCCTCAGTTTTTGAGAACCAAGGTATCAATCCAGTAGGAGACCACGAGCGAGTCCCTCGCACCTGCACAAACAAATAAGAACTTCGCAGCCAACGCGATAAGGGGTTGTCAATCCCTTTACGATCACTTACGAAAGTGAGATCTGATAGAGATGATAGTTTATATTTTTGGTATTTTTAGTTTAATAAAACAACAAATAAAAGCAGTAAAAGTAAAGTAGATGTAGATCGATATGTTGAGAATAGACCCGGGGGCCATAGTTTTCTCTAGTGGCTTCTCTCATGATAGCGATATTCTACGGCGGGTAAACAAATTACTGTCGAGCAATTGATAGAAAAGCGAATAATTATGAGACTATCTAGGCATGATCATTGTATATAGGCATCACGTCCGAGAGAAGTAGACCGACTCCTGCCTGCATCTACTACTATTACTCCACACATCGACCGCTATCCAGCATGCATCTAGTGTATTGAGTTCATAAGAATAGAGTAACACCTTAAGGAAGATGACATGATGTAGAGGGATAAACTCAAGCAATATGATATAAAACCCATCTTTTTATCCTCGATGGCAACAATACAATACGTGCCTTGCTGCCCCTACTGTCACTGGGAAAGGACACCGCAAGATTGAACCCAAAGCCAAGCACTTCTCCCATTGCAAGAACTATAGATCTAGTAGGCCAAACCAAACCAATAATTCGAAGAGACTTGCAAGGATATTATGAGCACACATAAAAAGTTCAGAGAAGAACCAAATATCTTTCATAGATAACCTTGATCATAAACTAACAATTCATCGGATCTCGACAAACACACCGCAAAAAGATATTATATCGAATAGATCTCCTCGAAGACCGAGGAGAACTTTGTATTGAGATCCAGAGAGAGAGAGAAGAAGCCATCTAGATACTAGCTATGGACCCGAAGGTCTGTGGTAAACTACTCACAACTCATGGTGAGGGCGATGATGATGATGATGAAGGCCTCCGTGATGGATCCCCCTCCGGTGGAGCTCCGGAGCAGGCTCCAAGATGGGATCTCCACGAGAACAGAAGGTACGATGGTGGAATTAGGGTTTTCTCTCTGTCTACAGAGTTTCTGGGGTACGTAGACTTATATAGGAAGAAGGAGGGCACCGGGGGGTGCTCAGGGGGCCCACGAGGCAGGGGGCGCGCCCTGGGCAGGGGGCGCCCCCCACCCTCGTGGACGCTCCGAGGCTCCCCTAACGTGGTTCCGAAGTCCCTCTGGCGTGATTTTCTCCAAAAATATCTCTCGCGAAGGTTTCATTCCGTTTGGACTCCGTTTGATATTCTTTTTCTGCAAAACCCTGAAACACACAAAAAACAACAATCTGGATTGGGCCTTTGGGTTAGTAGGTTAGTCCCAAAAATGATATAAAAGTGAATGATAAAGCCCATTAAACATCCAAGACTTCATAAATAATAGCATGGAACAATCAAAAATTATAGATACGTTGGAGACGTATCAAGTATCCCCAAGCTTAGTTCCTGCTCGTCCTTGAGTAGGTAAATGATAAAGAAAGAATTTTTGATGTGGAATGCTAACCAATATAGTTTCTTAATGTAATTCTCTTATTTGTGGCATGAATGTTCAGAACTGAAAGATTCAAGATAAAAGTCTATATTGACATAAGAAACAATAATACCTCAAGCATACTAACAAAGCAATCACGTCTTCTCAAAATACTATGGCTAAAGAAAGTTATCCCTACACAGTCATATAGTGTTGGCTATGCTCCCTCGTTATCACACAAAAATATTCATATTATGCACAACCCCGATTTCAGCCAAGCATTTGTTTTCATACTCTATCTTTTCAAACCTTTCAACTTTCACGCAATACATGAGCGTGAGCCATGGATATAGTACTATGGGTGGAATAGAGGTGGTTGTGGAGAAGACAAAAGGGAGGGAGATAGTCTCACATCGACTAGGCGTATCAACGGGCTATGGAGATGCCCATCAATAGATATCAATGTGAGTGAGTAGGGATTGACATGCAACGGATGCACTTGAGATAAATATGAATGAAAGCTCAACAAAAGAAACTAGTGGGTGTGCATCCAACTTGCTTGCTCACGAAGACCTAGGGCATTTGAGGAAGCCCATCGTTGGAATATACAAGCCAAGTTCTATAATGAAAATTCCCACTAGCATATAAAAGTGACTAAGCATGAGACTCTCTACAATGAAGAACATGGTGCTACTTTGAAGCACAAGTGTGGAAAGAGATAGTAGCAATTGTCCCTTTTTCTTTTTTTTTCTTTTTCTTTTTTTTTTCTTTTTTTTGGGCCTTTTTCTCTATGGCCTTTCTCTTTTTTTTGCGGAGGGGCTTTACAGATTTAGCCTTTCCTTCCATGGGACAATGCTCTAATAATGATGATCATCACACTTTCATTACAACTCGATACTACAACAACAAGTATGACTCTATATGAATGCCTCCGGCGGTGTACCGGTATGTGCAATGAAACAAGAGTGACATGTATAAAAATTATGCATGGTGGCCTTGCCAAAAATATGATGTCAAATACATGATCATGCAATGGCAATATGACAATATGATGTGTGTCATATGAATGGAACGGTGGAAAGTTGCATGGCAATATATCCCAGAATGGCTATGGAAATGCCATGATAGGTAGGTATGGTGGCTGTTTTGAGGAACAATATGGTGGCTATTTTGAGTAAGGATATATAGCGGGTTTATGGTACCGGCGAAAATTGCGCGGTACAAGAGAGGCTAGCAATGGTGAAAGGGTGAGAGTGCATATAATCCATGGACTCAACATTAGTCATAAGAACTCATATACTTATTGCAAAAATCCGCAAGTCATCAAAACAAAGCAATCAACGCATGAGCCTAGGGGGGAGGTTGGTAGGAGTTAACCATCGTGCTCCCCCGACCTCCACACAAAGGTTGGCACTCTACAAATACCTCATGCTCTAACTTAGTCACACAACGGTTCACCATACGTGCATGCTACGGGAATCTAACCTTAACACAGTTATTTCTAAATTTCATAATAACTCCACTAGCATGACTCTAATATCACTATCCTCATATCTCAAAACAATTATCAAGCATCCAACATCTCATTCTATTCAATGCACTTAGTGTGATTTTTTTTACTACATTGACATTGGATGTCTATCATGTGAAGACTAGTTTCTTTAGCCTAAACACATTACCATGCTGTTTTAATAGACTCTCAAATAGATATAAGTGAAGCATGAAATTTCAACAATTTCTACAAAATATTATCACCACCGTGCTCTAAAAGATATAAGTGAAGCACTAGAGCAAAAACTATTCAACTCAAAAGATATAAGTGAAGCACATAGAGTGTTCTAACAATTTCTAGGCCATATCTAACTGTCTCAAATAGGTGTGTACAGTAAGAATGATTGTGGCAAACTAACAAGCAAAGACTCAAATTATACAAGACGCTCCAAGCAAACACATAACATGTTGCGAATAAAAATATAGCTCCAAGTATAGTTACCGATGGGTGAAAACGAAAGAGGGGATGCCTTCCCGGTGCATCTCCAAGCTTAGGCTTTTGATTATATTGAATTTACTTGGGGTGCCATGGGCATCCCCAAGCTTAGGCCTTTGCAACTCCTTGTTCCATAGTCCATCAAAGCAATACTCAAAACTTGAAAACTTCACAACACAAAACTTAGACAAAAATTCTCGTGAGCTCCTTTAGTATAAGAAACTAAACCACTACTCAAAGATACAGAAATGAATTCATTCTTTGTTTATATTGGTGTTAAACCTACTGTACTATAACTTCTCTATGGTGCATATCCTCCAATACTACTCATAGATGCATTGGAATAAGAAAACAACACACGAAAAACAGAATCTGTCAAAGACAGAACAGTCTGTTGTAATCTGCAGGTTTCGCCTACTTCTGGAACTCCAAAAAATTCAAACTAAATTGGTAAATTTGCGTAATTTGTCTACCAATCATCTGCAAAAAGAATCAACTAAAAATCACGCTCCAGTAAAACCCCACGACTACTTTAGCGAGCACTAACGATTCTGTTTTTCACAGCAAGATCACATAAATTTCACACAAGTCTTCCCAAAGGTTCTACTTGGCAAAAACACTAAAGAAAACATGAAACCACATCTAATCAGAGGCTAGATGCAATATTTATTCCCTAACAGCAACAAAAACAAAAAACATAAAATTGGATTGCCTCCCAACAAGCGCTATCGTTTTACGCCCCTAGCTAGGCATGATACAAGATAGATCTAGGTATTGCCATCTTTGGAAGGCAATCCATAAGTGGCTCTCATGATAGATTAACATGGTAATTTGATTTTCTTTCCAAGAAAGTATTACATGCCTTTCCTTAATGGAAATTGGAATCTAATATTTCCTTCCTTCATATCAATAATTGCACCAATCGTTCTAAGGAAAGGTCTACCAAGAATAATAGGACATGAAGGATTGCAATCTATATCAAGAACAATGAAATCTATGGGCACATAATTCCTATTGGCAACAATAATAACATCATCAATTCTCCCCATAGGTTTCTTAATAGTGGAATCCGCAAGATGCAAATTTAAAGAACAATCATCAAACTCATGGAACCCTAGCAAATCACACAAAGTTTCTAGGATAGTGGAGACACTAGCACTCAAATCACACAAATCATAGCATTCATGATCTTTTATTTTTATTTTGATAGTAGGTTCCCACTCATCATAAAGCTTTCTAGGTATAGAAACTTCCAACTCAAGTTTTTCTTCATAAGATTGCATCAAAGCATCAAATATGTGTTTAGTGAAAGCTTTATTTTGACTATAAGCATGCAGAGAATTTAGCACGGATTGCAACAAGGAAATACAATCAATCAAAGAGAAATTATCATAATTGAATCCCTTGAAATCGAAAGTAGTGGGTTCATCACTATGCAAAGTTTTAATCTCTTCACCCCCACTTTTAGCAATTTTAGCATCAAGATCTAAAAACTCCGAATCATTGGGACAATTTAAAGCAGAATTATATCCAATCCTCTCTTCATCAAGATTAATACTAGAAAACAAGGATCTAATAGGAGACACATCAATAACTTTCAGATCTTCATCTTTATTTTCATGATAACTAGAAGAACACGATTTAATATAATCTTCTCTTTTAGCATGCATTCTAGCGGTTCTTTCTTTGCATTCATCAATGGAAATTCTCATGGCTTTGAGAGACTCATTGATATCATGCTTCGGTGGAATATATATAAGTTTCAAAGAATCAACATCAAGAGTAATTCTATCCACACTTCTAGCCAATTCATCAACCTTAAGCAATTTCTCTTCAAGCAAAGCATTGAAATTCTTTTGCGAGATCATAAACTCCTTAACACTAGTTTCAAATTCAGAAGGCATCTTTCCATAATAGTTGTTGTAGGAATTACCATAATTATTAGAGGAATTACTAGGAAAAGGCCTAGGATTAAAATTACCTCTATAAGCATTGTTACCACAATTATTCCTACCAACAAAATTCACATCCAAAGATTCATTGTTATTCTCAATCAAAGTGGACAAAGGCATATCATTAGGATCAGAAGAAGCACTCTTAGCAGCAAACAATTTCATAAGTTCATCCATCTCTCCACTCAAAACACTAATTTCTTCGATAGCATGCACTTTTTCACTAGTAGATCTTTCGGTGCGCCATTGAGAATAGTTAACCATAATATTATCTAGGAGTTTGGTAGCTTCTCCTAAGGTGGTGTCCATGAAAGTGCCCCCGGTGGCCGAATCTAAAAGATATCTAGAAGCAAAATTCAAGCCAGCATAAAAATTCTGAATAATCATCCATAGATTCAAACCATGTGTAGGGTAAATACGTATCATCAATTTCATTCTCTCCCAAGCTTGTGAACATGCTCATGATCTAGTTGCTTAAATTCATAATACCGTTTCTAAGAGAGATGATCTTAGCAGGAGGGAAATACTTAGAGATAAAAGCATCTTTGCACTTATTCCACGAATCAATATTGTTTCTAGGCAAAGAGGAAAACCAAGTTTTAGCATGATCTCTAAGTGAAAACGAAAATAACTTCAATTTAACAATATCGTTATCCGTATCCCTTTTCTTTTGCATATCACACAAATCAACAAAGTTGTTTAGATGGGTAGCGGCATCTTCACTAGGAAGGCCGGAGAATTGATCTTTCATGACAAGATTCAACAAAGTAGCATTGATCTCACAAGATTCAGCATCGGTAATAGGAGCAATCGGAGTGCTAATAAAATCATTGTTGTTGGGATTGGAGAAGTCACACAATTTGGTATTGTTCTGAGCCATAGTGACAAGCAAGCAATCCAACACACATAAGCAAACAAGAAGCAAGCGAACGATAAACACACAGCGGAAGAAGGGCAAATAAAACGGCAAGGGTGAAGTGGGGGAGAGGAAAACGAGAGGCAAATAAATGTAATGTGAAGGATAAGGGTTTTTGATAGGTACTTGGTATATGACTTTTGCGTAAGCATGCCCGGCAATGGCGCCAAAAATTCTTCTTGCTACATCTTGAGCTTGCGTTGTATTCCCTCGAAGAGGAAAGGGAGATGCAGCACAGTAGCGTAAGTATTTCCCTCAGTTTTTGAGAACCAAGGTATCAATCCAGTACGATACCACGAGCGAGTCGCTCGCACCTGCACAAACAAATAAGAACTTCGCAGCCAACGCGATAAGGGGTTGTCAATCCCATTACGGTCACTTACGAAAGTGAGATCTGATAGAGATGATAGTTTATATTTTTGGTATTTTTAGTTTAATAAAACAGCAAATAAAAGCGGTAAAAGTAAAGTAGATGTAGATTGATATGTTGAGAATAGACCCGGGGGCCATAGATTTCTCTAGTGGCTTCTCTCATGATAGCGATATTCTACGGCGGGTAAACAAATTACTGTCGAGCAATTGATAGAAAAGCGAATAATTATGAGACTATCAAGGCATGATCATTGTATGTAGGCATCACGTCCGAGACAAGTAGACCGACTCCTGCCTGCATCTACTACTATTACTCCACACATCGACCGCTATCCAACATGCATCCAGTGTATTGAGTTCATAAGAATAGAGTAACGCCTTAAGAAAGATGACATGATGTAGAGGGATAAACTCAAGCAATATGATATAAACCCCATCTTTTTATCCTCGATGGCAACAACACAATACGTGCCTTGCTGCCCCTACTGTCACTGGGAAAGGACACCGCAAGATTGAACCCAAAGCCAAGCACTTCTCCCATTGCAAGAACTATAGATCTATGTAACATCCCAAATTTTCAATTTGGAATGTTATACATAGATCATATTTGCATTTCATGCTTTTTGCATTTTTGTTTGTGGCGTTCTTCGAAGTTCTAAGCAACTCAAGGACCTACGGAGAGAGTTGGGAATTTTACCGTTTTCGTATTTGAGTTCGCTCGAATACCGGTACGAGGACAGTGTGATTCTAATTATTTTTCTCTCCTAAAAATATTTCTAAATACAAAATATGAGCGAAGATAATACGACTTCTCCAAAATAACAGAAATATTGGAGGAAAAATATTAAAAATCACTTTTGGTATTTTTTCTGGATTTATTTGCGATTTTATTTGCATAGGAAAAATGCGCGTTTTTCAAAATTGCATTTAGGTCCGGGAAAAATGTTCACCTTGTCCTAAATATTATTAGAGGACGGTGAAAATATATTTCGGGAATTTTGGAGTCCGTTCAAGAAAAAGGGGAACCGACTTAGACTTGTAAAGGATCGGGTCTGTGGGCTTTATAAACGCCAGCCGCCGGCCCGACCAGCCCACCAGCCACCGCCCCGCCCGAAACCCTATGCCGCATCCCGCCGCCGCCGCCGCACCCCGCCGCATCCCGCCGCGCCGCGCCACCGCCGCCCCGCCGCCGCCCCGCCGCCCAACAGCCGCCGCGCCGCCGTGCCGGAGCCGCCGGACGCCCGCCGCCGCCGCCATCGATTTTCTCCAAAAGCCGATCGGTTTTTTTAGGAAACCCTAGATCTGTTTTTTTATTAGATTAGATCGGTTCAGTTTTTCGTCGGTTTAGTTATTTAGCGGACGTTTGTCCGTACGTTCGTTTTAACGAACGGTTTTTGTCAGTTAGCCACAGATAGCGAACGTTCGTTCGTTAGCCTGTTCGTCCGTTTTTCTTTTTCGGGGTATTTATCCGTGATTATTCCAATCGTGATTTCTGTCCTGATCTTGTTTTTCGTTTTTCTTTTCGCTGGAGAGTCGGAATCAGGTGATTCAAAATCCCAGATCTTCGTCTCGATGCCCTCTTTACGTTTAACCAACTTGAACAAGGTTTTGGCTACTGTAAAATTTGACTTTAGGCCAATTAGCAAACCGGAGCTTGTTTCTTTCGCACTTTGAGTTTCGTTGCTTCTTTCGAGTTGATTCTTTTTGCAAACCGGAGTTCTTAAGTTGAACTTTCTGGTTAGATCTCTTATTTGAGTTTTACCCGTGCATTAGTTAAGTACTTATTGTGTGCTTGTTTGTTTGCGATAGAGTACCCGGAGTGCGCCGCTTGCTACTTTGAGTCTCTAGGTTTTGCGGATCATCAGCAAGGCAAGTAACACGTTGATCATGCTTTCCAATTACCCAGTTTTCATTGCATTAGTCCAACCCTCACACATTGCATGAGTAGGATCAATTAACTTGTGGGATTGGGAAGTAGATTGAGGTAGTACCTATTACCTGCATTACATTCAAACCTTTGGGAGTTACTTCTACGTTTGCTATTAGGACATGCTATGCTCGTAGACGTGGATTGGGTGAGTGTATCCATGACAGATGTGAGTTTGTTAATTAATGGTTCAACTTAAGGTGGCAACTTTAACACACATCTGGGTGGATTGAGGCATTTGGGTATTCGAGTGATTGCCTGTTTTTCTTTTGGACCGCCACCCAGGCTCAAAGGGATCATTAGATTTTTCATACTAGAAACTTCCGTGTGCAACCACATGCCAATATGGGCTCTGGCATAGTTGAGTAAGTTGTGGGAAACCTTTCCATGATGGGCTAGCAGATGTAGAGGGTTTGTAGGTGTACCGGCCTATCTATCTGGTTAAGGGGGACCTCTTCGGAAAGACTGTGTCTCGGTCATCCGTTTCTCAAACACCATGCAGTGCGAGAAACCAAACGGAGGCGATCGAGTCTTGTGGGAAAAGTGCACAAACCTCTGCAGAGTGTACAAACTGATCATGATTAGCCGTGTCCCCGGTTATGGACGTCTTGAGTATCTAGTACTTGGATTATCATGTGAATCTCATCATGTTACTCTAATTAATTTTGTTGGGTTAAATGATTATTTTAATTGGGGTTGAGAGGATGTCTATCTTCTCAACGATGTTTCAACTACCATGATAGTTAATTAAAATTTATTCTTTTGAAGTAGGGAAAAAATGGCTTTACGCAAAAACTGTAACCATAGAGCTTTCCACCAGCCATATTGCATATAGTATAGCTTTACTTTCATTGCTCTCTTGTGTTATCTTGCCAGCATATTCCATGTGCTGACCCGTTTTCGGGCTGCAACGTTTCATGTTGCAAACTTTTCAGACGACGAGTAAGGTGCCTTTTAGGTCGTGGTTCTATACTCAGTGATGCCGTTGGAGTTGATGGACTCACTTATCTTCCAAGCCTTCCGCTATTATCGTATTAGATGGCCTTCAGCCATATTTATTGTAATAAGTTCATCGTTGGACTATCGATGTAATTAGTGTGTGATTGCTACTCTGTTATAAATCCTTCAAGTAATGTGCGTGTCAGCATTACTGATCCAGGGATGACACTGATGCACAGAGATCAGACTATTTGAGGTCTGGTCGCTACAAGATGGTATCAGAGCACACGTTGACTATAGGACACGACCACTAAGCTAAAGCCCTAGAGCACTATTCACTCTTCTCTTTTCTGACTCCTCATCTTTTCTACTCTTTTAGGATGGTGGATGCAAAGAACAAGTTCATGCAACCGGATGATGATACACCATTTGGACGACACCTGAAGGAAGTCACCAGATATCTAAACATTGGACTACCAAGCTTTACCGGGACCTACAATGCCACTCTACCTGAGGAGGAGCGTTGGTTGATTCAAGCCCAAGTTCCAGGAAGGACGTTCGTGCCCGTCACCTCACTCATAGCATTTTCTTTTAATGCGCCTACATGGAGCCTAGGCAGGAGCATGGCAGCCCACATTGCTATGGGAAGGATTGGAGAAGTCTACAAGCAGGAGCTAAAGGACACCATCTACCAAATTTGTGGACGCCGAGATGAGAATTGGGATATGATCAGCACCCGGAAGGATAGGTCCATTGCAGCATTCATCCAGGAGTTGAACCATCACATTCGCCGCCAGGAGCACCAGATGTGTGCAGGCATGATAGATTTGAAGAAAGCCCTAAATAGGAATTTGGAGCTAGAGGAAGAACTCAAGTCTACATGTGACGGATATGAAGAGGAGATGCTAATACCTGTGGAGAAGAATGATGACTTGACACGGAAGTTAGGGATACTCATGGGAGAAGAAGACGAGGAAGAAGAACCCAAGGAGATTCCACCGGAGGACTATATCATCATAGATGACACAGATTCGGAAGCTGAGGATAGCAAGGATGAAGACTATGAAGATGAAGCTGGAGCGGATATCATGGAATCCTCTGCCGATCAATAATTTTAGATGACCACCCTGTGACTAGTAGTTTACCACCATATAATAGTTTTAAAGAACTTTTGTAACGTTAGTTAGAATTGTAAGATCTTGCTTCAAATTGATTGGTGTGATATGATTGTGTGTTTGCTTCATGTGGATATGGGTAGTGATTTCCCTTAGACCTCTTTTCTATTCTAATCTCTTCCCTCTACACCCATCAGATGCCTCTGAGACATGAATTTGAGTTTCCCCCTGAGCTCACCCAGTTGATCCAGCAGCAGAACACCTTGATGCAACTTCTTGTATAGAACACTCAGAACAACCAGAACAACAACAACAACCCTCCACCACCACCCGTGGATGACCTGACACGTTTCTTAAGGTTGCAACCACCCGTGTTTGCTAGCAGCATCGAGCCAATAGTGGCTGATGACTGGTTACGCAAGATTGGAAGGGATTTGACCACCGCCAACTGCTCAGATGCTGAGAAGGTGCAATTTGCCACACACCAGTTGTCTGGACCAGCTGCAGCATGGTGGGAGAATTACACAGCCACTTACCCCGTAGCCAATGTGACTTGGGATCAGTTTTAGCAAGCTTTTCGTACCGCCCAGGTCTCAACTGGAGCTATGAGTATGATGAAGCAGGAGTTTCGCAATTTGCGCCAAGGCAACCATACTGTGGCCCAGTACGTGGATGAGTTTAGTAGCCTATCTCGTTATGCCCCAGATGATGTGGCCACAGATGCCACTAAGCAGGAGAGATTCATGGAAGGGCTGAATGATGAGATGAGTGTATAGTTGATGGTGGCAACTTTCAATAACTACCAGGAGCTGGTTGACCGCGCCCTAATGATTGAAAGGAAGCATCAACAGATTGAAAGTCGCAAGAGGAAGTATGGGCAAGGAAAGTATAACTCTGGAGCTCAGCAGAAGCCCCGTTTTACCCCTAAAACGGTAGGACAGTTTCAACATGCCCATGGAGGAGGTAGCTCGCACAATCACAATGGCAACAAGAATGGAAATGGGAATGGAGCAAATGGTAACCAGAGCCGCCCTACACCGTCCACAACCACCAAGAGGGATTTCAGCCATGTCACTTGTTACAAGTGCGGGAAGAATGGACATTATGCTAATGAATGCCCAGAAGTTAAGAATGGGAACGGTAATCGAAGCACCGCGAAGTAGCCCAACCCGTTCAACAAAGGACAAGTGAACCACGTGACTGTGGAGGAGGTAGAGGAGCAACCAGATGCTGTTGTCGGTAAGTTTTTGGTTAAGACATTTACCGCAATAGTTCTTTTCGATACTGGTGCATCGCATTCATACATTTCAAGGGGATTCGTAAATAGACATAGGATGTCCACCCGAGTTCTTAAGACCCCCATGTTAGTAAGTTCACCTGGAGCAGATTATATGGCACACCAAGGATGTTTTCAGACGCCATTGATCATAGGACGCCATACTTTCCCCTCTGACCTAATAGTTCTGGAGTCACAAGGATTGGATGTGATATTAGGTATGGATTGGCTATCGAAGTATGGAGGTAACATTGACTGTGCCAGTAAGTCAATTTTGCTCACCACCCCGGAGGGAAAAAGGATTAAGTATCTATCTAGGCATTCGCCAATAAGGACTCAAGTACATTCTCTCACGGGAGTTGTTCAGGAGGAAGTGCCAGTAGTGAAGGATTATCCGGATGTGTTTCCAGAGGAGTTACCTGGCATGCCACCGGATAGAGATATAGAGTTTTTGATTGAGCTTTTGCCAGGCACCGGGCCAATTTTTGAGAGACCATATAGGATGCCCGCAAAGGATTTGGAGGAGATTAAGAAACATATTAAGGAGTTACTGGATAAAGGATTCATACACCCAAGTTCTTCGCCTTGGGGTTTGCCAGTACTTCTAGTGGAGAAGAAGGATGGATCGTTGAGAATGGTTGTTGATTACAGAGGGCTGAACGAAGTAACGATCAAGAACAAGTACCCATTGCCGATGATCAATAATCTGTTCGATAGATTGCAAGGAGCTAAGATATTTTCAAGATCGATCTGCGATCAGGGTACCACCAATTGAAGATCCGAGAGCAGGATATACCTAAGACGGCCTTTACCACCAGGTACGGGTTGTACGAGTATACCGTTATGTCGTTTGGTCTGACGAACGCACCGGCACACTTTATGAACCTGATGAACAAAGTGTTTATGGAGTATTTGGATAAGTTCGCCGTAGTGTTCATAGATGATATATTGATCTTCTCGAAGGATGAAGAGGAGCATGCCGGGCATTTGCGTTTGGTATTGGAGAAGCTCAGAGAACATCAGTTATATGCCAAGTTTAGCAAATGCGAGTTTTGGTTGGAGGAAGTCGGATTTCTTGGACACGTTATATCTGGAGAAGGAATAGCAGTAGATCCCGCCAAGGTGGACACTGTGACCCATTGGGAAGCACCAACAACAGTTGGAGAGATCCGGAGTTTTCTTGGACTTGCAGGATACTACCGGAGATTTATTGAGAATTTCTCGAAGATTGCAAAGCCAATGACGGAGTTTTTAAAGAAGGACACCAAGTTCAGTTGGACAGAAGAATGTGAGGCTAGTTTCCAGGAATTAAAGAAAAGGTTGGTCTCATCCCCTGTGTTCATTCTGCCAGATCAACATAAGGATTATGAGGTGTACTGCGACGCTTCACATCGAGGACTTGGAGCAGTTCTTATGCAGGAAGGAAGAGTTGTTTCGTATGCTTCACGACAACTGAAACCTCATGAGTTGAACTATGCCACCCACGATTTGGAGTTAGCAGCCGTAGTGCATGCATTGAAGACGTGGAGACATTTTCTTATTGGAAATCATTGTGAAGTATATACGGATCACAAGAGTTTGAAGTATATATTCACTCAGAAGGAGCTGAATCTTAGGCAAAGGAGATGGCTGGAACTCATTAAGGATTACGACATGAGATTGCATTATCATCCCGGAAAGGCTAACGTAGTAGCCGATGCGCTAAGCCGTAAGATCCATGTCAATACCCTAATGACGGAGGATTTTCCAAAGGAGTTAGCCGAGGACTTACGAGAACTACGTATGGAGATAGTTCCAAGAGGCTATGTAGCAACACTAGAAATCCAGTCTACCCTGATGGATAAAATCAGAGAAGCTCAGAAAACTGACAAGGAGGTTGTCTCTATAAAGGAGAGGATGAGCGAAGGAAGAGCTAAAGGTTTTCGTGAGGATGAACACGACACCTTATGGTTTGAGGACTGCATTTATGTGCCTAATGACCCGGAGATCAGGAAGTTGATTCTACAGGAGGCCCATGATTCACCATACTCGATTCACCCAGGGAATACTAAGATGTATTTGGATTTGAAGGATATTTTCTGGTGGACCGGTATGAAGAAGGATATTGCGGAGTATGTAGAAGTTTGTGATGTATGTCAGAGAGTAAAGGCAGAACATCAGAAGCCAGCAGGATTGTTACAACCTATGCCGATACCCGAATGGAAGTGGGAGAAGCTTGGCATGGATTTTATCACCGGATTGCCCAGAACCAAAGCAGGGTATGATTCAATCTGGGTAGTAGTGGACCGATTGACGAAGGTAGCCCACTTTATCCCTGTGAAAACCACATACACCAGCGCAAAGTTGGCAAAGATATACATGGCCAGAATTGTATGTCTGCATGGAGTTCCGAGGAGCATCGTATCAGATAGAGGAACCCAGTTTACCTCAAAGTTCTAGAATAAATTACATGAAACTTTGGGTACCAGACTAGAGTTTAGCACATCTTTTCACCCGCAGACAGATGGACAGACGGAGAGAGTCAATCAGATTTTGGAAGATATGCTGAGAGCCTGTGCACTAGATTATGGATCTAGTTGGGATGCCAATTTTCCCTACGCAGAGTTCTCATACAACAACAGTTACCAAGCCAGTTTGCAGATGGCACCGTTCGAGGCATTGTATGGAAGGAGATGTCGAATACTGTTAATGTGATGGCCTGGCTTATTAGGGATGATAGACTACTCATATCAATAAGGAATTCCTTCTTTTCCGGGAGCCCATTTGGATAGAACTCCAAAGTTAAGCGTGCTCAGCTTGGAGTAGTTTCAGGATGGGTGACCGACCGGGAAGTTGCTCCCGGGTGCGCACGAGTGAGGACAAAGTGCACAGAAAAGACTAGTATTGATATGTGAGGCCAGTCTAGATCCCGCCAGGAGTAACGACCACCGACGGGTGTGTCCGGGGAGTTACAAGTTTGGTATCAGAGCCGACCCTCGCGGTTACACGGATGTTTGCGGACAGTTTGCAGTCATATTGTGCATGACGTTTGTGACCCGTCGTGGCACACGGCATGGCACATGTGCTGTCCTAGAAGCACAGACGGTTGTGCCAAAAGGGAACGTTCCTGTGGCCCGACGAGGACGTCGGTTCCTCTGAGTGAGGGTGTATGTGAT
The DNA here is from genome assembly GCA_902687465.1 of Secale cereale. Classification (NCBI taxonomy): domain Eukaryota; kingdom Viridiplantae; phylum Streptophyta; class Magnoliopsida; order Poales; family Poaceae; genus Secale; species Secale cereale. The sequence continues at coordinate 743,542,639 of LR738711.1, forward strand.
GGCCTGGCTTATTAGGGATGATAGACTACTCATATCAATAAGGAATTCCTTCTTTTCCGGGAGCCCATTTGGATAGAACTCCAAAGTTAAGCGTGCTCAGCTTGGAGTAGTTTCAGGATGGGTGACCGACCGGGAAGTTGCTCCCGGGTGCGCACGAGTGAGGACAAAGTGCACAGAAAAGACTAGTATTGATATGTGAGGCCAGTCTAGATCCCGCCAGGAGTAACGTCCACCGGCGGGTGTGTCCGGGGCGTTACAGTTAATGTGGGATGAAGTTGGAGACCAACAGTTGTTTGGACTAGACTTAATCAAAGAGTCTGAGGAGAAGGTGAAGTTGATCCGAGATAGACTGAAGGTAGCTCAGTCCAGCAAGAAGAGTTATGCAGACTCGAAGCGCAAGGAGATAGCCTATGAGATTGGAGATAGAGCGTACTTGAGAGTATCGCCTCTGCGAGGAGTTAAACGTTTTAGAGTTAAAGGGAAGTTAGCCCCGAGATTTGTGGTACCTTACCGTGTTTTGGAACGCATGGGAGAGGTTGCCTATAAGTTGGAATTGCCCGAAGGATTGTCAGGAGTGCACGACGTGTTTCACGTTTCACAGCTTAAGAAGTGCCATGCGGAGATGGCCGATATACCACTTAGAGACACAGTACCCCTGCAAGCAATTCAGTTGGACAGTGATCTGACTTACGAGGAGAAGCCTGTGAAGATTCTCGAAATTTTCTAGCAGAGTCACCCGCAGTAAGGTTATCAAGTTTTGCAAAGTTCAGTGGAGTCACCACACCGAGGAAGAAGCCACCTGGGAACGAGAAGATGATCTACGCAAGGACCACCCAGACCTGTTCTCTAGCCAAGTCGAATCTCGAGGGCGAGATTCATTCTAAGGGGGGTAGGATTGTAACATCCCAAATTTTCAATTTGGAATGTTTTACATAGATCATATTTGCATTTCATGCTTTTTGAATTTTTGTTTGTGGCGTTCCTCGAAATTCTAAGCAACTCAAGGACCTACAGAGAGAGTTGGGAATTATACCGTTTTCGTATTTGAGTTCGCTCGAATACCGGTACGAGGACAGTGTGATTCTAATTATTTTTCTCTCCTAAAAATATTTCTGAATACAAAATATGAGTGGAGATAACATGACTTCTCCAAAATAACAGAAATATTGGAGGAAAAATATTAAAATCACTTTTGGTATTTTTTCTGGATTTATTTGCGATTTTATTTGCATAGGAAAAATGCGCGTTTTTAAAAATTGCATTTAGGTCCGGGAAAAATGTTCACTTTGTCCTAAATATTATTAGAGGACAGTGAAAATTTATTTCGGGAATTCTGAAGTCCGTTTAGTATTTCTTTCGTTAGTTTTTCTGCGCGAGGACTCTATTCAAAAAAAAGGGGGAACCGACTTAGACTCGTATAAGATCGGGTCTGTGGGCTTTATAAGCGCCAGCCGCCGGCCCGACCAGCCCACCAGCCACCGCCCCGCCCGTAACCCTAAGCCACATCCCGCCGCCGCCGCCGCATCCCGCCGCCGCCGCCGCATCCCGCCGCGCCGCGCCACCGCCGCCCCGCGCGCCTCGCCACCGCCGCCCCGCCGCCCCACAGCCGCCGCGCCGGAGCCGCCGGACGCCCGCCGCCGCCGAGGTAGCAACCGCCGCCGCCATCGGTTTTCTCCAAAAGCCAATCGTTTTTTAGGAAAAACCATAGATCTGTTTTTTTATTAGATTAGATCGGTTCGGTTTTTCATCGGTTTAGTTATTTAGCGGACGTTCGTCCCTACGTTCGTTGTAACGAACGGTTTTCATCAGTTAGCCGCAGATAGCGAATGTTCGTTCGTTTGCCTGTTCTTCCGTTTTTCTTTTTCGGGGTATTTATCCG
>LR738711.1:743544527-743558910 GCA_902687465.1 Secale cereale
CATCCCGCCGCCGCCGCCGCATCCCGCCGCCGCCGCCGCATCCCGCCGCGCCGCGCCACCGCCGCCCCGCGCGCCTCGCCACCGCCGCCCCGCCGCCCCACAGCCGCCGCGCCGGAGCCGCCGGACGCCCGCCGCCGCCGAGGTAGCAACCGCCGCCGCCATCGGTTTTCTCCAAAAGCCAATCGTTTTTTTAGGAAAAACCATAGATCTGTTTTTTTATTAGATTAGATCGGTTCGGTTTTTCATCGGTTTAGTTATTTAGCGGACGTTCGTCCCTACGTTCGTTGTAACGAACGGTTTTCATCAGTTAGCCGCAGATAGCGAATGTTCGTTCGTTTGCCTGTTCTTCCGTTTTTCTTTTTCGGGGTATTTATCCGCGATTATTCCGATCGCGATTTCTGCCCTGATCTTGTTTTTTGTTTTTCTTTTCGCTCGAGAGTCGAAATCAGGTGATTCAAAATCCCAGATCTTCTTCTCGATGCCCTCTTTACGTTTAACCAACTTGAAAAGGTTTTGGCTACTGTAAAATTTGACTTTAGGCCAATTAGCAAACCGGAGCTTGTTTCTTTCGCAGTTTGAGTTTCGTTGCTTCTTTCGAGTTGATTGTTTTTGCAAACCGGAGTTCTTAAGTTGAACTTTCTGGTTAGATCTCTTATTTGAGTTTTACCCGTGCATTAGTTAAGTACTTATTGTGTGCTTGTTTGTTTGCGATAGAGTACCCGGAGTGCGCCGCTTGCTACTTTGAGTCTCTAGGTTTTGTGGATCATCAGCAATGCAAGTAACACTTTGATCATGCTTTCCAATTACCCAGTTTTCATTGCATTAGTCAAACCCTCACACATTGCATGAGTAGGATCAATTAACTTGTGGGATTGGGAAGTAGATTGAGGTAGTACCTATTACCTGCATTACATTCAAACCTTTGGGAGTTACTTCTACGTTTGCTGTTAGGACATGCTATGCTCGTAGACGTGGATTGGGTGAGTGTATCCATGACAGATGTGAGTTTGTTAATTAATGGTTCAACTTAAGGCGGCAACTTTAACACACATCTGGGTGGATTGAGGCATTTGGGTATTCTAGTGATTGCCTGTTTTTCTTTTGGACCGCCACCCAGGCTCAAAGGGATCATGAGATTTTTCATACTAGAAACTTCCCTGTGCAACCACATGCCAATATGGGCTCTGGAATAGTTGAGTAAGTTGTGGGAAACCTTTCCATGATGGGCTAGCAGATGTAGAGGGTTTGCAGGTGTACCGGCCTATCTATCTGGTTAAGGGGAACCTCTTCGGAAAGACTGTGTCTCGGTCATCCGTTTCTCAAACACCATGCAGTGCGAGAAACCAAACGGAGGCGATCGAGTCTTGTGGGAAAAGTGCACAAACCTCTGCAGAGTGTACAAACTGATCATGATTAGCCGTGTCCCCGGTTATGGACGTCTTGAGTATCTTGTACTTGGATTATCATGTGAATCTCATCATGTTACTCTAATTAATTTTGTTGGGTTAAATGATTATTTTAATTGGGATTGAGAGGATGTCTATCTTCTCAACGATGTTTCAACTACCATGATAGTTAATTAAAATTTATTCTTTTGAAGTAGGGAAAAATTGGCTTTACGCAAAAACTGTAACCATAGAGCTTTCCACCAGCCATATTGCATATAGTATAGCTTTACTTTCATTGCTCTCTTGTGTTATCTTACCAGCATATTCCATGTGCTGACCCGTTTTCGGGCTGCAACGTTTCATGTTGCAGACTTTTCAGACGACGGGTAAGGTGCCATTTAGGTCATGGTTCTATACGCAGTGATGCCATTGGAGTTGATGGACTCACTTATCTTCCAAGCCTTCCGCTGTTATCGTATTAGATGGCCTTCAACCATATTTATTGTAATAAGTTCATCGTTGGACTATCGATGTAATAAGTGTGTGATTGCTACTCTGTTATAAATCCTTCAAGTAATGTGCGTGTCAGTATTACTGATCTAGGGATGACACTGATGCACAGAGTCAGACTGTTTGAGGTCTGGTCGCTACAGTCTAGTAGGCCCAACCAAACCAATAATTTGAAGAGACTTGCAAGGATATTATGAGCACACATAAAAAGTTCAGAGAAGAACCAAATATCTTTCATAGATAACCTTGATCATAAACTCACAATTCGTCGGATCTCGACAAACACACCGCAAAAAGAGATTACATCGAATAGATCTCCTCGAAGACCGAGGTGAACTTTGTATTGAGATCTAGAGGGAGAGAAGAAGCCATCTAGATACTAGCTATGGACCGGAAGTTCTGTGGTAAACTACTCACAACTCATGGTGAGGGCGATGATGATGATGATGAAGGCCTCCGTGATGGATCCCCCTCCGGCGGAGCTCCGGAACAGGCTCCAAGATGGGATCTCCATGGGAACAGAAGGTACGGCAGTGGAATTAGGGTTTTCTCTCTGTCTACGGAGTTTTCGGGGTACGTAGACTTATATAGGAAGAAGGAGGGCACCGGGGTGTGCTCGAGGGGCCCACGAGGTAGGGGCGCGCCCCCACCCTTGTAAACGCCCCGAGGCTCCCCTGACGTGGTTCCCAAGTCCCTCTGGCGTGATTTTCTCGAAAAATATCTCTCGCGAAGGTTTCATTCCGTTTGGTCTCCGTTTGATATTCTTTTTCTGCAAAACCCTGAAATAGGCAAAAAAACAGCAATCTGGACTAGGCCTTTGGGTTAGTAGGTTAGTCCCGAAAATGATAAAAAAAATGAATGATAAAGCCCATTAAACATCCAAGACTTCATAAATAATAGCATGGAACAATAAAAAATTATAGATACGTTGGAGACGTATCATGCCCCCTGCCCCGTATATAAAGGAGCAAGGGGGAGGCCGACCGGCCCTATAGGGCGCGCGCAAGGGAGGCAATCCTACTCCTAGTAGGAGTTGGACCCCCCCTTTCCTAGTCCAACTAGGAGAAGAAGGAAGGAGAGGGAGATGAGAAGGAAGGAGGGGCGCTGCCCCTCCCCCTAGTCCAATTCGGACTAGGCCCATGGGGGGCGCGCAGCGAGCCCTTGGCTACCTTCCTCTCTCTCCCCTTTGGCCCAATAAGGCCCATTACTTCCCCGGTGGTTCCGATAACCGTTCCGGTACTCCGATATTTATCTGGTGACCCCCGGAACTCATCCGGTGTCCGAATAACATCATCCAATATATCATTCTATATGTCTCAACCATTTAGAGACTCCTCATCATGTACATGAACTCATCCGGGACTCCGAACAAACTTCGATCATCAAAAACACGTAATTCATAATACAAATCATCATCGAATGTTAAGCGTGTGGACCCTTCGGGTTCGAGAACTATGCAGACATGACCGAGACACATCTCCGGTCAATAACCGATAGCGGAACCTGGATGCTCATATTGGCTCCTACATATTCTACGAAGATCTTTATCGGTCAAACCGCATAACAACATACATTGTTCCCTTTGTCATCGGTATGTTACTTGCCCGAGATTCGATCGTCGGTATCATCATACCTAGTTCAATCTCGTTACCGGCAAGTCTCTTTACTCGTTCCATAATACATCATCTCATGACTAACTCATTAGTCATTTGCTTTCAAGGCTTATTATGATGTGTATTACCGAGAGGGCCCAGAGATACCTCTCCGACACTCTGAGTGACAAATCCTAATCTTGATCTATGCGAACACCACAAACACTTTTAGAAACACCTATAGAGCATCTTAATAATCAATCAGTTACGTTGTGACGTTTGATAGAACACAAGGTGTTCCTCCGGTATTCGGGAGTTGCATAATCTCATAGTCAGAGGAACATGTATAAGTCATGAAGAATGCAATAGCAATAAAACTAAATGATCATTGGGCTAAGCTAACGGATGGGTCTTATCCATCACATCATTCTCCTAATGATGTGATCCCGTTGATCAAATGACAACACATGTCTATGGTTAGGAAACACATCCATCTTTGATTAACGAGCTAGTCTAGTAGAGGCATACTAGGAAGACTTTGTTTTGTCTATGTATTCACACATGTATCAAGTTTCCGGTTAATACAATTATAGCATGAATAAAAGACATTTGTAATGTTATATAAGGAAATATAAATAACAACTTTATTATTGCCTCTAGGACATATTTTCTTCACCAGGTGGCCCACTACCCACCAGGGCGCACCTGGGGGTTGGGCATGCCTTGGTTGCTAGTGGGCATCTGGGTGGCCTCCTCTAGTATCTCTTTTCTCCAGAATTTTTTATATATTCCAAAATAAATCTCCGTAAAATTCCAGCCCATTTGGAGATGTGCAGAATAGGTATCTCCGTAGTAGCTTTTTCAGGTCCAGAATTCCAGTTGCCGATATTCTCCCTCTTTGTGTAAACCTTGCAAATTATGAGAGAAAAGGCATTAGAATTACCCCCCAAACTGTTATAATGAATAAAACACTAACAATAACAGTAAGAAAACATGATGCAAAATGGACGTATCAACTCCCCCAAGCTTAGACCTCGCTTGTCCTCAAGCGAAAACCGATATCGGGAATCATTTCCACATGTTTAGAGAGAGAGAGAGGTGTCGATTAAAACAAAATACGGACATAGTAGCATCATGATAATTACTATAACAACAAGAATTATTATCATAAGACTTCTTATGAGCAAGTAACAATTCACCACAATAGCAAAGTATAAGGCATAAACTTTCTTGAAAGCTAACAAGTTATGTTCTCACTCAACAATGCAATTGCAATTCATCATATTTTTAGGAAGGGTCTCATGTCGGAGCTTTCTAGCAAGTCCACTGTGGCGACAATGATCCCAATGGATCGAAGTCTCTGTGCTTCAGTGTCATCCCTGGATCGGTATGCTGATACACACAGTACTCGAGGATTTATAACAGAGTTTCAATCACACTTCTTACATCGAAAATCCTCAATGAGGTAATATTCATTACATGAATACAGTTGTAGGTCATCTAAAATAATAAATTGCGGAAGCAATGAAGAGTAGTCGAGTCCTTCCAACTCCACGGCAAACATTGAGTGCACGACAACGACCTAATTGCACCTTATTCTTTGTCGGAGAATTCTACAACATGAGACATTGCAGCCGTGTAGGTCAGCACATTCAATATGCTAGCAAGAACACACTGTAGCAAGTAATAAACAAGTATCTACAACTATATGCAAATTTGGCTGGTGGAGGATCTAAGTTTATATTTTTCATAAAGTTGGTTTTTCCCTACAACAAAGGAATAAATTTTATTTATTACTCAGTTGAATTAAGCAATATTGAGAGTGGTTCCTCCATCTCAATCGCAAAATAACCAATGTTATCAATAACCCAACAAGTTAATTAAATAGAGTGTTGAGATCAGTCCATAATTCAATACCAGGATACTCAAGATGTCCATAATCGGGGACACGGCTACTCATAAATAGATTGTACACTCTGTAGAGGTTTGCACACTTTTCCCCACAAGACTCGACCGCATCCATGATCGGAGATCGAGACATAGTCTTTCAGAAGCATTTACTCTTTTCCCTGGATAGACCAGTACACCTACTTTCCCCTACATCTGCTAGTCCACTACTGAAAGAGCTCACACAACATACTCAATGATGCCAGAGCCCATAATGGCTTGTGGCTGCACACGGAAGTTTCTAGGCATGAATGATATATGATCCCTTTGAGCTTGGGTGGCATTCCATAGGATGATCACACGGTTCCTCCGGGATATCTTAGAACAACACTGGATTCTCCAGGTGCCCTACAACCAATCCACCTAGATGTGTATTAAAGTTGCCACCTTAAACATTCCCTTAGTTGTTATTACACTCACAACTTTCATGAATCTCACATACCAATCCACGTCTATGAGCATGTCTAAGCAATAAGTAATAAAGTGTATATTCCCTGGGTTGATCTCAAGTCATTGGGTTCCTACCTCATGAACGACCAAGTCCTACTCATGCAAATCTTTGAGGGTAGAACTAATGCAATAAAAACTGGGTATTGAAAAGTATGATTAAAGTATGATCTTGCCTTGCAGACGATCGTTGAAACCTAGTGACTCGTAGTAGCACGCTTCGCACTCCGGAAATTCTATCGCAATCAAACTATAGCATACATAAGCAATCATCCAACAGAATCGAAGAACAGATCTCAAAAAGTCTCGAAACAAATGAATAACTCTTGCAACTAAAAACAAGTTCTAACAGTACCAAAGTTAAGTGAATTTGGCCTTATCAGAAAGTTTAGGTCAAGAGCTTCGATTTGCAAAAAGAGTCAACTCAAACGGAGTTACGAAACTCAAGTTACGATCAAAAGAAGTTCAAATACAAATATGTTTGAATTCAAATTTTAAAACTTTCAAGAATATATTTGAGTTGTATTACTGGAGAGATGAGATCAAAACGAAGAGTTTCGCATTGGTTTCATCTAATTCTGAATAAGCAGTAAAAAGTAGTGATCGTTTGAAAACCAGGGGCTGGATTGTAAAAACTGTAATCGCGGATAGGTCCTTAACGAAAATAAACAGAAAAAGAAAATACTAAATAATGAACGTTTGTTTTTCTGATCTAAATAGCGGACGTTCACTATTTAATAAAGCCTAAAAATAGGTCTAGTTTTTTTTAAAAAACCGATCTAGGTTTTTTCTAAAAAACCGAAAAGAAAAAACGGCCAGTTTTTTTACCTAAACGGGTCGGCTTTGGGGCGGATCCGGTCAGGTTCGCGGGTTGTCGGGGCGGGCGACGGGCGGCAGCGGTGGCGGTGGCTCGGCGGCGCGTTGGCGGATCGGGTCGGTGGCGACGGTGTGGCGCGGGCGGCGGCACGGCGAGCAGCGGCGGTGTGCGGCAGGCGAGGCGGCGAGGAAGGTGGCGTGGCGCGGCGGCGGTGGCGGGGCTTGCGGCCGGCGGCGGCGGGGTTGAGGAGGAGAGAGGGGCCGGGGCAGCGCTTTATATAGGGGCCCCGGGGGGTCCGACTTGGGGAAGGGGTGACGGCGGCGTCGGCAACCTGGACTCCGCCGGAGTCCGATCGGAACACGGGACAAAGGCGGCGTGGCGGCGCTGGCCTGGGCCGGCTAGCTGGGCTTCGGCCTAGTCGGTCCGGTCCGAAACTCTTTTTTTATTATTTTTCTGAAAATACAGAAAAATAGAAAAAGACAATAAAAATGTTTTCAAAAATCACAGAAAAATTCACAAGTACTTAGGGCCTTATTATTGACATGGTGAACATTTTTCTGGGCCTAAATGCCTAAAATAAAAATAAACTTTTTAGCAATAATTAAAATACTAAAAGAAATACTTTTGCAAATAATAATCCAATAAATATATTTTTACTCAAAATTCAAGTTCCAACATTTTTATTTGGTTTTGAAGAAGTCATATTATCTTCTCTCATTATTTAAAAAATATTGAAAATGAAAATTGGCAAAATATTTGATCCAACCCCACTTGGAAAATAATAAAATTTGTGGGTCCTTTTTGGAAAGCTTCCAACTCTCTCACTTGGGTCCTTGAGTTGCTTAAAGTCTTTGGATCATTTTTAAATAAACTCAAATTCAAGAATACTCAAATGATGAATGCATAGGAATGATCTATGTTAACATCCAAATTGAAAATTGGGATGTTACAAACCTACCCCCCCCCCTTAAAATGAATCTCGCCCTCGAGATTCGGGTTGGCTAGAAAATAGGTGTGGGTGGTCTTGTCGAAGGCCTTCCTCTCGCTCCCAGGTGGCTTCATCCTCTGTGTCGTGACTCCACTGAACTTTGCAAAACTTGATGACCTTGTTGCGGGTAACTCTGTCGGCAAACTCGAGAATCTTGACTGGCTTCTCCTCATAAGTCAAATCACTCTCTAACCGAATTGCTTCCAGGGGCACTATATCTCGTAGAGGAATCTCGACCATCTCCACGTGACACTTCTTCAATTAAGAAACATGAAACACATCATGAACTCCGGACAAAGTTTCGGGCAACTCTAGCTGATAAGCTACTTCTCGTCGGCCTCCAAAACAATGTACGGTCCCACAAATCGTGGTGCTAGTTTACCCTTAACTCCAAAACGCTTAACTCCTCGAAGTGGGGACACACGAAGATATGCTCCATCTCCAACTTCGTAAGTCACCTCTTTGCGTTTCGTATCCGCATAACTCTTTTGTCGGGACTGGGCTATCTTCGATCTGTCACGGGTCAACTTGACCATCTCCTCTGAATCTCTGATTAAATCTAGTCCAAACAACTTGCAGTCTCCGACTTCATCCCACATCAATGGCGTCCTGCACCTCCATCCGTACATCTCTTCGAAAGAGGCCATCTATAGACTGGTCTGATAACTGTTGTTGTAAGAGAACTCTGTGTAAGGCAAATTATCATCCCAACTAGATCCATAATCTAGCGCACAAGCTATCAACATGTCCTCCAGAATCAGATTGGCTCTCTTTGTATGTCCATCTGTCTGTGGATGAAAGGTTGTATTGAACTCTATCCCCGTACCCAAAGTCTCATGCAACTGCTTCCAAAACTTTGAAGTAAACTGTGTTCCTCTATCTGATACGATGGTCCTCGGAACTCCATGCAGATATACAATCATGGTCATGTATATATTGGCCAACTTACCACTCGTGTAAGTGGTATTCACAGGAATAAAGTGAGCTACATTCGTCAAGCTATCAACTATAACCCATATAGAGTCGTACCCGGAATGTGTCCTGGGTAGTCCCGTGATAAAATCCATTCCAAGCTTATCCCACTTCTATTTTGTATCGGTAACGGCTGTAGCAACCCTGCTGGTTTCTGATGTTCTGCCTTAACTCTCTGAAAGACGTCACATACCGCTACATACTCAGCAATGTCCTTCTTCATTCCGGTCCACCAGAAATTTTGCTTCAAACCCAAGTACATCTTAGTGTTGCATGTGTTATCGAGTAAGGCGAATCATGAGCCTCCTGAAGAATCAACTTCCTGATCTCCGGGTCATTGGGCACATAAATACGCTCTTCAAACCATAGTGTTCCTTATTCATCCTCGCGGAATCCTTTTGCCTTTCCTTTGGTCATTCTGCCCTTTATTTCTGCAATTCCTTCGTCCGTCTTCTGGGCTTCTTGAATCTTTCCCAACAAAGTGGACTGAATTTCCAATGTAGCAACATAGCCTCTAGGGACTATCTCCAACTGTAGATCTACAACTCCTGGGGTAAACCTCCGGTTATGATGGTGTTAACATAACTCTTGTGACTTAGCGCATCTGCCATGACATTGGCTTTTCCTGGGTGATAATGCAATCTCATGTCACAATCCTTTATGAGGTCCAGTCATCTCCTTTGCTTGAGGTTTAACTCCTTCTGCGTGAAGATATACTTCAAACTCTTATGATCTATGTATACATCACAACGGTTTCTAATAAGAAAGTGCCTCCAGGTCTTGAGTGCGTGCACTACAGGTTCTAACTCCAAATCATGTGTGGCATAATTCAACTCATGGGGTCTAAGCTGACGTGAGGCATATGAAACAACTCTTCCTTCTTGCATGACAACGCCTCCAAGTCCTTGACGTGAAGCATCACAATACACTTGAAAATCCGTACGTATATTCAGGAGTATCAGCACCGGGGCTGTAACCAAACGCTTCTTCAATTCCTGAAAACTGGCCTCACATTCTTTGGTTCAACTATACTTACTTTCCTTCTTCAACAACTCTGTCATGGGCTTCGCAATCTCGGAGGAACTCTCAATGAACCTTCGATAATATCCCGCGAGTCCGAGAAAACTATGAATCTCACCAACTGAGGTGGGTGTTTTCCATTTCGTGATGGCCTCTACTTTGGAGGGGTTTACGGCTATACCATCTTCGAATAGAACATGTCCGAGAAATCCAACTTCCTTCAACCAAAACTCACATTTGCTGAACTTGGCGTATAGCTGATGTTCTCTGAGCTTCTCGAGAACTAAACGCAAATGTTCCTTGTGCTCGTCTTCATTCTTGGAGTAAACCAATATGTCATCAATGAACACTACCACAAACTTATCCAAGAACTCCATGAACACCTTATTCATCATACTCATAAAATAGGCAGGGGCGTTAGTCAAACCAAATGACATAACCGCATACTCATAAAACCCGTACCTTGTGGTAAAAGATGTTTTAGGTATGTCCTGCTCTCGGATCTTCAACTGATGATATCTAGATCGTAAATCGATCTTAGAGAAAACTTTGGCTCCTTGCAACTGGTCAAACAAATCATTGATCATCGGTAGAGGGTGTTTGTTCTTGATCGTCACCTCATTTAGTGCACGATAATCCAGAACCATCCTTAGTGAGCCATCCTTCTTCTCTACTAAGAGCACTGGGGCTCCCCAAGGTGATGAACATGGTCGGATATAACCTTTCTCCATTAATTCCTTGATTTGCTTCTTGATCTCTTCCAAATCATTTGTGGGCATCCGATATGGTCTCTTGGATATTGGTCCGGTGCGTGGTAATAACTCAATCAGGACCTCGATGTCTCGATCCGGTGGCATGCCTGGTATCTCCTTCGGAAATACATCGCCGTAATCCTTAACAATTGGTACTTCCTCCTGAACAACTCCCGAGAGTGCATTCACTTGTGTCTTCCGAGGTGTGGGCCTCGACACATACTTGATCCTCTTTCCTTCCTGGGTGGTGAGGAGAATAGATCTACTGGCGCAATCAATGTTTCCTTCAAACTTGGATAGCCAATCCATACCTATGATCACATCCAAACCCTGGGATTCCAAAATGATGAGTTCGGTGGGAAAAACATGTCTCCCAATGGTTAATGGCAATTGATAACATCCTCGGCTATCCATGTACTTTGCTCCAGGGGAACTCACTAACATAGGCAACTTAAGGGCTACGGTGGGCAAATGATACTTTTCCACAAAACCCCTTGATATGTATGAATGAGATGCACCAGTGTCAAAAAGAACAAGGGCGGTAAATGCATTGACCAAAAACTTACCAACCACTGCGTCGGGCTGCTCGTCAATCTCCTCCACATTGACGTGATTCACCTGTCCTCTGGTGAATGGGTTGGGTTTCTTTCCTGAGCTTCTGTTTCCATTCCCATTCTTGCCTTTAGGACACTCTATGGCATAATGTCTAGTCTTCCCGCACTTGAAACAAGTAATGTGACTCAGATCCTTCTTAGCGGGCATTGATGGAGTGGAATGGGTCTGATTGTTGTTTCCTCCATTCACATTGCCATTCCAGGGGCCACTATGGTTGTGTGAATTTCCTCCATTGTGAGAATGGCTTCCATGGTTATGAGTGGGATGGTTATGCCCTCCTAAGTACAGAGAATAGCGGGGCTTCTGCCGAGCTCCAGAGTTATACTTTCCCAATCCATACTTCCTCTTGCGGGTCTCAATCTGTTGCTGCTTTCCTTCAATCATTATGGCCTTGTCTACCAACTCCTGGTAGTTGTTGTAGGTGGCTACCATCAGTTGCATGCTCAACTCATCGTTGAATCCCTCCAGAAACTTCTCCTACTTCGCGGCGTCAGTGGCCACATCATCTGGCGCATAGCGAGCTAACTTCCTGAAATCATCCACGTACTGCCCCACAGTACGGTTTCCTTGGCGCAAGTTGCGAAACTCACGCTTCTTAAGGTTCATGGCTCCAGCTGAGACATGTGCAGTGCGAAAGGCTTGCTAAAACTGATCCCAAGTAACTATAGCGAGTGGATAAGTGGCGGTGTAGTTCTCCCACCAAGCGGCTGCTGGTCCCTCAAGCTGATGTGCAACAAAGTGCACTCTCTCTGCATCTGTGCATCCTGCAGTTGCTAGCTCTCTTCCCATCTTGCGGAGTCAGTCATCTGCAACAATCGGCTCGGTGCTACTAGAGAACACGAGCGGATTCAACCTTAGGAACCAGGTCAGGTTGTCATGGGGAGGAGGAGGTGAGTTGTTGTTGTTGTTGCCTTGGTTCTGAACAAGTAGTTGCATCAAGGTGTTCTGCTACTAGATCAACTGAGTGAGCTCATGTGGGAACTTGAATTCGGGCTCACGTCTCGGAGGCATCTAACGGGTTAGAGGGATGAGAAATAGAATAGAATGAGGTCTAGGGGAAAATCACTATACATATGCACATGAGACAAACAATTTCATATCATATCACTCAATTCAAACAAGAACACACAAAAGATCCTAATACAAAGCTAGCGAATGATTCTAACTACTTGGAAGAATACTGATGATCACAGGGTGGTCCTCTAATAACTATCATCAGAAGAAGACTCCATAATATCTACTCCAGCTTCGTCTTCATAGTCACTTTCATCATTGTCGGTGTCGTCTATCAGAATGTAGTTCTCCGAATGAATGCCCATCTCTGGTTCTGGCTTCACCACGGGTGCTCCAACCTTCTTCTTCAATGCTTCATTCTGCTCCAGTAGTACAACGATTTCCTCTTCATATGCATCGCGTATTGTCTTGAGTTCCTCTTCTAGCTCCACGTTACGTGTCATCACCATCTTGGTCTTTAGCTTGAGCGTGCAAATTTGATTCTCATAGCATCGAATATGTTGGTCCATCTCCTGTACGAATGTTGTAATGGACTTGTCGTTCCTGGTGCGAATCATCTCCCATTGCTCATCTCGGCGTCCACAAATCTGGTAGATGGTGTCATCAAGATCCTTGTTGTAGAATTCACATATGCGCCCAAAGGTGATGTGTGCTGCCATACTCTTTCCCAAGATCCAAGTAGGTGCATCAAAGGCAAGCTCAAGAGGTTCCATGACTGGTGCAATAGTCCTCCCAGGTACACTAACTTTGATCTTCCAGCACCCCTCTTCCGCCGATGTTGCATAGAAATTTCAAGTGATACTTGGTATTCCGATGTGCAGTTATCTCGTGACTTCCTTCAAGTGTCTTCTGAAAGGGGTGTCATAATCAGGTTGGGTGAACTTGTTCCCGGGGTCTGACATCTATAGAATAGAAATAGAGAAGGATTAGAATGAGTAGAGAAGAGCATCATGTGGCTTATCCTCGTGGTCGCGTGCTACAGTCAACATGTGCTCTGATACCATCTTTGTAGCGACCACGATCCCAATGGATCCAAGTCTCTGTGCTTCAGTGTCATCCCTGGATCGGTATGCTGACACACACAGTACTCGAGGATTTATAACAGAGTTTCAATCACACTTCTTACATCAAAAATCATCAATGGGGTAATATCCATTACACGAATACGGCTGAAGGCCATCTAAAATAATAAATTGCGGAAGCAATGAACAGTAGTGGAGTCCATCCAACTCCACGGCAAACATTGAGAGCACGACAATGACCTAATCGCACCTTATTCGTCGTCGGAGAATAACGCAACATGAGACGTTGCAGCCGTGTAGGTCAGCACATTGAATATGCTGGCAAGAACACACTGTAGCAAGTAATGAACAAGTATCTACAACTATATGCATATTTGGTTGGTGGAGGCTCTAAGTTTATATTTTGCATAAAGCTAGGTTTTCCCCACAGCAAAGGAATAAATTTTATTTACTACTCAGTTGAATTAAGCAATATTGAGAGTGGTTCCTCCATCTCAATCCCAAAGGAACCAATGTTATTAGTAACCCAACAAGTTAATTAAATAGAGTATTGAGATGAGTCCATAATTCAAATACCAGGATACTCAAGATGTCCATGTCCCGGGGACACGGCTACTCATGAATAGATTGTACACTCTGCAGAGGTTTGCGCACTTTTTCCCACAAGACTCGACCGCATCCATGATCGGAAGATCGAGACATAGTTTTTCAGAAGCATTTACTCTTTACCCTGGATAGATCGGTACACCCTACATCTGCTAGTCCCACTACAAAAAAGACACATCCATGACATTTTGGTCCGAACTAAACTTTTTTCTGTCATACTTATGACACTTCTATGACAATAATTGTGACAAAACACGGTATCATCATAGATGTGGTGGGGTCCTACTTCTATGACAAAAAATCATGACAGAAAATAGGCTTTTCGTCCTCGGCGGGCCGGAGACGCAGCTGCATGACATTCTTTGGGCCGTCCATGACGGAAAAAACCGTGGTAGAAGCGAGGGCGAGGAAAATATCGGGGTGTTCCCGGTTACGGTGGGTGGTCAGGGCCGAGCGATGCGCGTTTCTCTCATACACGCACGTGCGTGGGTGCGAGGCGTTGGGCTCTAACTGAACCCGAGTGAGGCGTTGGGCTCTAACTGAACCTGAGCGATTGCACTACAGGCTACGTGTTACTGAACCCGAGCGATCGATCGATGGCTGTTAACTGAACCCGATCGAGCGATTCCTTCGCTACTGCTGCTAACTGAAGCCGATTGATGCTGCCTCTGCTTGAACAGTGAGCGTCGCTGG
>LR738711.1:743558983-743596969 GCA_902687465.1 Secale cereale
GGGGGGGGTTGGAAGAACAGTTCCCGGAGGGGTGGCTGAGTAGGACCCCGTGGTGTTGCCTCTGCATGAATAGGACTCCGTTCGATCGAGCCGGTTGGGGCTGCATGAACAGGACCACATGGAGGGCTGCATGAACAGGACCACCCCGTGGAGGGCTGCATGAACAGTAGACGGTGGAGGGCTGGATGAACAATAGCCCGTGGAGGGGTGGTTGAACAAGAGTCCGTGGAGAGAGCTGGTTCAACATTAGTTGGTGGAGTAGCGCGCGGTGGAGGCTGAACAGTCGCAGGTGGAGGCTGGAGGAGGTCAACGATGGATGAACAGTATCACGTGGAGTCCCGTTTTGTGGTACGCCACACCCCTCCCGATGAACAGGACCCCCGTTTCAACCGTAGCACTCCAACACAAGTCCGTTTCCTCCATTTTGCGGTATGCCACACCCCTCCCGATCAACAGGACCCCCGTTTCGACCGTAGCGCTCCAACACAAGTCCGTTTCCTTCGTTTTGCGATACGCCACACCCCTCCCGATCAATAGGACCCCCGTTTCAACTGTAGGAGGTCAATTTCCTCCGTTTTGCGATACGCCAGACCCATTCCGATGAACAGGATCCCGTTTCCAACGTGGCCGGTCGAACACAAGGCCGTTTTCTCTGTTCTGCGGTACGCCAGGCCTTGTTTCCATCGGCTGTTTCGTCCAAGCCCTCCTGATGAACACGACGAGGCATTCCGTTCCTACCCAGCCGGTTGGCTCCCCATGAACACGACGATGATGTTGTTTCTCCGTTCCGACCCAACCATGTACACGAGCCCTGGCCGTACGTATGCGCGAGTAGGTGTTCGAGACCCCGCCCATATGTACGTACGTGGTTGTATTTACTTTCTTGCACCCTGGCCGACGTACGTACGTGTACATGCCACGTGCGTGCCTCTACATCGACCAGCATGTACGTACACGTTCGCGGCCAGAATGACAACGCTACGTACTCTTCGACCAGGTGGGTCCCGACTGTCAGGCACTTCCTTGCGTGTGAAGACGTAGCTGGTGGGTCCCAGCAGTCAGGGGGGCGAATCATTTTTTCCCGGACGCACTTCCTTGCTTCGAAGATGTAGCTGGTGGGTCCCAGCAGTCAGGGGGAAACGTTTTTTTGCGAAATACGGTAGCTCGTCTGTTGGGTCCCCGCTGTCAGGTGGAGGAATAATTATTTTGCGCGTAATAAGGAGACACTTCCTTGCTGCGGTCGTGGACCCAGCTGTTAGCCTCTCCACGTACAGTCCACGTCCGATGAAGCCGTTACTTGACCACGTTGACCATGTCGCGCCGAGAGTACCAGGGCGGTGGATGACGGCGAGGCCTAGGAAGGGGACGACGTGGAGACGGGGAAGACACGACAGTGGATGCCCACGCGTAGAGGAGTACGAGGGTTCACTGGTTCGCTGCGGTGTGAGGCTGTCGTCGTCGCAGAATAACAGGGGGTGTGGGTGAGTAGAGGGATGGCCTGGCTAGCGATGGGAATAGTAGGGGGAGGTGAGGCCTCCGCGGTAGCACAGCCGGCCGCGGGAGGCAGGAGCATGCAGCACGACCGGCGCTACTTTGGGCGGCTGGAGCAACAGGACCAGAGGTTGAAGAAGCACTATGGCCGTTGGATGGACATCGTACGGTCACTGGAGCAAGAATCGTTCATATTGACTAAGTTGACAAAGCACACCATCCCCGTCAACTTAGTAGGCCCACAAGTCGGCCACCCACCAAGGTGGGTCCCAACCAGCAGGGGGAATATTCATTTTTTTTGTGCATAATAAGGAGGCACTTCCGGTGGGTCCGAGCTGACAGCGGGGGGAACGTTTTTCCCGCGCAATACGGTGGCCCATCCGATAGGTCCCAGCAGTCAGGGGGAAACATTTTTTCGCCAAATACGGTGGCCCGTCCAGTGGGTCCCTGCTGTCAGCTGGAGGAATAATTATTTTCCGCGTAATAAGGAGGCACTTCCTTGCGGCTGCCGTGGTCCCAACTGTCAGCCTCTCCATGTACAATACTCTTCTGATGGAAGTCGTTTCTTAACCACGTTGACCACGCCGCGCCGAGAACACCAGGGTGGTGGACGATGGCAAGGCCTAGGAAGGGGACGATGGGAAGCTGGGGAAGACGCGGTAGTGGAAGCCCGCGCGGAGAGGAGTACGAGGGTTCACTGGTTCGGCTGCGGTGTGAGGCCGCCGTAGCAGCAGGGCCTGGCCAGCAGTGGGAATAGTAGGGGGCGACGAGGCCTCCATGGCATCGCAGCCAGCCACGGGAGGCAGGAGCACGAGGCACGACCGGCGCTGGTTTGGGCAGCTGGAGCAAGAAGGCCAGAGGTTGAAGAAGCACTACGGTCGTTGGATGGACATCATACGGTTAATGGAGCTATAATCGTGCATATTGACTAAGTTGACAAAGCCCTCCATCCCCGTCAACTTAGTAGGCCCACAAGTCAGCCTCCCACTATACTGGGTCCCAGCTAGCAGGGGGGTATTCATTTTTTTGTGCGTAATAAGGAGGCACTTTCGGTGGGTCCGAGCTGACAACGGGGGGAACGTTATTTTCGCGAAATACGATGGCCCGTCCGGTGGGTCCCAGCAGTCACGGGGAAAACATTTTTTCACCAAATACGGTGGACCGTCTGGTGGGTCCCCGCTGTCAGGTGGAGGTATAATAATTTTTCGCGTCATAAGGAGGCACTTCCTTGCGGCTGCCGTGGACCCAGCTGTCAGCCTCTCCACGTACAGTACTCTTCTGATGGAAGTCGGTCGTTGACCAGATTGACCACGCCGCGCCGAGAGCACCAGGGCGGTGGACGATAGCGAACCCTAGGAAGGGAACGACACGGAGGCAGGGAGAGTCGGCAGTTGTTTCCCACACGGAGGGGGGTACGACTGTACGAGGGTTTACTAGTTCGTCTGCCATCGCCGGAGAATAACAGCAGGTGTGGGTGAGTAGAGGGATGGCTAGGCCAACGATGGGAGTACGGTGGGGCGGTGAGGCCTGCGCGGTAGCACAGCCGACCGCGGGGAGGAGGGAGCAGGCAGTCCCGCCGGCGCTTGTTTGAGCGGCTCGAGTAGGAAGAGCAGAGATTGAAGAAGCACGACGGTCGTTGGATAGACATCCAACAATCACTGCTTGTGCGTCAACCTTTTTTAGGAAGACCTCAAATCTGTGAAAAACATCATACAGCCTATATGCCATTATTTCTAATAATTTACAGCCCATTTGCTAATTCTTAAGGTTTTTTTGGAGCCAATATTCTTTTTGTTAGCATTACAACCCATATTGTGGCCACGGTTAAAAAATTATACGAAATTTTGCATATTTCGGTGCGGTCCGAACTATTTTTAATCCCGAAATTTCGAGTCACATTCAAACTGATTTTAAAAATAAATGCATATCAATATAAAATCCAACAAATTGTCCACGCATAAAAATCAATGCAATTTAAAATCTCGAAATGAAAAAAAGATATTTGAAACTAATTGCCGGTTTGATGTGTTTTAAAAATGTACAAACCATTTCTCATTACTGATAGGCCATTTTCTCGGCCAGCCGAATGAAGCTCTCCTCATCTTGAAAGATTTGCAGTCCAACAGGCCTGACAAAGCGACTTATTTGGCAAATCACAAAAAAAACTGGGATGTGGCCATGGACCCAGCCGTCATCCTCTCCATGTATAGTACTCTTCATATGGAAGTCGGTCGTTGACCAGATTGACCATGCCGCGCCGAGAGCACCAAGGCGATGGACGACGGTGAGGCCTAGGAAGGGGACGACGTGGAGCCGGGAAAGACGCGGCAGTGGATGCCCACACGGAGAGGAGTACGAGGGTTCACTGGTTCGGCTGCGGTGTGAGGCTGCCGTCGCCATAGAATAACAGGGGGTGTGGGTGAGTAGAGGGATGCCCTGGCCAGAGGTGGGAGTAGTAGGGGGCGGTGAGGCCTCAGCGGCATCAGAGCCGGCCATGGGTGGCAGGAGCACGCGGCACGACCGGCGTTGGTTTGGGCAGCTGGAGCAAGAAGACCAGAGGTTGAATGAACATCGTACGGTAACTAGAGCTAGAATCATTCATATTGACTAAGTTGACAAAGCCCTCCGTCTCCGTCAACTTGGTAGGCCCACAAGTGAGCCTCCCACGATGCTGGGTTCTAGCTGACAGGGGGAGTATTCATTTTTTTGTGCGTAATAGGAAGGCACTTCCTTGCGTGCGAAGATAGCTGGTGGGTCCGACCTGTCAACGGGGTGCACGTTTTTCGCGAAATACAGAGGCCCTTCCGGTGGATCCCAGATGTCAAGTGGAGGAATAAAAGACTTGAGAAGCCGTACAGAACAAGCTAGTGTACCAGTAAAGAGACGTTGCCGAGTTTTAGAAAAAAGAGAGACGTGCTCATGTAGCTGGTTCAAATCCAAACCTAGACTATGACTATATATGGTGCTATGCTACTCTGCAAGTAATGAAACTGGCATATCCAACCTTCGCTTCTCCTATTCTCTACTTACTCTGCCTAGCATCAGAAGCTCTGGCCGGATCAACCAAGTCCGCTGGCTGCTCGTCCACCTGATCTTCAGTGGGCAACAACCAAATATGCGCCAAGTCGCCACCCGTACCATCGCCTGTGGGTCTCATCACACCCCCGCCGGCACGCGCACCACAGCCGGTTGCTCAACGCAACCCGCTGCTGTTGGTGTGGTGCCACTGCTGTAGATCACGCAAAGTCATACGTCGTGTCTCAACCACAAGCCTCAACCCTGGCTGAGTCTTTTACAAATGCCCGAATCATGGGGTAATAATATGTTTAAGTGTTGTTCTGCTGCTTTCAGTTGCTGATTTTTTTAATAGTTTGGTTGATGATCTGCCATTTTGATTCGTGCAGAAAAGGGAAGATTCGTGTGATTTGTATTTCTGGGAAGTTGCTGATGTGGGGGAGTGCAACTACACTGATTATTTGGTTAGCCGAGGAATCCCAATACCAGCAGGTTGGGGTGTTGGACAAGTAACTGAAGGAACGGCAGAAGAGGAAGATGCAGAGCAGAAGGTTAAAGATGCAGTTCGTCTGATCATGGCCAAGCAACAGCTGCTGAACGGCCTTGACAGCAATGAGGAGATGAAAGAGCTTGTGAAGATAATGGGAAAAATCGATGTGCTCTGTAGGATGATTGTCTCCTTATTTGCATTATATGTAGCACTCGTGATGTATTAAGTGGCTATGACATGAGCACTTTGCTGAAACTAGTAATGAATGAAACATGTGTAGCAGGCTGGGCGTAGTGTTGTGAACATCTAATGATCTTGCTAGTACTCCTACAATATACTATATTATTGTGAAAGTTCATATACACCGGCCGAGATTAATGCAAACACGACAGATTTTCATAACATTTCGAACTTTATAGGACAAAAAAATAAAAGAAACCCGACCCTAAACCTATTCTACGGCGGCGACCGACGTCCTCCATTTGCGATCTCCTTGTACGGGGGCGGGGTTCAAGACCCGTGAACTGAAGGTGCGGTCTCCGGCGAGGAAAAGTAGAACACGGGAGATGGACCGGCTAGTTGGCACACCATGCCCTACCGCCACCCATGCCCTACTCATGCTCGAAGGAGTCCCCGACCTCTGCGTGTCGGACGTTGGACGGCGGCAAGTAGGACATGTGCCTGACGGTGCTCCCGTCGTTGGCCACCAGCGTGGCCACCGCTTGTGCGGCGACTTGAGCAAGGGCAGTGACCTCGAGCTCCTTCCCTGAAGACAAGCTCTCCTGTAGAGCGTTCGCGCTTGCGGTCATGGCGGATGTGGTGCCAGGTAGGGGGACGATGCGCTATGGTGTGAAGGTTAGCTGGGCGTTGCTGCTTTAAGTACCGCATTCCGGTGAGGCCAAGCGTCCTGGTGCGTCATTAAGTCGCCAGAGTTGTTTCCTCGAGCATCGAGCCTCTTGACGACGGCATACGGACGGACGGCATGAATGCGAGCAGCTGGCGCCGGCTGGGAACGCACCGCGCGACGGCGCGAGGGACGAGGGTTTTTGGTGTGCCAGGGTAGTCAGATGCGGTCGTGGCAACGTTGGAGATGCCCTTTGCTCACATGCGATCGACGCATGTCATTGAAAGAGCAAGACGACCCGGCATGGTCTCAGGTCCTGAGGATGTAGTTAGCCGCGCTACACCACTCCGCGGACGCGTCTCGGCGCCCCGTGCATCCTCGACGAGCCTGGTGTTGGCGTGTGTTTGGATTGTGGCCAAAGTGCACCTTACCAAAATTTTGGTCATGACCCAAAGATTGGTCTTTGTTGGATGGTTGCCATTTTTTTGGCATGCGAATGAACTCTAGCCAACTCTAGTTCATTTTTCTTGCCGATGTCGACCAAATCATGGGCAACCAAAACCTCAACCAAAATTGTGGCTACCCAATGCTTTGATGGGGCAACCTTGGGCACAAACCAAACATACTGTTGGTCATGCCACAGCAATAACGCCACCCTCAGCACACTGAAACCGACCGTGTCTAGCCACGATGAGTGTTTCCCTCACCGCGGTCGTCGTGTCGAGAGGCGGTGCTGGAGCTGTGCCACGTTGTTGGCCCCCACGACCCACATGAACGGTTGCCGGTGGCGAGGAGGTCGTGGGCCAGCTCCTCCATTGGACTAGTTTGCACTACGTCATCCCGACGGGTGTGCCCCACATGTCGGTTTCCATGTTTTCCTGGCCATATTCGAGCGTCAGTGCTGCGCGTTGTGCATTAGGCCTTTCACTATGTAGGCCAAGCGAGACAACTTATTGTTTATTTGAGCCGTTCAGGTATAATCATGTGGCGTTTGCTTATTTCTCATTCCTCTCCATCGATCATGTCGCCCTCCGGTCGAGTCCATCCTCCCGCATGCCTCATTTGAACATTCCGCCGAGTATCATTCGCATGTGGGCGTAGACGATGCTTTTATTTCCAATGTTTATTTGTAATTTGTCCGACATGCATACAAACAAACGGTTCGTTTGAAGTTTCACTTTGCCTCCACTACGTGTTGCTTCACGTCTTAGTTTTGACATCCCATTCGGTTCATGTTGACGAGATCGATAGATGACATGACAGTTCCGTATAGCCATCGACTGGCTATATTATTAACCATGCTCTAATGCGTTTTTCAAAACCGCATTTGACTATTGACAATATTAATAGTACATGAGATGTATAATGTGAAAATTATATCATTGGAAGCTCCTTTCACATACGTATCCCTGCCTTACCCTCCCTTTTGGTCACTTACTGGTGGACCCCATGCTTGCTAGGCCCCGCATGTCAGTTACTCAATGGGTTCGGCCACGTCAGGGGATCCTCATCTGTAGTATACTCCCTCTGTTTTTATTTACTCCACATAAAATGATGCGAGCGGGGGAGGGGGAGGGACGTCAGTTTGCTCTCAACTGCGGTCCCACAAGCGAGCGAAAACGCAAGATGAAGCTCGTTCCATTCGGTGAGCGATGTGGAGGGTCCAGTGTGCCGGGATGCAACGCGAACGCGACAAGAGCAATGTACAGTCAAAACTGATTGACCGGTCGTCACCGGAACCACTATTCGCACCAGAACCTTCGCTGCTCGGCCTACTCCAGCCCCTTCCTCCACGTTTTGATCCCCTAGCCCGCATCAAGTGTCCCCTAGTTCGCCGGAAAGCCATGGTGCGCCACAAGATCACGTACTACAAGATGCTGACGCCGGAGCGCCGCGCAGAAATCGCAGTGGCGGTCGGCACCAGAGACCTCCGTTCCCAAGCTCGCTTTGCGGCGGGCCAATCCCCGAATTCTCTGGAGCCAAGCTACAAGGAGGAGGAAGCCGATCCAATGTTCATGGCGGAGGTCACGGCGCAGAAGGCCCCCGATTGGTATGAGACGATGGACGTCGACTTCGTGTTGGCGTCCGAGTCCCCCATGGTGCAGGCGGACCAGCGGTTCAACCTGGCGATACTAAAGGAGGACCGGGAGGCAGAGGCTCAACTCAACGCGGAGCGCGCATGCCGCTGCCATCGAGGCTCTCCTGCAAGCGGAACCGGAAGTCGTGGACGTGAACCGGGCGGCGGAGGCTCAACTTGAGGCGGAGCGCGCGGATGCCGCTGCCATCGAGGCCCTCCTGCAGGCGAAACCGGACGTCCTGGACTTGAACCGGGAGGCAGAGGTTCAACTCGACGCGGAGCGCGCGTATGCCGATCTCATCGAGGCCCCCCTGCAGGCGGAACCGGACGTCCTGGACTTGAACCGGTCGGCGGAGGCTCGACTCGACACGGAGCGCGCGGATGCCGCTGCCATCGAGGCGCTCTTGCAGGCGGAATCAGACGTCCTCGACTTGAACCGGGAGGTGCTCTCGTCGGTGCAGAGCGCCTGCACGCTCCGCGTGAACGAGTAGCTGGAGGCCGAGGACAACCACGGTGCGGAGACACACGTCGGCAGCTAAGGCTGGTTCGCGCCGGCAGCTAAAGACGATGAGGCCGTCTCGTTCCGTGAGCAGTGATAGTTTTTCTTTATGTTGTTGTTTTATGGATCTTTTTCTGTGTAAAAACATATATTGTTATGCAAGTCACCTGACTTGGGTCAGTCTACCATTTCAGGCGGTTGGATGAATATCCTACGTCTCCTAACCCTTCTTCCTCGCCTCTTCTTCTTCCCCAACAGACCACCGCACGGGCCGTACGGATACTCCCCAACATGCGGTTGGATAAACATACTCTATGAACGAAAATTATGTGTCAGCGGTAGGATGGCTGAGTTTAGTTTGTTCACATGCGACAGCACGTGTCAGCGAGGGTGCATTCCCTTGGTTGGGTTTGCGGCGTGCAGGAGCGACTGTGCATGTGAGCGTGCGGTGCGACCGCGACGTATAGGAGCGACCATGTGAGGGTGCGGTGCGACCGCGATAGCCATGCGCAAGTGTACCTCCTTTTCATTTTGAAAATTTTAGGCAAGCTTGGCAAAAATGTGTGGCGAAGTATGGCAATGCAAGGCTTAGACCCAAACAGGATAAGTACGTAGTAGTACTACGTACTAGGAGTACTAGTGTTAAAAAAGAAAGGCGGGGTTTTCCTTCGCGGGATTAATAAATACAAATCCTCGTTTCACGTGTCAATTAATGTGTATTTTTTTCTCCAAAGCCCAAAGAGCTAACCATCCCACTCCTCATCGCTTGATTAATGCAGCGCCATGCAAACCAACCTTCTCACTTCTGCATGCATGCAGGGGATATTAATGTCCTTGGTTGCTAGTATGAAGCAAACCCCATCAATTTTGCCTCGATTAGTGTAGTGGCCTTTTGCAAATTGTAATTTTGATATACTGGCCTTGTGTACAAAAAATGGAGGTAGTAACTATATTGGACTTCCTTCCCATTGCGGTGGCGTCGATGATATCTCGAACGTTGTGGTTTTGCGAAGTGCGTTCGACGGAGAACACCATTGAGGGAGACCACGGTAAGTCGTTCGCAAGTGCCGCCTGCCAGCCGAGACAACCGCCTTATTTGCATCCAGGAAGTCCGTTGAACCAAAGGATGCGTAAATGTACTAGTACTACTCATACACAATAGCGTCGTCCGTCCAGCTTAGTGCGGTGAGATGGTTTCTCGAAGAAGACAATGGTGAAGCGGAGTCAGCGAAAAGTGAAATGATGGTTGCTTCGTTCGTGCTTTGTGATTTGACGTCTCACTACTTTGTGATTTGTGATAGAAGGGACAGGGGAGTAGACTCTGTCTTCTATACTGTACATGCGTCCAAGCACGGGAGAAAGAGGAGAGACGTTGCATTTTTCTGTTCCTTCAATCAATCAATCAGGGAGCTTCGGTTCCATCCTTTTGGCTTTGGCAACACCGTCCACAATGGTTCCCACGATGCCAAAAGCTATTTTCAAATTTGGCTACACATTGTGGATGCCCTTAACCGTACCACTTGGTTTTGCTCATGTGTGCTATCTATACAAATCTCAATTATATTGATCTAAATAATTATAGATTCAAGATTAGTAAAAAGGAGGTGATTTTGCCGCGCGGATGGCGGGGGAGATTTCTTATTTTTAGAGGACATTGTCCTGGCGGTTTGCTAACATGCGGTCCCACGTGTCAGTGCTTCACCAAGCCGATCCGCTTCCCACATGAGGCAGAACAACGACAGAAGCAACACGTGGTTAACTTGAAGAAGACGAGGGAGAAGCGAATTCAGCAACGAGTGAAATGATGGTTGCTTCGTCCCTCCAACTTCTTCTTTTTTAGCATTATTACTTCCGTCCCTCCAACTTAACTGCGGGAAAGGTGCAGCTTTGTGATTTGACGCCTCATTGCTCATTACTACGCCGGCGCCATGATTGGGTGCTTCACTCCGGCTACTCTGCACTGTATTTCGTTATGGCACGTGGACCCGGTAGCTTGATGCCCCACATGTCAGCGAAAGGGACTAGAAGATTTATGAAAGCGAGCACTCCACTCTTACGACGGAGGAGTACACGACACGACGGCCCAGTGAACTGTCACTTGTACTGTATATAGTACTATAGTTTTGCTGTTTCGCACGATCCATCGATACAAACCCGATTAAACATGAAAGGGCGGGATTTTTCCCGCGCGGTATATGATACTGGCCATACATTTCAAAGGCAATTTTAATGTATGCAAACTGAATAATTAAGTAACAATATGATCTCTAGTAAAACTAAAAACACATATGATTTATTGTGCTAGAGTGTAGTAGTGGTGCTGTATTGCATAGTTGTTAGATGTAACATGCGACAATGTGTAGAGATGTAGTTTTGGAGGGCCTACAGAGAGAAAAGCGTAATACGTTCACCGAACTTCAGAATAAGCTGATTACGGTCACTATATACGTTTTGCGGTGATTATACGGTCACTTGCTCACGGTTCGGCATCGAATTGCACTCTGTTGACCGGCCAAATAGTCTGCGTGGCACCATGTTGACTAGTTAAATTGAACACGTTCCTAGTGGGTCCCACCTGTCAGTTCGCATAGGGAAATGATCAGATAAACACAAATTTATGCACGCGCGACAAGACTCCACCCCGTGCGCGGGAATCACCTGGTTGTGTATGTGTCTGTCACAGACTGATGTGTGCGCATGCACGTGTAGGTTGAGCACTTGAGCGTGAGAGTGTGTGTTGGTCGTGTGGTGTACTGGTGTGTGCATGCATGCGTGCGTGTGTGGGTGTGAGTGTTGCATGCGTGCGTGGCTGCGTGTGTATGTGTGAGTGTTGCGTGCGTGCGTGGGTGCATGTGTTCCTGTGAGTGTTGCGTGCATGCAGTTCGTGTGCATGCGTGCGTGTGTGTATAATCACCACACCAGCTCATGTGTGTTAAAACAGACGGCTCAACATACCAATACAAGGCCACCTTGTCCGTTGTGCCCGCGGTTATGACTTCGAACCACCGTCCAATATTTTGTTGTCGTTTGTTTTCATTCTTACTAGCAAGATGCCCGTGTGTTGCACGTAACATCAAGATGCATTTGTATGACTAGTTTATCTTGTGAGAGAAAAGGATGAACGAGGGAAGGCCTTATTTGCAAATGTGGAGAGGTGTGTGGGTACATTTTTGCAAAATTGTCCTAGTTTCTTTCCTATCCGTCAGATATAAATTGGACGGCCTATATTGCAGGATGGCAGGCACACAATCATCACCAACTCTATTTTTTATAAGAGTGTATTTTATCCCTACTCTTATAAAAAGCATAGTCGGTGATGATCGTGTGCCTACCATCCTGCAATATAGGCCGTCCGATCTATATCTATAAGAAGGAAACTATGGCAATTTTGCAAAAAGATACCCACACCCCTCTCCACACTTGCAAATAAGGCCTTCCCTTGTTCATCCTTTTCTCCCACAAAATAAACTACTCATACAAATGCATGTTGATGTTCCGTGCAACGCATGGGCATCTTGCTAGTATTTTATAAGAGTGTAGATGTAGAGTAGATACAAGCCGACAGGTGGGCCCGATGGTAGTGAGATAATGTGATGCAACAGTAGAGGTGCCATGTGGAGCGTTTAACTGGTCAGCTAGTCGTGTCTTGAGCAAATACAGAGTTGTACGGTGAGCCCGTGACTGTATAATAACCACAAAATGTAAATGGTGACCGTAATGAGTGGATTCTGAAGTCCAATGTACGTATCGTGCTTTCGCTTCAAATACAATGATTGTCATTGTATATATCGCGAGAGAAAGATGAAACATGTGTGAATGTGCTGGGGGGCTTACTTTTAGAGGACCTGGAGATGGTTTTTGTACTTATGTGAAAGAGGCATAGAGGGGGGTATGCGATGGAGAGAGAGATACTCTTCGTTTCTCTTTACTATGACTAACTTTATATATAGTATAAAAATATTCAAATTCACATTATAGAATAAATATCATTGTGGGCACCATGCAATGCAAGCGTTCATACTCCTCCATACAACTTTGTAATGTTGTATATATGTAGAAATTCTAAAATATTTTTTGGCCACACTTTATTCGAAAGGAATGTTGTATGCGAAATAGACGTGAAGAGAGGGCTTTTTAGATCAATGGGGTACGTGATGTAACATGTGTGAATGTGTAGTTGATGCATTTGGCAGGGCCTAGAAAGGTATGTGTGTGTATTACGTATTCAAGAGAGGCATGGATAGAGGGGCCGACAGGGGGGCGTGGAAGAGATAGCACGAGAAATGAGAGTGGTCTAGAGAGAGAGAGATGAATATGACGTCACGGCGAGAGATTCCCTTGAGTGTGTATATGCAAGGGAGAGTGGATAGAGGCACCAGGGGCATTTTTTTGTGTGGTGTCTGTGTTGGTATGTGTGGGTGTGAGAAGATAACAAGACGTGGGGGCAGAGGGTGTGTCACCGCGTGAGGTCCGGTGGGTCGAGGTGAGGCCCTTCGTTTGGTTCCGTCCCGCGCCACATTGGTCGCCCTGTGACGCATTTAGGGAGACCCATGGATGACTAGTCGTACAAGACAGGTAGCATAATTGTGAAGGACTCTATGTCCACTGACAAAGCCGGCTAGGTTTTGTAACCCTAGGTTCTCGGATTAGGGTAACCCCTTTATCTCTGATATTACTATTCATCCAACCTAACTTTAAGGGGCATCCTACAGAATGCTCTGCTAGAATCATACTCGTCGATTAGGAAGAGAGGTGTGAGACAATGAGTGAGAGACAGGCCTAAAGATAATGTGCATACAGGAGACACATAGGCAGGTCTATGTATATACAAAGGGTCGATGGGGATTGTGCGTGTGTATGCTTGCGAGAGGGCGAGTGCTTGTGATAAAGGTTAGTGAAAACAATCGTAAATGGTCACGAGAGGGAGGGAGGGTTATATCGGGAGCATGTGTGCGAGAAAGACACCTCGGGAGAGAGTGTTGAGCATGTGTGAGAGATCACCGATGGAGAGTGAAACTACACGTACAAGAATGTTGTACACATTGATTAAAGATATAAATTGTATCCAAATATTAGGATGGGATCATGAGATTTGCAATTAGCGTAAGGAATGGTCATTGATCCATCAGACATCTAAATTCTATCAAATTTGAGCATGTCTATGTTATTATTCGACACAATTGATCCACATAGTTAGTATTTTGAACTCCAGACAGTGCATCGCTTTAGCAATCGAATATAATCGTGAGTATAGTTCATGTTGTGTGTGTAAAGCACATTATACATACGAAAGTTACACAATGAACATTATAAATAGCTACCTATGGACTAGCATACATTTGAATTCAACTTAAGGTGGTTTAAAAAATCGAATTCAACATGAAGTCCATTCAATTATTTGAATTTGGTATCATGGCATTTGTAAATCATACCTAAATTATGGGGGCGCCAATCTTTGCTCTGATTTTGTACATAATAGCATATGTAGTCGTGTACAAAATAGATTCTAATTTAGCTCCTCCATTCGAAAATAATCGTAGTTATAGGATTTTCAAGTGTCAAAATTTCAAAAAGAAGCGGATAATTTAATGAGGTTTTCAAATATACAAGGTCAAATTTAACGTTGTCTATTTAGGTCAATCCTCAAAGTTCAAGAGTACTCTAAATGTGAATGCTTGTGTTTCAAAATTTTGAACCAAGCGCCAAAAGAACCTCTACTCGCCCGAAACCGCATGAGACCAATGTTTGGTAGTACAAGGAAATTACTTTTCTAATAACTCCGACCCGTGAAACCTACCGGCCCGACATCCAAAGGTCTAAACTGGGGTAGGTTCGTAGCTTCATCTAGACGCCACGCAACCGCCTTCGAAAAACATTAATACACAATGGCCGCCTAAGCACACATGCGCGCGGCCGAAATCGCTCCCGCCCACTATTTGGGACACATGGGATTACCCTCCTACCCCCGACCCACAGTAGGTCCGAAATTTAAGAGGGAGGGAAAGTTTGTACTTTCTCCAAATTTCAAACAAGAGCGTCCCATCTTCTGTTCAAAAAAGCCAAAAACAAGCGCGTCCCAGACCCGAAACATGCTTCTCCCCCTCCCTCCGCCCACCCGTCCGATTCCCCATTCGTACTCCGTGGGCGCGAAAACTATCTCTCCACCAGCTTTGAAACCCCGGCGTCCTCCGTCCGCCACCCCATTCCACCCATCAACCGCCACCCTCCTCCATCACGTCGGAGCTGATACCCCGACGTCGTCGTCCACCGCAACGCCATCCACGGCTAGTAGTTGAAGCCGAGGCCAAGCCATCCGTACCAGAGCCAGTTCAACCACGCCGTCCTGCGCCTCACCGATGCCGCTCCAACTTCGCCACCCTCCACTGCACCAGAGTTGTTCCTGCTACACTGTCCTTCGCCGCCTCGGATCTTCTTCCCCTTCGCCGACATACGGCTGATACGTCTCCAACGTATCTATAATTTTTTATTGTTCCATGCTATTATTTATGATGTCTTGGATGTTTAATGGGCTTTGTCGTACACTTTTATATCATTTTTGGGACTAACCTACTAACTCAAAGGCCCAGTCCAGATTGCTGTTTTTTGCCTGTTTAGGGATTTTGCAGAAAAGGAATATCATTTTTGGGAACCATAGCTAGTATCTAGATGGCTTCTTCTCTCTCTCTCTCTGGATCTCAATACAAAGTTCTCCTTGGTCTTCGAGGAGATCTACTCGATGTAATCTCTTTTTGCGGTGTGTTTGTCGAGATCCGATGAATTGTGGGTTTATGATCAAGGTTATCTATGAACATGTGGTTCTTCTCTGAAAGATATTTGGTTCTTCTATGAAAGATATTATGCAAGGTTATCTATGAGCCACGTTTACCGTCTCCATCTGCTAACACTGCACCTATTCTAAGGCTGAAACGTGTATGGCATATCCGCCTAGGACGCTGGAGCGACTTCTCTCTTTTCTTTTTTGCTTCTCTCATAGCAGCAGAGTCTGAAATACCCTTGCATAAAAACACAATAGTGAGAGTATGGGTGAAGTGTGTGCAGAACTAGTGCACCGCAAAAGTAGCAGATAGCAGGTGGCTGAAAAATAAATGACAGGAGACATATGATAGCTCTACAACATTGCATGGCAAACAAAATTAGATTCTACTCCGTATGATTTTGTAATATATGAGCACAGGAAATGCAGGTACTCCTTCAGCACACCACCACATGTGGTCATATCAAGATAACAGTTGACAGATTGGCGCTACCGCTACTATCATATTACTTTGCTACTAAACTACCTTGCTGCAGATACTAAGTTTCCAGGTGTGGTTGAATTGACAACTCAGGTGCTAATACATAAGAGTATTCTTTGGCTCCCCTTGTGTCGAATCAACAAATTTGGGTTGAATACTTTACCCTCGAAAACAGTTGCGATCCCCTACACTTGTGGGTTATCAAGACTATTTTCTGGTGCCATTGCCGGGGAGCATAGCTCTATTCTTTAAGTCACTTGGGATTTATATCTGTTGATCACTATGAAGAATTTGAAGGACTCAAAAATCAGGGAAGAAGAAAATAGCAAGCCATTTTTGTATAGTGTAGGGTGTTCCCTATATTTGCACTGGTGGCGAACTTTGATGCCCATCGGCTGTAGTCAACATGGGCCTCCTACGGGCCGTAGAAATGATACGTCCATTTTGCATCATGCTTATATGTTGATATTTATTGCATTATGGGCTGTTATTACCTGTTATGTCACAATACTTATGCCTTTTCTCTCTAATTTTACAAGGTTTACATGAAGAGGGAGAATGCCGGCAGCTGGAATTTTGGGCTGGAAAAGGAGCAAACTGTGGAAACCTATTTTGCACAACTCCAAAAGTCCCGAAACTCAACAGAACTTCGTTTCGGAAAATATAAAAAATATCTGGCGAAAGAAATCCATGAGGGGGCCACCGGCTGTCCACGAGGGTGGGGGCGCGCCCACTACCTCGTGGGCTAGCCGGTAGGCCCCCGATGCCCATCTTCTCCTATATGAGGTGTTTTTACCTGGAAAAAAATCATAAGGAGGCTTTCGGGACCAGACGCCGCCGTCTCGAGGCAGAACCGAGGCGGACACCAATCTAGGGCTCCGGCAGAGCTGTTCTGTCAGGGATACTTCCCTCCGTGAGGGGGAAATCGTCACCGCCATCATCACCAACAACTCTCCCATCTTGGGCAGAGCTATCTTCATCAACTTCTTCACCAGCACCATCTCCTCTCAAACCCTACTTCATCTCTTGTATCCAATCTTTGTACCCAAACCTCAGATTGGTACATGTGGGTTGCTAGTAGTGTTGATTACTCCTTGTAGTTGATGCTAGTTGGTTTATTTGGTGGAAGACCATATGTTCAGATCCATTATGCATATTAATATCCCTCTGATCATGAACAATATTATTTATTGTGAGTAGTTACTTTTGTTCCCGAGGACATGGGAGAAGTCTTGCTATTAGTAGTCATGTGAGTTTGGTCTTCGTTCGATATTTTGATGAGATGTATGTTGTCTCTCCTCTAGTGGTGTCATGTGAACGTCGACTACATGACACTTCACCATTATTTGGGCCTAAAGGAAGGCATTGGGAAGTAATAAGTAGATGATGGGTTGCTAGAGTGACAGAAGCTTAAACCCTAGTTTATGTGTTGCTTCGTAAGGGGCTGATTTGGATCCATATGTTTCAGGCTATGGTTAGGTTTACCTTAATACTTCTTTTGTAGTTGTGAATGCTTGCATTAGAGGTTAATCATAAGTGGGAGGCTTGTCCAAGTAAGGGCAGCACCCAAGCACTGGTCCACCCACATACCAAATTATCAAAGTACCGAACGCGAATCAGACGATCGTGATGAAAACTAGCTTGACGATAATTCCCGTGTGTCCTCGGGAGCGCTTTCCTTTATATAAGAGTTTGTCCAGGCTTGTCCTTTGCTACAAAAAGGATTGGGCCACCTTGCTGCACCTTATTTACTTTTACCTTTTGTCACTTGCTACCAATTACCTTATCACAAAACTATTTGTCACCTATAATTTGAGTGCTCGCATAAAATACCTTACCGAAAACTGCCTATCATTTCCTTCTGCTCC
This sequence comes from Secale cereale, assembly GCA_902687465.1. Classification (NCBI taxonomy): domain Eukaryota; kingdom Viridiplantae; phylum Streptophyta; class Magnoliopsida; order Poales; family Poaceae; genus Secale; species Secale cereale. The sequence continues at coordinate 743,576,524 of LR738711.1, forward strand.
TCGTTGAGTTCGAAACTCTTACTTATCGAAAGGACTACGATAGATCCCCTACACTTGTGGGTCATCAAGACTCTTTTCTGGCGTCGTTGCCGGGGAGTGAAGCGCCTTTGGTAAGGAAAAATTTAAATAGTGTGCCGAAATTTATTGTTACTTGTTACTATGGCTCAAAATCCTTTAAGGGGCTTGTTCGGGGTATCTTCACCCCGATCAGAAGAGAAAAGAGTTGCTCCTCAACCTACTGCACCTATTGAAAATGTTTGCTTTTATATTCCTTTGGGTATGATAGAAAAACTGCTTGAAAATCCCTTTACAGGAGACGGAACACTGCATCCCGACTTACATCTAATCTATGTGGATGAAGTTTGTGGATTGTTTAAGCTTGCAGGTATGCCCGGGGATGTTATCAGTAAGAAGGTCTTCCCTTTATATTTTATGGGAGATGCATTGACATGGTTTAGGCTATGCGATGATATGGGATTATGGAACTATAATCGTCTGAAGTTGGAATTTCATCGGAAGTTCTACCCTATGCACCAGGTTCATCGTGATCGTAATTATATTTATAATTTCTGGCCTCGCGAAGGAGAAAGCATCGCTCAAGCTTGGGGGAGGCTTAAGTCAATGTTATATTCATGCCCCAATCATGAGCTCTCAAGAGAAATGATCATTCAAAAAAATTTATGCTCGGCTTTCTCATAATAATCGCTCCATGCTCGATGCTTCTTGTTCTGGCTCTTACATGATGAAGACTATTGACTTCAAATGGGATTTATTTGAAAGAATTAAACGCAACTCTGAAGATTGGGATCTCGATGAAGGTAAGGAGTCCGGTATGACCCCTAATTTTGATTGTGTTAAAGCTTTTATGGATACCGATGTTTTCCGTGAGTTTAGCACTAAATATGGACTTGACTCTGAGATAGTAGCTTCTTTCTGCGAATCTTTTGCTACTTATGTTGATCTCCCCAAGGAGAAGTGGTTTAAATATCATCACCCTATTGAAGTAAAAGTAGTTGAACCTATTAAAGTTGAAGAAAAGACTATCACTTATAATGTTGATCATGTTATTCCTACCGCTTATATTGAGAAACCACCTTTCCCTGTTAGGATAAAGGATCATGCTCAAGCTTCAATTGTAGTTCATAAGAGTAATACTAGGACACCTACACCCTATGAGCAAATTAAAGTTGAACCTAGTGTTGCTATGGTTAAAGATCTCTTAGTAGAAGATTTAGATGGACATGTTATTTACCTCCAAGAAGAGTCTGCTAGAATAGCCAAACCCAATGCTAGGAATAAACATAAACCTGTTGTAGGCTTGCTTGTTATCTCTGCTAAGATCGGAGATCATTGCTATTATGGTTTATGTGACGTAGGTGCTAGTGCGAGTATTATCCCTTTTGATTTGTATAACAAAATTATGCATGACATTGCACCTGTTGAGTTAGAAGGGATTGATGTTACTATTAAGCTTGCTAATAGAGACACTATTTCACCAGTTGGGATTGTTAGAGATATTGAAGTCTTGTGTGGGAAGGTTAAATACCCTGCTGATTTTCTTGTTCTTAGTTCCCCACAAGATGCATTTTGTCCCATTATACTTGGTAGACCCTTCTTGAATACTGTTAATGCCAAAATAGACTGCGTGAAAGATATTGTCACTATTGGGTTAGGGGATATGTTTCATGATTTTAACTTTGCTAAATTTCGTAGACAACCCCTTGAAAAGGCACGACCTAGTAAGGATGAAATTATTGGTCTTGCTTCTATTGCCGTGCCACCTAATGATCCTGTAGAACAATACTTGCTAGACCATGAAAATGATATGTATATGAATGAGAGAAGGGAAATAGATGAAATGTTCCTTAAACAGGGACCCATATTGAAAAACAACTTGCCTGTTGAAATCCTAGGGGATCCTCCTCCACCCAAGGGTGATCCCGTGTTTGAACTTAAACCTTTGCCTGATAATCTTAAGTATGTTTATCTTGATGAAAAGAAGATATATCCTGTTATTATTAGTGCTAACCTTTCAGAGCAGGAAGAATAAAAATTATTGAAAACTCTGAAGAAGCACCGTGCTGCTATTGGATATACTCTGGATGATCTTAAGGGCATTACTCCCACTATATGCCAACACAAGATAAAATTGGAAGAAAATGCTAAACCAGTTATTGATCATCAGCGACGGTTAAATCCTAAGATGAAAGAAGTGGTAAGAAAGGAAATACTAAAGCTTCTAGAGGCAGGTATTATCTATCCAGTTGATGATAGCCAGTGGGTAAGTCATGTCCATTGTGTCCCTAAGAAAGGAGGCATGACTGTCGTTCCTAATGATAAAGATGAATTGATCGCGCAAAGAATAGTTACATGTTATAGGATGGTAATAGATTTCCGTAAGTTAAATAAATCTACTAAGAAAGATCATTACCCCTTGCCATTTATTGATCAAATGCTAGAAAGGTTATCCAAACATACTCATTTCTGCTTTCTAGATGGTTATTCTGGTTTCTCTCAAATACCTGTTTCAAAAGGGGATCAAGAAAAGACCACCTTTACTTGTCCTTTTGGTACCTTTGCTTATAGACGTATGCCTTTTGGTTTATGTAATGCACCTGCTACCTTCCAAATATGCATGATGGCTATATTCTCTGATTTTTGTGAAAATATTGTTGAGTTGTTCATGGATGATTTCTCCGTTTCCGAAACTTCTTTTGATGATTGATTAAGCAACCTTGATCGAGTTTTGTAGAGATGTGAAGACACTAATCTTGTCTTGAATTGGGAAAAGTGCCACTTTATGGTCAATGAAGGCATTGTCTTGGGACATAAAATTTCTGAAAGAGGTATTGAAGTTGACAAGGCTAAAGTTCATGCTATTGAAAAGATGCCATGCCCTAAGTTTATCAAAGGTATACGAAGTTTCCTTGGTCATGCCGGGTTTTATAGGAGGTTCATTAAGGACTTCTCCAAAATCTCCAGGCCTCTGACTAATCTTTTACAGAAAGATATTCCTTTTGTCTTTGATGATGATTGTTTAGAAGCATTTGACATACTTAAGAAAGCATTGATCTCTGCACCTATTGTCCAGCCTCCTGACTGGAATTTACCCTTTGAGATTATGTGCGATGCTAGTGATTATGTTGTAGGTGCTATTCTAGGGCAAAGAGTTTATAAGAAATTGAATGTTATCCAGTATGCTTGTAAAACTCTAGATAGTGCCCAGAGAAATTATGCCACCACTGAGAAAGAATTTTTAGCAGTTGTATTTGCTTGTGATAAGTTTAGACCCTATATCGTTCATTCTAAAGTAACTATTCACACTGATCATGCTGCTATCAAATACCTTATGGAAAAGAAAGATGCTAAACCTAGACTTATTAGATGGGTTCTCTTGCTGCAAGAATTTGATTTGCATATTATTGATAGAAAGGGAGCTGAGAACCCCGTTGCAGATAACTTGTCTAGGTTAGAGAATATACTTGATGACCCACAACCTATAGATGATACCTTTCATGATGAACAACTAGCTGTCATAAATACTTCTCGTACTACTCCATGGTATGCTGATTATGCTAATTATATTGTTGCTAAGTTTATACCTCCTAGCTTCACATACCAGCAAAAGAAAAAATTATTCTATGATTTGAGACATTACTTGTGGGATGACCCACATCTTTATAAATAAGGAGTGGATGGTATTATTAGACGTTGTGTACCTGAGCATGAACAGGAACAGATCCTACGCAAGTGCCACTCCGAAGCTTATGGAGGACACCATGCGGGAGATAGAACTGCACACAAGGTATTGCAATCCAGTTTTTATTGGCCTACTCTCTTCAAGGATACTCGTAAGTTCGTCTTATCATGTGATGAATGTCAAAGAATTGGTAATATTAGTAGACGTCAAGAAATGCCTATGAATTATTCACTTGTTATTGAACCATTTGATGTTTGGGGCTTTGATTATATGGGACTGTTTCCTGCCTCTAATGGGTACACACATATTCTAGTTGCTGTTGATTACGTTACTAAGTGGGTAGAAGCTATTCCAACTAGTAGTGCTGATCATAACACCTCTATTAAGATGTTTAAGAAGTTATTTTCCCGAGGTTTGGAGTCCCTAGATATCTAATGACTAATGGTGGTTCACACTTTATTCATGGTGCTTTCCGTAAGATGCTTGCTAAATATGATGTCAACCATAGAATTGCATCCCCCTATCACCCGCAGACTAGTGGTCATGTAGAACTAAGTAATAGGGAGTTGAAACTAATCTTGCAAAAGACAGTTAATAGGTCTAGTAAGAATTGGTCCAAGAAACTAGATGATGCATTATGGGCCTATACAACTGCATACAAAAATCCTATGGGTATGTCTCCATATAAGATGGTATATGGAAAAGCTTGTCACTTACCTCTTGAACTAGAACATAAGGCATATTGGGCTATTAAAGAGCTCAATTATGATTTCAAACTTGCTGGTGTAAAGAGGTTATTTGACATTAGTTGTCTCGATGAATGGAGAACCTAGGCCTATGAGAATGCCAAACTGTTTAAAGAAAAAGTTAAAAGATGGCATGACAAAAGGATACAAAAGCGTGAGTTTAACGTAGGTGATTATGTCTTGCTATACAACTCTCGTTTAAGATTTTTTGCAGGAAAACTTCTCTCCAAGTGGGAAGGACCTTACATTATCGAGGTGGTCTATCGTTCCAATGCCATAAAAATCAACAACTTTGAAGGCACGAATCCAAAGGTGGTGAACGGTCAAAGAATCAAACATTATATCTCAGGTAATCCTATAAATGTTGAAACCAATATTATTGAAACCATAACCCCGGAGTAATACATAAGGGACACTTTCCAGAACGATTCAACCTCCGAAAAGGAAGAGGTATGTAATACGGTAAGTAAACCGACCCCAAAACAGTTCTAAAGGCAATTTTTCTCCGTTTAGGGATATTTAGAAAAATAGAAAAATAAACCGCAGTCCTGAAGAGACACGAGGCGTCCGCGAGGGTTCGCAGGGCGCGCCCCCTGCCTCGTGGGCACCCCGTGTGTCCCCTGGACTCTGTTTTCTTGTGGGTTACTCCTTTTGGTCGGTAAAAATTCATTATATATACTCCCGAAGGTTTTGACCTTTGTATCACGCAATAATCCTCTTTTTTCGTTTCGAGTTGTTTCTGTCGCAGATAAAGGCAACATGTCGTTCTAGGATTCGGAGGGAGAAAGCTATGTGGCTGATTCCCTTGCTGACCCTAAGGTCTATGGTGACTTGGAGCATTATGGTTGGACCACGGAGGAAGAAGAGGACCATGATCCCAAGGGGAAGGATTGGACCAGCTCAGATGAAGATGAATTCCTGCTACCCCAACCGGGGGACATGCATGTGGAGTTCAAAAAGTCAAGCCTCCCCGACAGAGTAAAGAAACCTAAGATCGAATTATCCCTTTTAACCTCTTGCAGGAAAACAAGCAGGCATTATGCAAGAAGATATTAAACCTTGAGCAAGAGATCAATGATCTAAAGGAGCAAAATTCTACTCTTAAGCGTAAGTTAAGGAAGAAGCCATCATCACCACCCCCGAAGAAGGAGACATAATCATATGGGTATGGGCACTCCCCTTGGCAACTGCCAAGCTTGGAGGAGTGACCCCCGTATCGTATCACCATCACTCCTATCTTTACCGTTTTACTTAGTTCGATCCTTTTGGTAGTATCTTGATCTATTAGAATAAAGTTAGCATGATCTAGTTGTGAGCTTTTGCTTTGTGAGCTTTACCCTTTGTAATCGAGTCCGTGACCTATATAATAAAGATTAATGTTGAGCCAAGGGCTTGATTTTCTCACTTGGGTCATGATAAAAAGAAAGAAAACATAAAGAGTATCAAAGAGATCATATCGATCTTATGGGAAGTAATGACTTCACATATAAGAGTATGATAAATAAAAGTTGTTGGGAGGTGACAAACATAGTTTTGGTCATCGTTGCAATTAATAGGAAGTAATAAAAGAAGAGAGGCTTCACATACAAATACACTATCTTGGACATCTTTTATGATTGTGAGCACTCATTAAAGTATGATATGCTAAAGGTTTGATGTTGGACAAGGAAGACAACATAATGGGTTATGTCTTCTTATATCCAAAATAAAGTATATTGTCATGGATCATCCAACATGTTGAGCTTGCCTTTCCCCCTCATGCTAGCCAAAACTCCTCGCACTAAGTAGAGATACTACTTGTGCTTCCAATATCCTTAAACCCAGTTTTGCCATGAGAGTCCACCATACCTACCTATGGATTGAGAAAGATCCTTCCAAGTAAGTTGTCATGTTGCAAATCCGCTAAAACATGTATGATTTATTAGTGTGGGAGAAATTAGCTTTACACGATCTTGTGATATGGAAGTAATAAAAGCGACGGACTGCATAATAAAGGTCCTTATCACAAGTGGAAATATAAAGCAAAGTTCTTCTATGCTAAGACTTTGTGCATCCAACCATAAAAACACATGAAAACCTCTGCTTCCCTCCGTGAAGGGCCTATCTATTACTCATGTCTTATAAGTGTCAAGGTGAATTCCACCTTTCCTTTTTACATTTTATCCATTGGCAAGCACATTGTGTTGGAAAGTTCCTGACATATATACCCACTTCGATGTAAGTTTTCATGATCTATTACTGTTGATGGTACCCTTGAGGTAAAAGGTTAGGAGGCAACACCGTAAGCCCCTATCTTTCTTTGTGTCCGATTAAAACTCCATAAACATAAGTATTGCGTCAGTGTGAGCAATTGTGAAAGATTATATGATAGTTGAGTATGTAGGCTTGCTGAAAAGCTCTTATATTGACTCTTTCCGATGTTACGATAAATTGCAATTGCTTCAATGACCGAGATCAAAGTTTGTTAGTTTCCAATGAAGTTTATGATTCATACTTGATATTGTGGATGAATTGTTACTTTAGCATAAGAATCATATGACTATATTTACTTAAGTTGTTGTTATGAGAATGATCATGATGCCCTCATGTCTGTATTTTGTTTTTATCGACACCTCTATCTCTAAACATGTGGACATATTTTTCGATATAGGCTTTCGCTTGAGGACAAGCGATGTCTAAGCTTGGGGGAGTTGATACGTCCATTTTGCATCATGCTTATATGTTGATATTTATTGCATTATGGGCTATTATTACCTGTTATGTCACAATACTTATGCCTTTTCTCTCTTATTTTACATGGTTTACATGAAGAGGGAGAATGCCGGCAACTGGAATTCTGGGCTGGAAAAGGAGCAAACTCTGGAAACCTATTATGCACAACTCCAAAAGCCCCGAAACTCAACAGAACTTCATTTCGGAAAATATATAAAATATCTGGCGAAAGAAATCCACGAGGGGGGCCACCGGCTGTCCACGAGGGTGGGGGCGCGCCCCCTACCTCGTGGGCCGGCCGGCAGGCCCCCGATGCCCATCTTCTCCTATATGAGGTGTTTTGACCTGGAAAATATCATAAGGAGGCTTTCGGGACTAGACGCTGCCGTCTCGAGGCGGAAACCAATCTAGGGCTCCGGTAGAGCTGTTCTGCCGGGGATACTTCCCTTCGGAAAGGGGAAATCGTCACCGCCGTCATCACCAACAACTCTCCAATCTTAGGGAGAGCTATCTTCATCAACATCTTCACCAGCACCATCTCCTCTCAAACCCTACTTCATCTCTTGTATCCAATCTTTGTACCCAAACCTCAGATTGGTACATGTGGGTTGCTAGTAGTGTTGATTACTCCTTGTAGTTGTTGCTAGTTGGTTTATTTGGTGGAAGATCATATGTTCAGATCCATTATGCATATTAATATCCCTCTGATCATGAACAATATTATGTCTTGTGAGTAGTTACTTTTGTTCCCGATGACATGGGAGAAGTCTTGCTATTAGTAGCCATGTGAGTTTGGTCTTCGTTCGACATTTGGATGAGATGTATGTTGTCTCTCCTCTAGTGGTGTCATGTGAACGTCGACTACATGACACTTCACCATTATTTGGGCCTAGAGGAAGGCATTGGGAAGTAATAAGTAGATGATGGGTTGCTAGAGTGACAGAAGCTTAAACCCTAGTTTATGTGTTGCTTCGTAAGGGGATGATTTGGATCCATATGTTTTAGGCTATGGTTAGGTTTACCTTAATACTTATTTTGTAGTTGTGAATGCTTGCATTAGAGGTTAATCATAAGTGGGAGGCTTGTCCAAGTAAGGGCAGCACCCAAGCACCGGTCCACCCACATACCAAATTATCAAAGTACCAAACGTGAATCAGACGATCGTGATGAAAACTAGCTTGACGATAATTCCCATGTGTCCTCGGGAGCACTTTCCTTTATATAGGAGTTTGTCCAGGCTTGTCCTTTGCTACAAAAAGGATTGGGCCACCTTGCTGCACCTTATTTACTTTTACCTTTTGTCACTTGCTACCAATTACCTTCTCACAAAACTATATGTCACCTATAATTTCAGTGCTTGCAGAAAATACCTTACCAAAAACTACCTATCATTTCCTTCTGCTTCTCGTTGGGTTCGACACTCTTCCTTATCGAAAGGACTACGATAGATCCCCTACACTTGTGGGTCATCAAGAAACAATGGGCCTTCTAAGGGCCGTAGAAACAATGGGCCTTCTTTCTTTCAAAAAAAAAATGGGCCGTCTACGTGGCGTAGAAACAATGGGCCTTATATGGGCTGTAGACACAATGGGCCTTCTATGGGTCGTATCATCAATGGGCCTTCTACGCGCCGTATGATCGGTTGGCCAAACATGGGACAATAACAGACTACATTATGGTCGTAAGTGGGCTAGAGTTGAAATCGTCCGTTCATGGGCCGACCATAACGGGTCGTCGTTAATCGGCAGTATTTTGATGACGCTTTGAAAATGGCCCAACGTACTAACGGGCCACAAATGGGCCGACTGTAACCACGGGCTGAATTTGGCACACAAGCAGAAAATGACATTAACGGGCCGTAAGTAAACGAATGTGGAAATGAGCCCAAGAATAAATGGGCCCCGAGAAGGCCGAAAGATAACATGGGCTGGAATTGGCCCAATGGAATAATGGGTCGTTAATGGGTATAAAGTGATACACTGTTCATTACCGGCCAGTTTCACCACGTGTCGTTAATGGGTATAAAGTGATACACTGTTCATTACGGGCCAGTTTTACCACGGGCCGTTAATGTGTCGAGAGTAATAAGGGCCTCATATGGGCCGAAAGACGTCATGGGCCATACATGGGCCAGAAGTTAAAACGGGCTGGATTTATATTGGACGGACCAGATGACGTTACTGGGCCTAATTTGGATAGGCCGTAAACGGGGCCTGGGTTAGCGGGCTGTACATGGGCTATATGCGAACAAGTCGTTAACAAGCTTGCCGTGGGCCAGCCCGTCACCTTTTGACCAAGTCAAACGGGCCGGCCTTTTCATGGGAATGGGCCTCTGTTGGGCCGTGCCACATGTCGATGTATCATAGGCGCTTTGGGTCCAATGAGTGGATGACATCAGTTCCAACGGCGAGCTGACACGTGTTTCCTCCAGCCAATGATGATTTTACACATGGAAAATCCCCATTGGTCGGGGCTGTTAACGGGTTATCGGATCCAAAACTGGACCCGATAGCTTAACGGTGTTCCATTACGGTGGATGCCACATGTCGGTCACCATTGACGAAAGCACTTCTGTGATGCATGATTTATCGTCATGGAAGTGGACACTTCCATGATGATAATTTTGGTAATGTCATGGAACACTTCTACAATAGCACAGGTATGAATATCTTGATTCTGTCATAAAATCTTCATGGATGTACATGCATGACAGAAAACGTGACCTACTGTGACAAACACGTATCCTCATGGAAGTGTATTTTTTTGTAGTGTCCACCACTGAAAGAGCTCACACAATATATTCAATGATGCCAAAGCCCATAATGACTTGTGGTTGCACACAGAAGTTTCTAGGCATGAATGATATATGATCCCTTTGAGCCTGGGTGGCATTCCATAGGATGATGACACGGTTCCTCTGGGATATCCTAGGACAACACTCGATTCTCCAGGTGCCCTACAACCAATCCACCCAGTTGTGTATTAAAGTTGCCACCTTAAACATTCCCTTCGTTATTATTACACTGACAACTTTCATGAATCTCACATACCAATCCACGTCTACGAGCATGGCTAAGCAATAAGTAAAAAAGTGTATATTCCCTAGGTTGATCTTAAGTCATTGGGTTCCTACCTCATGAACTACTCAGCAATACCACATGTGACCAAGTTCTCCACATGCAAATCTTTTAGGATAGAACTAATGCAATAAAACATGGGTATTGAAAAGTATGATCAAAGTATGAACTTGCCTTGCTGACGATCGGTGAAACCTAGTGACTCCTAGTAGCACGCTTCGCACTCCGGAAATTCTGTCGCAATCAAACAATAGCATACATAAGCAATCATGCAACGGAATCGAAGAACAGATCTCGAAAAGTCTCGAAACAAACGAATAACTCTTGCAACTAAAAATAAGTTCTAACAGTACCAAAATTAAGTGAATCTGGCCTTATAAGAAAGATTAGGTCAAGAGCTTCGATTTGCAAAAGGAATCAACTCAAACGGAGTTACGAAATTCAAGTTACGATCAAAAGAAGTTCAAATACAAATATGTTTGAATTCAAATTTTAAAACTTTCAAAAACATATTTGAGTTGTATTACTGGAAAGTTGAGATCAAAACGAAGAGTTTGGCATTGGTTTCATCTAATTCCGACTGACAAGCAAACAGTAGTGATCGTTCGAAAACCAGGGGTTGAACCGTAAAAACTTTAATCGCGGATCGGTCCTTGGCGAAAATAAACATAAGAAGAAAATACTAAATAACAAACGTTCGATTTTCTGATCTAAACAGTGGACGTTCGCTGTTTAATAAAACCTAAAAAACAAGTCTAGTTTTTTTTTGAAAAACCAATCTAGTTTTTTTTTCTAAAAAACCGAAAAGAAAAAAGGGCTTGTTTTTTACCTAAACGGGTCGGGTTCGGGGCGGATCGGGTCGGGTTCGCAGGTTGGCGGGGCGGGAGATGGGCGGCGGCGGCGTCCGGCTGCGGCGGTGGCTCGACGGCGCGGGGGCGGATCGGGTCGGCGGCGGTGGTGTGCCCCGGGCGGCCGCACGGCGAGCGGCGACAGTGTGTGGCAGGCGCGGCGGCGAGAGAGGCGGTGGTGGCTCGGTGGCGGGGTTGGCGTCCGGCGGCGGCTGGGTTGTGGAGGAGAGAGGAGTCCGAGGCGACACTTTATATAGGTGCCCCGGGGGGTCCGACTTGGGGAAGGGGCGACGGCGGCGTCGGCAACCCGGACTCCGCTGGAGTCCGGTCGGCACACGGGACGAAGGTGGCGCGGCGGCGCTAGGCTTCGCCCCAGTGGGTCCGGTCCGAAACTCTTTTTCAAAAAATATTTTTTTCTGAAAATACAATAAAATATTTTTAAAATCGCAGAAAAAATCACACGTACTTAGGGCCTTATTACTGACCCGGTGAACATTTTTCTAGGCCTAAATGCCTAAAATAAAAATAAACTTTTTAGTACAAATTAAAATACTAAAAGAAATACTTTTGCAAATAATAATCCAACAAATATATTTTTACTCAAAATTCAAATTCCAACATTTTTATTTTATTTTGAAGAAGTCATATTATCTTCTCTCATTATTTTAAAAATATTGAAAATGAAAATTGGTAAAATATTTGATCCAACCCCACTTGGAAAATAATAAAATGTGTGGGTCCTTTTTGGAAAGCTTCCAACTCTCTCACTTGGGTCCTTGAGTTGCTTAAAGTCTTTGGATCAATTTTCAACTAAACTCACATTCAAAATACTCAAATGATGAATTCATATGAATGATCTATGTTAACATCCACATTGAAAATTGGGATGTTACATCCACATACTCAAGCATCATTTAGTCTTCTATGATTGCTAACACTTATATATGGAGCAAAAAGTTTCAACTAGACTCATAGAGAGATAGGGGCTTATTGTGATAGCCTGGCTTAATAGGGATGATAGACTACTCATATTAATAAGGAATTCCTTCTTTTCCGGGAGTCCATTCAGAAAAAACTCCCAAGTTAAACGTGCTCAGCTTGAAGTAATTTTAGCATGGGTGACCGACCGGGAAATTAGTTCCGGGTGCGCACGAGTGAGGACAAAGTGCGTAGTAAATACTAGTATTGATCTATGAGGCTATTCTAGATCCCGCCAGGAGTAACACAACCAGCGGGTGTATCCGGGGTGTTACAAGTTGGTATCAGAGCCGACCCTCGTGGTTACACGGATGTTTGTTCTGCATGATGTTTGTGACCCGTTGTGGCACACGGCATGGCACATCTGTCGGACTGCTCGCACATATGTATGTGCCAAGAGGGAATGTTCATATGGCCCGACGAGGACATCGGTTCCTCTGAGTGGGGGTGTATGTGATAACCTGTCTTAATGGGGATGATAGACTAATCATATCAATAAGAAATTCCTTCTTTTCCGGGAGCTCATTCGGAAAGAACTCCAAAGTTAAGCGTGCTCAGCTTGGAGTAATTTCAAGATGGGTGACCAATCGGGAAGATAGTCCTGGGTGTGCACGAGTGAGGACAAAGTCCGCAGTAAAGACTAGTATTGATTTGTGAGGCCAATCTCGATCCCGCCAGGAGTAACACCACCAGCGGGTGTGTCTGGGGCGTTACACTTATAGTTTCGCCTCCCAATTTATTCACCTCAAGGGTGATGTCAACAATAACAATTCATGATCACTCACATTCATCTGGATATATGTGCCTAGATATTTCCCCACCACATGATGCTTGAAAAAGAGAAAAATAAAAAAGGAAAAGAGGAGAACACTATTGACTCTTGCATACAAAGTAAATACATGAAAGTGAAAGATAGGCCCTTCGCAAATGTAGCAGAGGTTGGCATGCGCTTTTACTTTTGGATGCACAATATCTTAAGGCAAAAGAACGTCACGTTATATTGCCCCCTATGATAGCAACCTTTATTATGCAGTATGTCGCTTTTATTACTTTGCCATCATAAGTTTGTATAATGCTTGTTTTCCCTTACAATAAAAGATCAAACATATTTAGAAGCAATTTTTATTGCTTTATGCACCGATGACAACTTACTTGACGGATTTTACTCAATCCATAGGTAGGTATAGTGGACTCTTAAAACAAAAAATTGGGTTAAAAGGTTTTGGAGGCACAAGTTGCATCTCTGCTTAATACAGATTTTTGGTCAGCAATTATATTTGGCAAGCACCACATGTTCGAGGACCTATGACAAAATAACTTATATGTGAATATGAACAAACATAAACCATTACACTGTCTCCCTTGTCCAACGTCAACAATTTGACATAAAATATTTAATGGGGGCTCACAATCATAAAAGATGCCCAAGATAGTGTATTTGCTTGTGAATCTTCTCTTCCCTTATTAATTCTTTCATGAATTGCACCATTTACCAATGCTATGTTTGTCAACCTTCAATAAATTTTACCACTTATACTCTTTCTTATGTAATGTCATTACTTTTCATAAGATTAGCATATGATCTTTTTCATTATTTCATTTATTTTGATTGAAACATAAAATTAAAGAAGTAAAAACTCAAACTAATCTTTATTATATAACTCTCAACTCGATTACATAGATAGATAAATCACGAACTACCACTCGAAAGGTAGATCATACTAAACTTGTATTTAACTAAATCACGAAATAACTAAGGATCAAACTAAAACTTCTGAAGGTAATAAAAGCGATGGTGATAAGATAGCGGGGAACCTCCCCCAAGCTTGGTGAAAGCCAAGGGGAGTGCCCATACCCATGTACTCTAGTCTCCTTCTTTGGTGATCGTGGCGATGAGGAACGAGTAGGCTTGTCCTTCGGTTTCCACGGCATAGGTCTGCCATTATAAGAGGATGCCTTGAAACTTGCAGCTAAACTCATACCTTGAATCTTGCCTCATACTCAAACTTTTGGTTTTGAAGACCATATATTTGACCTTGGAGATAATTGATTTGGTCATTGAAGTTGAAGATGATGTCCTTCAAGGACTGGCCATTCAGCTTGTGATCACGGGTGAATTCCATGATCATGGAGTGGTTGGCACTCAGTCCACGCTCCACCATCCCTTGGCACTTGAAGACCTCCTGCTCCACCATCTCGAGCCTGGCCTTCATGCTCCCCGTCTTCTAGGGACCTTGAACATCCCGGGTATGGAGCACCTGCTCACGCATCTCAATGGCTTGAGGGTGCTTCATCACCTCTGGTAGGTAGGGTTTGATGACCTTATCAAAGAACTTGTCCTTGGAAGAGCTTGATGGAGCATGGCGATCTAGATTTGTTAGAAAAATAGCACAAAACAAGAACAGATGATATTTCCGTGATGCGGTGGTAAAATCGTCCGGAGGTATAAATAAAGAATTTTTATCTTGGGAAACAAGCATACTAAAGGAAGATGGAATCGGCAAGGTGCCCGAGGGGCCCACTACCCACCAGGACACGCCTGGGAGGGTAGGCGCGCCCTGGTGCCTAGTGGGAACCTCGGTTGCCTTCCCGGATGTGTCTTATTTTTGTATTTTTTTTCTAATATTCCAAAACTGACAGAATTATTTTTGTGGATTTTTAGGAGTCGATTTACTTACCGTATCACGTACCACTTCCATTTCAGGGTTCTAGAGTGTTCTGGAAGGTCTCTTTTATGTATTCCTCCGGTGTCATGGTTTGAATAATATAGTTTCAACATTAATAGGTGTACCTGAAATATAGTGCTTAATACTTTGTCCATTGACCACCTTCGAAGTAGTGCCTTCGACATTATTGATCTTAATAGCTACAGACCAATAAACTTCTTCAATGATAATTGTACAATAGAACATACTCACCCAGTTTAAATTCCCGCTTTTGGATTCTTTTATCATGCCATCTTTTAACTATTTATTTGAATAGTTTGGCATTTTCATAAGCTTGGGTTCTCCATTCATCTAGTGAGCTAATATCAAATAACCTCTTTTCACCAGCAAGTTTGAAATCATAATTGAGTTCCTTAATTGCCCAATATGCTTTATGTTCTAACTCAAGAGGTAAATGACATGCTTTTCCATAAACCATTTTATATGGAGATATATCCATAGGATTTCTATAAGTTGTTCTTTAGGCCCAAAGTGCATCATCTAATTTCTTAGACCAATTCTTTGGCGACCTATTAACAGTCTTTTGCAAAATTAACATAATTTCCCTATTGCTAAATTCAACTTGACCACTAGATTGAGGGTGATAATGAGATGCAATTCTATGATTGACATCATACTTGGGAAGCAATTTACGGAAAGCACCATGAATAAAATGTGAACCACCATCGGTCATTAAATATCTAGGGACACCAAACCTCGGGAAAATAATTTCCTTAAGAATTTTAATGGAAGTGTTATGATCAGCACTACTAGTTGGAATAGCTTCTACCCGCTTAGTAACATAATCAACAACAACCAAGATATGTGTGTACCCATTAGAATAAGGAAAATGTCTCATATAATCAAAGCCCCAAACATCAAATGGTTCAATAACAAGTGAATAATTCATAGGCATTTCTTGATGTCTACCAATATTAAGAATTCTTTGGCATTAATCACAAGATAGGACAAACTTATGAGCATCTTTGAAAAGATTAGGCCAATAAAATCTAGATTGTAGTACCTTGTGTGCAGTTCTATCTCCCGCATGGTGTCCTCCGTAGGCCTCGGAGTGACACTTCTGTAGGATTTGTTCTTGTTCATGCTCAGGTATACAACGTCGAATAATACCATCTACTCCTTCTTTATAAAGATGTGGGTCATCCCAAAAGTAATGTCTTAAATCAAAGAACTTTTTCTTTTGTTGATAGGTGAAACTAGGTGGTATAAATTTAGCAACAATGTAATTAGCATAGTCAGCATACCAAGGAGTGTTATGTGAAGCATTAATGGCAGATGGTTGTTCATCGGGGAAGCTATCATCAATGGGTAGTGGGTCATCAAGATTATTATCTAACCTAGACAAGTTATCAGCTACGGGGTTCTCAGCTCCCTTCCTATCAATGATACGCAAGTAAAAGTCTTGTAGCAAAAGAACCCACCTAATAAGTCTAGGTTTAGCATCTTTCTTCTCCATAAGATATTTAAGAGCAGCATGATCAGTGTGAACAATTACTTTAGAATCAACAAATGTAATATCTGAATTTATCACAAACAAACAAAACTGCTAAAAATTCTTTCTCAATAGTATCATTATTTCTTTGGGCACTCCCTAGATTTTACTAGCATAATGGATAACATTTAATTTCTTATCAACTATTTGTCCTAGCACAGCACCGACAGCATAGTCACTAGCATCACACATAATTTCAAAAGGCAAGTTCCAATCAGGTGGTTGAACAATAGGTGCAAAGGTTAAGGCTTTCTTCAGTGTTTTGAAGGCTTCTACACAATCATCATCAAAAACAAAATTAACATCCTTCTATAATAAATTGCTAAGAGGCCTAGAAATTTTAGAGAAGTCTTTGATAAACCTTCTATAGATGCCAGACCAAGGAAACTTCTTATACCATTAATATCTTTAGGATTAGCATTTTCTCAATTCCATCAACTTTAGCTTTATCCACCTCAATACCTCGTTCAGAAATCTTATGCCCCAGAACAATACCTTCATTCACCATAAAGTGGCACTTCTCTCAATTCAAGAAAAGATTAGTTTTCTCACATCTCTGGAAAACTCAATCAAGGTTGCTTAAGCAATCATCAAAATAAGTTTCGTAAACGGAAAAAATCATCAATGAAAACCTCAACAATCTTTTCACAAAAGTCAGAGAATATAGCAGTCATACATCATTGAAAGGTAGGGGGTGCATTGCATAAACCAAAAGGCATACGTCTATAAGCATAAGTTCTAAAAGGGCAAGTAAAGGTGGTTTTCTCTTGAACAAGTTGTGATGCAAGTATTTGAGAGAAACCGAAATATCCATCAAGAAAGCAAAAGTGTATGTGCTTTGACAATCTTTCTAGCATTTGGTCAATGAAAGGCAAAGGATAATGATCTTTTCTAGTAGCCTTGTTTAATTTTCTAAAATCAATTACCATTCTATGGTCAGTCACAATTGTTTGTGGGTTGAATGCATTTTTATCATTAGGAACAACAGTAATACATCCTTTCTTAAGAACACAATGAAAGAGACTTACCCATATACTATCAGCTATAGGATAAATTATATATACATGCTTCTAGAAGCTTTAATATTTCATTTCTTGCAACTTCCCTCATTTTGGGATTTAGTCCTCGCTGATGATCAACAACGGGTTTAGCATCTGGTTACATATTAATCTTGTGATAATAGAGAGTGGGGCTAATGGCCTTAATATCGTCAACAGTATATCCAATAGCAGCACGATGCTTTCTCTGAGTTTTTAACAATCTCTTTTCTTCATGCTCTGTAAGGTTAGCATTGATAATAACAAGATATATCCTCTTCTCATCAAGGTAAGCATATTTTATAGTATTAGGTAATTATTTTAATTCAAACACAAGATCACCCTTGGGTGGAGGAGGACCTTCTAAAGTTTCAACGGGCAAGTTGTGCTTAGGAATAGGTTGTTGTTCAAAGAACATCTTATCTATTGCATTTATTTCATGCAAGTGCATATCATTTTGATGGTTTAGCCGGTATTGTTCCAATGGATCAGTAGGGGGAATGGCAATAAAAGCAAGAACAATTATTTCATATTTACTAGGCAATTCTTTATTATGAGGTTGCCTACGAAACTTAGAGAAATTAAACTCATGAGACACATCACCAAAACTAACAATGATAGTTTCTTTCTCGCTGTCTATCTTAGCATTGATAGGGTTCAAGAAAGGTCTACCAAAAATTATGGGACAAAATTCATCTTTTGGAGAACCAAGAACTAGAAAATCGGTAGGGCATTTTATTTTTTCACACAAGACTTCCACATCTCTAACAATCCCAAGTGGTGTGATGATGTCTCTATTTGCAAGTTTAATAGTAACATCAATATCTTCTATTTCAACGGGTGTAATCTCATGCATAATTTCTTGATATAAGGTAAAAGGGACAACACTCATGCTAGCACCCATATCACATAAACCATGATAGAAATGTTCTCCTATTTTGACTGAGACAACAGGCATGCCAACAACGGGCTTATTCTTATATTTAGTATCTAGTCTGGCAATTCTAGCATCTTCATGATTGAAATAAATAACATGCACATCAATATTATTGACCAAGAGATCTTTAACCATAGCAATACTAGGTTCTACTTTAATTTGTTCAGAGGGTATAGGTGCTCTAATATTAATTTTGTTAACCACGGTCGAGACTTTAGCATGTTCCTTTATCCTAACAGGGAAAGATGGTTTTTCAATATAAGCAGTAGGCACAACTGGGTCAACATTGTAAATGATAGTTTCATCTTTAACTATAACTGGTTACTCAACTTTTTATTTAATAGGTGGATGATATTTAAACCACTTCTCCTTGGGGAGATCAACATGAGTAGCAAAAGATTCACAAAATGAGGCTACTATCTCAGACTCAAGTCCATATTTAGTGTTAAAATATTGGAAAGCATCGATACACATAAAAGTTTTAACACAATCAAACTCAAGTTTTATACCTGAATCCTTAACTTCGTCGAGTTCCCAATATTCTTCATAAAGGAACCAATACAAGAAGTATCGAGCATGTATTGATCATTACGAGAAAGTCGAGCATAAAAATTTCTGTATAATGATTTCTCTTGAAAGCTCATGATTGGGGCATGAATATAACATTTACTTAAGCATCCCCCAATCTTGAGCGATACTTTATCCTTCACGGGGCCAAAAATTATCAATATAATTCCGATCACGATGAACTAGATGCATAGGATAAAACTTCTGGTGAAATTCCAATTTCAGTCGATTACAGCTCCAAGCTCCAATATCATCACATAGCCGATACCATGTTAATGCTTTTCCCCCCAAATATAAAGGGAAACCTTCTTATTAACTTCATCTCCGGGTAAACCTACAATCTTAAATAATCCACAAACTTCATCCACATAGATTAGGTGCATATCAGGATGTAGTGTTCCATCTCCTGCATAAGAATTAGCTAGCAGTTTGTCAATCATACCCGAAGGAATCTCATAACCTATATTTACAGTAGGTTCGGTAGGTTAGGGATCAACACTTTGTGCTTCCGGTCGAGGTGAAGATACCCCCAAACAAACCCCTCAAAGGATTGTTTTCCATAGTGACAAGTAACCGTAAATTTCAGCATGTAATATAATTTTTTTCTTACCAAATTCCGCTTACCATAGGCGCTTCACTCCCCGGCAACAGCGACAGAAAAGAGTCTTGATGACCCACAAGTATAGGGGATCAATCGTAGTCATTTCGATAAGTAAGAGTGTCGAACCCAACGAGGAGCGGAAGGAAATGACAAGCGGTTTCTAGCAAGGTAATTTCTGCAAGCACTGAAATTGTTGGTAACAAGTTGTTTGATAGCAAGATAATTTTTAACAAGTAACATGTATTAATAGTAACAATAGGTGAATCAAGGTATCCCAATACTTTTGTGGCAAAGGACAGGCCGAAACGGTCTCTTATAATTAGCAAAGCGTTCTTGAGGACGCACGGGAATTACATCTAGTCACTTTCATCATGTTGGTTTGATTCACGCTCGCTACATTGATAATTTGATATGTGGGTGGACCGGTGCTTGGGTTTTGTTCTTACTTGAACAAGCCTACCACTTATGAGTAACCCCCCTCGCAAGCATCCGCAACTGTGAAAGTATAATTAAGATAAAATCTAACCATAGCATTAAACATGTGGATCCAAATCATCCCCTTACGAAGTAGCGCATAAACTAGGGTTTAAGCTTCTATCACTCTAGCAACCCATCATCTAGTAACTACTCTACAATGCATTTCGGGCCCAAGGATGGTGAAGTGTCATGTAGTCGACGTTCACACGACACCACCAAGGGAATCACAACATACATATCATCAAAATATCGAACGAATATCAAATTCACATGATTAGTTATGACAAGATTTCTCCCATGTCCTCAAAAACAAAAGTAACTACTCATAAAGAATATTCATGTTCAAGATAAGAGGGGTATTAAATATCATAATGGATTTGGACATATTATCTTCCACCAAATAAACTGACTAGCATCAACTACAAGATGTAATCAACACTACTAGCAACCCACAGGTACCAATATGAGGTTTTGATACAAAGATTGAATACAAGAGATGAACTAGGGTTTGAGATGAGATGGTACTTGTGAAGATGTTGATGGAGATT
>LR738711.1:743596994-743609343 GCA_902687465.1 Secale cereale
CCCCCCCCCCCCCCGGTGAGAGGGTTGTTGGTGATGACGATAGCTTCGATTTCCCCCTCCCGGAGGTAAGTATCCTCGCCGGAGAGCAAAAATGCTCCTGCCCAAGTTCTGCCTCCATATGTCGGTGCTCCGTCCTGAAAGTCCTCTCTTTATTTATTTTTCTAGGTCAAATGGCAATATATACCAAAATATGGTTGCTGGAAGTGGGCCAGGTGGACCACTAGCCACTAGGGCGCGCCTGGGTGTGGTGCGCCCTGTTAGTGGGCACCTGGGTGGCCTCCTCCGGTATCTCTTTTCTCCTGTATTTTTTATATATGCCAAAATAAATCTCCATAAAATTTCAGCCCATTTGGAGATGTGAATAATAGGTATCTCTAACATAGCTTTTTCAGGTCCAGCGTTCCAGCTACCTCTATTCTCCCTTTTATGTGTAAACCATGCAAATTATAAGAGAAAAGGCATTGGAATTACTCCCTGAAGTGTTATAATGAATAAAAACACTAACAATAACAGTAATAAAACATGATGCAAAATGGACGTATCAGCCATGCCGAAGGCTTCACGTCAGCCGGCTTGCATATTAGTTTATCTCGGGAAAGCTGGCTACGACATCAAGCTGGTAGACAATGATGACTTCACATAGGCCATGTGACAGGTTAAGTGGCCCATCCCCAGCCCCTCAGGTTCAACCACAATAGATCTCTTTGAAGGCCCTACCGCTGATCTCATGTGTCACGTGGTCAAGGATTTGTGATCCGTGTATGTCATCGAGCCCATTTTGTCATTTCTAAATGACACATTCAATGGCAGCGGCTTGGTGTTACCATTGTGGACAACGTTTTCATAGGAATTTGCAATTGTTTTGTGATAAAAATGGAATTTTCATTTTCCATATCTAAGAAATGACTTTTTGTGAAGGAAGTGCCTAAAATAATTATGAAATTGGTGCCATTTTATTTTTCATCATAAGTAGGCCACCTTGGATGGAAAATTACCAAGTTTTAGTAATTTCAAATTATTATAGCTATATTCTATCCATTTAATATATTTTAGTGAATTATGAGAAATTGCCCAAATTTGAACTATAAGTGTGATGTGGTTTGGTCCTCATAATTACCAAAAATCATTTTATGCTCTGTTGGTGGTGGTGGATGAACTTAGGAATTCCATACCTTTTTGTATGAATAGTTAACACCGTAAATTTGACCCCACTCTGAAAGAAAAAAAAGAGAGGCTCAATTAATGAAATGCCTTTGTATTGAGCCATATTATGTGCACTAGTTTGTGGTACCAATATTAAACTTGCAATAAAACAAATTTGAAGCACGACAAGATTGAAATTTGGCACTATTTGATTGAAAACAACCAATTATTTTAACAAATTAATGAAATGTGGTAA
This sequence comes from Secale cereale, assembly GCA_902687465.1. NCBI lineage: Eukaryota > Viridiplantae > Streptophyta > Magnoliopsida > Poales > Poaceae > Secale > Secale cereale. Next base: position 743,598,394 of record LR738711.1, read on the forward strand.
CCACTTGTCACTCACATGCAAACAAGGAAAAATTTGGACATTCAAACATGCAAACAACAGAAAAAACATTTGAAGTTTAACTTCTTCGTAGACATAAACCCTAACATAGTTACTGACAAAATAACGCTAAACCTAATCTATTGATCGTCGTCATCCAAGTTGCAGCCATTTTTGCCGCCTGAGGAGTCCTCCTCGTCGTCCTCCTCCTACTTTTCATCGTCGTCCTCACTCACGAGGTTGATGGTGACGTCGGCCACTAAAGTGTTGACCGCCTGTCGCAGCCTCGGCGTGTCCACTAGGTCATCAGGGTGGCGTTGCAGGACCTTTGTGTATTCACTCAACGCTAGGAGGAGCCCCAACATATATGTGGGGTCATCGGGCCGTTGGCCACTGTCCCCCTCTACTTCTCCAGCAATGGCATCTCCGGCTCCAGCTTGGGCTCGAGCAGGGGGCGGCATGGCCCATCCCAGGCTTCGGCATGAGCGGGCGGGCACAAGAGCTCGTCCTTGGCTTTAGCTTTGGGACTAACAGGGGCACCGTGGGAGCTTGTCCCCGGCTCTGGCTTCAGGATGTGCAAGGCTACGCCTCAGACTGTAGATCTTACCCCTTGCTTCGTTGTCTTTGGCTTAGGAACACCGAGGCCCCGGCTGCTATTGGCATCGCCACTTCCACCTACAGATGTGAGTGTGGCCTACAGCATGGATCGAGCCAAGGCCCGTGACAACAAGACCCATTCGCCCTCGTCCAGATCGATATGTGCATGGCACGCGACGATGGCATCGTGGAAGGTACACCCTTCCCAGAAGGCATACCACTCGTCGATGTTGTTCCGTGATGGCGGTGGGTAGCGGTCGTCGTAGCGCTGGATACAGGCGGTGTTCTCCTCCGCCAGGATCTCTAGCCGATGTGGTCTGCTGGGCGCGTATCGTTGCTTCGACCACTCCTCCGGCGGTAGGCTTTGCCGAAAGTCGCGTATTGCTCGCGACATGGCCGGTGTGCTCATGGTGGGGACATGCTCCACCGGGATCCCCCTGATGCTTAGGTGTCATCCCCCTAGCAGGCGCACGTCCAGCGACACCATGACGCCATAGCGGACGAGGAGCAACGCCTCGTCGACCTGGAGGGCGCATGGCATGCTGTGAATGAACATCGCGTAACATCATTCCCGGTTGCTACTTCCCGCCCCACCATCATGGTTGGCCATTTTTGTGGCTACGGAAGGGAAGGCGGCTAGAGTTTGGTGGATGTTTCTAGGGTTTGGTGGAGGTGCATGACGGAGAAGGCTATGGGGCAGCGATGGGAGGGATATTAGGACATGAGTGGGTGAACGTAGGTGCGCCCCGCGTGGCTATAAATGCATTAATAGACGCCTGTCGGGCACATTGGCAATGCGACTCCTCGCAAAGGAAACCACGCGGGGCATACTCCCCATGTGTGAAAGTGCCGACGCGACCATGATGTGACTAATGCGAACACGCACACGGCCGATTGTGAGAGCGCCACCTGGCATGGTGTGCCCCACGCGTTAGTAACATTGTCGGCTAACAATCAACTCCCTTACGGCAAACTCCCTTATGCCATTGGTGAGGGTTGGTGGCGGGGTGGAGGGGAAAAGTGAGCAAAAGAAGTGTGCTTGGGAAAAACCGAGGAGGACTAGGCAATGAGGGGCACAAAAATACAAATTACGAATCTTAGTTATTGAGGCAACCCCGTGCAATGGATATGGCCTTTGTTTGGACAATTGATTCTTGATGTAGGACATGTGTCGGTCAAGATGTTATTTGGACACATCCCCCACTTTGGTCTGTAACAAGCACATCTCGACGGGGGACTTCCAGTGCTCAAATTAAGATCATATTTGGTCCCAAGACAAATACATGATTGTAAGCATTTAGACCTCATACCCATACCTATTTTTATTATAAGTGTTATCTCACAACTAGCTTGATCAATCCGATCAAAATCTAGAAGCATTTATTTGATAGAAGCTTGCTAGAAACCATCTCTCAAGGGAACCATCCTCTCGTGAGTTCGATAACCCAATGTCACCTCTTTGGGGAAATAGATGTGGGGTACTTTCTGTTCCTTTACCAGATCACCAAAAAGGAAGTATCACACACTCATTATCACAAAGCAATGGAACATGTTTCACATGTATCCCATAAATCTTTGACAGTTTGTGACAACAATAGTAATTGAGCACACCATGATCCGGCGGAAATGTATTCCGCTTCAGTGGTAGATAGAGATGCCGAGTTTTGTTTCTTGGAAGACCAAGGCACAAGACATCTCCAAAGAAATTAACAAGTACACAAATTGGAATTTCTATCAACCTTGTCTCTGGCATAATACGGATTGGAGTAGCCAACAATATCAAAAGAAGATCCTTTGGGATACTAAATGATAATGTTTGGTGTATTTAACAAGTATCTCACAATTCTTTTCATGACCTTAATTTGACACTCCTTTGGTGCCGCTTGGTATCACGCACACATTCACACATTTAGCATAATTTCGGGACGGGAGGCACATAGATATAGCAATGAACCATTCATAGACTGATAAACCTTTTGATCAACTAGTTTGCCATCCTTTGTCAAGTCAAAATGTCCACTAGTAGTCATGGGAGTTTTCATACCTTTACTCTCTTGCATGTTGAACTTCTTGAATAAGTCCTTGGTATACTTTGTTCCAAAAACAAAGATACCCTCCCTAGTTTGCTTGATTTGCAAACCAAACAAGAATATGAGCTCACACATCATAGACATCTCATACTTCTCCCAGATTAACCTTCCAAACTTTTCACTAAAAAGAGGGTTAGTAGACCCAAATATGATATCATCAACATATATTTGTCATACAAATAGTTCACCATTAACTCTGTTAGTGAATAAGGTTGAATCAATTTTCCCAATTTCAAATCCTTTTTCAAGAGAAACTTCGTTGAGCATTTGTACCAAGATCCTAGGGCTCGTTTGATACCATAAAGAGTTTTATGAAGTTTATAGACATGGTTTGGTTTCTTACGATTAACAAAGACGGGAGGTTGGTTAACAAAAATGTCCTCCTCAATTTCACCATTCAATAAAGCACTTTCAATGTCCATTTGATAAAGAGTGATATCATGGTGATTGGCATAAACAAGAAGAATGCAAATGGACTCAAGTATAGCAACGAAGGCATAGGTCTCATCATAGTCCATATCTTCGACTTGAGTGTAGCCATGAGACACTAGGAGATCCTTGCTGCGTAAAACCTGTCCATCCTCATTTTGCTTGTTGCAAAACACCCATTTGGTTCCAATGATGTTTTGTTCATCTTTTAGCTTCTCAACCTCTTGAAGTTGTGCAGTTCTTCATGCATAACACTCACCCAATCCGGGTCTTCGAGGGTGTCATCTACCTTCACAGGCTCAATTCTAGAAATGAATGGGTAATGCTCACAAAAGTTAGCTACACAAGATTTAAAGCGAGTGATTCTCCTGGATTTGATGTCGCCAAGTATTTGATCGACAAAATGACTCTTGCCGATTCTTGATATAACTCGAGGTAGATTTTTCTTGTGTTGTGCAGGAGCTTCCTCCTCATCTTCTTCTTCATTAGTATTGACATTGTCATTTTATTGAGATGGTGGGGAAGGAGGTTGAGATGGATCTTCTTGTTGTACTTCCTCGTTCCCTTCGTCTTGACGTGCTCCACTTATGGATGCCTCCATGTCAATTTGTGGTTCACCTTGATGTGAAGTTGAGGCTTCCACTTGGATAAACGAAGTGCTCTTCTTCACCTCCACAGGGCAAATCTTTCCAGTAGACAAGTCTTGAATTCCTTCCAAAGTATCTTTGCTCCTACATCAACTGGCAATTGCTCGACTTGTGAGTGGTTAGATTCCTCAAACTTCACATCTACCATCTCTTCAACCTTTCGGGTGTAATTATTGTAGACGCAATACACACGAATGTTTCATCCATAACCAAGTAGGAAACCTTCATGAGATTTAGGAGCAAATTTTGAATGACGATGCTTATCTAGAATGTAACACTTAGAGCCAAATACTCGAAAGTATCCAACTTGGGATATTTTACCAGTGAGTAGCTCATATGCTGTTTTACAAAGAAGCTTGTGAAGGTAAAGCCGGTTTGTAGCATGGCAAGCCATCTCAACCGCTTCAGCCCAAAAAGGTTTTGGCATCTTGTATTTGTCAAGCATTGTTCTCGCCATCTTGATAAGGGTCTGGTTCTTCCTCTCAACAACTCAATTTTGTTGAGGTGTTTACGTAGCAGAGAACTCATGTGAGACGCCCTATTCGTCCAGAAAGGTGTCCACATCTGTGTTCTTGAACTCTATTCCGTTGTCGCTCTGAATTTTTTTATCATCACTTCAAATTGGTTTTGTGCCTTTCTAGCTAAGGTCCTGAAGATCTTTTGAACCTGTGATTTGTCATCGAGATAGAACACCCGTGTAAATCTTGACAAATCATCAACTATGACCAAACCAAAAGAGTTACCACCAATACTTTTGTAGGCATTGGGACCAACAAGATCCATGTGAACTAGCTCAAGTGGTCTTCTTGTGGTCATGATGTTCTTCATGGTATGACTTCCTCCAACTTGTTTTCCTGCTTGACAAGCACTACAAATCTATATTTGTCAAATATAACATATTTTACACCAAGAATATGATCTACTGTAATAAGCTTGTATATATTAGGCATACCGACATGTCCTGGCCTTCTATGCAATAACCAACCTTTACAAGATTTAACAATAAGACATGTACGAGGTTGGGCTCTTTTAGTGATATAAAAGATGTATAGATCACCTCTGGAGTGCCGATAAAGACCATATTATGATTATCTCAACAAAACACTTGACAATCTACTTTGGTAAATATCACATTGAAGCCAAAGTCGGCAAGTCTACATACGGAAAGAAGATTGTACCCAAGAGATTCAACAAGCATGACATTTTGAATAGAGCTATCATTGAATATGACCACCTTACCAAGGCCAAGTACCTTACCTTGGAGTTGTCTTCAAAATTCACATACTTGTGTGGACCATCATTTGTGTCAAGCTCATGAAACATGTATTTTCTCCGATCATGTGATCGGTGCATCCACTAGCAAGAATCCATTATATTCCTCTAGACATGTAGTCTCTGTGTTTAGCCATGAGACTAAGATTCCTCATAGTCTTCTCATATTTGATGACAATTTTTTCATCTTCATCATAATACCCATGTTCAACATTGTCATCGCCACTCAAGGTGTATTCATAACCTAGGACAATGAATGTGTTAGTTTCATGATCATGACATTGTTCACGAGAGCGAATTCGAATTGCTTCTATGATGATATTTATAATGCTTCTAGCATCTCCTTTAGCTTGCATGAGGTCATTAAGCTCAAAAAGACAATAACTAAATTTAGAACCACTAGGCTTCATCTTATGAAAAATGATAGTCTTGTGGAGAATCTCATCAAGATTCCTTAGAGAGTAATTTGGATATCACCTTTCCAAATCTTTAGGAATAAGCGAACTCAAAGTTTTGCAAGCAATTAAGCACAATTTTAGGTAATCCTTTAATGATAAGATTGACGTTTCTAAGTTTAAAAAGCATGTCAATTTCTTCCTCGGTGGTTGGGTGCAAGGTATCAATAGAAGGCACATAAGGGCTATGAATATACTTGCTCTAGTTAAATTCATTAAAGGTATCAAGCATTTCATCTTTCCAAAAGTTGTAGTACTCCCCATTGAGAATAGGCACTCTACATCTAAGACTCCCCAATGTAGACACATCAATCTTCCTCCAACAATGATTAAAACAAAGCCATGGAGACTAATGCTTTGATACTAATTGAAAGATAGATAAGAGGGGTCTCGAGAAGGGTGAACACACACTTGACAAGGCAAAGGTGCAGTTTTTTAATTTTCTTGAAACTTAGGCAGATTTTAGCACAAGTTAAATGGCAACCAATACAATATACAGATGCATATCTAGAGTATAGGCATCAGATAACAAACATGCAAGTACAAGAATGTAAGGGAGGGTAGAGATAGGAAGATCAAATGCAATGAAGGCACGAAGATTTTTGGCATGGTTCTGATAGGTGGTGCTACCGTACATCCACGTTGATGGAGACTTCATCCCATGGAGGGTAGTGACTGCGAGAGTCCATGGAGGGCTCCACCCACGAAGGGTCCACGAAGAAGCAACCTTGTATATTCCACCATGACTCACGCCCACGGAGGACTAGCCTCACTCAGGTAGATCTTCATGAAGTAGGCGATCTCCTTTCCCTTACGAACGCCTTGGTTCAACTGCATGTGATTTGGAGGCTCCCAAGTGACACCTAACCAATCTAGGAGACACCACTCTTCAAAAGGTAATAGGTGTTGTTGTTGATTATGAACTCCTTGCTCTTGTGCTTCAGAAGATAGTCTCCTCAACACTCAATCACTCTCTCACAGATTTGGCATGGTGATGGGAGAAGGATTGGAGTGGAAAGCAACTTGAGGGGGCTAGAAATCAAGGATCAAATGGTTGGAGTGGAATGCCTTGATGTCAACACAAGTGTAGGTGGTTCTCTCTCAGAAAATGGATATGGAAAGTGTAGCTTCGTCCTGGTTGACTATATGAGAGTAGGCGGTGTGGGTGGGTTATATATATAGCCATCACCAAAATCTAGCCATTATACACCTTTATGCACAACTCGGTGAGACTGAAAGTAAATCTCGGAGGCACCGACTAGCGTAAAAGATTAGAACATTAGATGTTCGGTTAGACCAGATGAATCCACTCAGTGGCTCCGGTATGGGATGACCTTAGAAGATTCTTGATCTCAGTAATTCTGATCAATTTCACTTGGTGATTCTGAAGTGAAGTCGATGGGTTACATAAACTTGGCAGCTGCACCTCGGTGGGACTGAATGCCATCTCAGTGGAACCGAGATTCTAGGGTTTAGGTTGTGGCTCTATCTGGTGTATCTCGGTGGGTCCGAGTGTATCTGTTTCGGTGGGACCAAGAATGACTTTAGGGTTTTGGATAGATTGGATTGTGGGAATGTGGTTGAGGGTTTTGGAGCGATATCTTCAAGCACTTGAGCAAATGACTGATGATCAAAACTCCGTCCCCTATTAATAGTATTGGCTTTCATATGGACTCAATGTGATCGCGGATGACTTAACTAAAAATGTAGAGTCTTGGAGCTTCTGTCAATGCTTGTCCTTTGTAGCTTGAGGGGTCACATCTCCATCCATCTACTTGCCTATGTTGAACATTTCCTGAAATATACTTGAGGAAAACACTAGTCCAACAACACGTATGTTGACATGAATTACCAAAACTACCAAGGGAGCAAATTTGCTTTCAGGTGTGCATAATATCTACATTAGCTTTGGGCTCTCTAGTTTATATAGAAGGAGAGAGTGTAAGATGGTTTTGGGGGTGTTATAATTGTTAGGATTTGAGAGTTGCAAAACTCGTTCAATATGAGATCAAGTGTGGTCATCTTATTTTCTTGCATACTCCATTATTAGTTTTGTTTGCTTGAATTCTATGCAATCCGTGCTAACTTCTATCTATACTTATTGCATTTGCATTCATCCTAATGAGCATGCCTCACACCTAATACACTGGGGAAAGCACAACATTTGTTACCTAGCCCTTTCTGCAAGTGTATATCTTTACACTAGTGGTATCATGTTTGGATCATGCTCATTGTGCGTGTGTGTGTGTGTGTGTGTGTGTGCATTGTTGTGTGTTTATTCTGGTAGTATTCCTTGTTGTTTACCTAACACTAGGATACATCTTCGTGTTTGCGTACCTCGGCTATTCCTTTATGAGCTCTGCAATTCTATTGTTTATGTTTTTGTTTATCAAGCTTATATTGTCTATCATAATATAGGGTCTATTAGATAGCTGCACTTAGGAGAATATTACTTATCCGCAAAGCATAAATTTCAAAATAGAAAGTTAAAACTATAGTTGTCTATTCACCCCCCCCCACCCACCCACCCACCACCACACCACCTCCACTACCCCCAGTTGACCATCTTGATCCTTCAATGGGTTGGTCCCTCGTGGTGTATGCACATGACCGTTGTGCGGATCGTGTGGCTCTATTGTGTAGTGTGGTTCCGTGCCATGTTATGGTGCATGACTGGTGATAGTTATGTATATGTGTTTTTCCTTTCGCCCTTTGCTATCTACAAGAGACGAAACAATATACTAGTCGTTAACGCATATTGCGTGCATAGAATTGTCTACTGATTGTAAAAAAAATAAAGTTTCATAGTTTTCGATGCTAAGCTTGGATGTGACACAAGGCAGTCATACTCGAAGGTGCGAATGGATCGCCTCCTTTCCAGGGAGAGATAATGCTTATGCATATTAAGTATTTTGGTTAGACACTCTTCAGCGTCCAAAAAGAAGAAAACTACATATGAGTTAAACGTGGTATTGAAGCTCTCTCATTTAGGGTGGGTGTGACAATACCCTTATGTCATTAGAGATCGGTACAGCCGGTGCTCGCACGGATGCACGGCCTATAGGGATAAATAGATTATATTGGATATTGTACATGAGTTTAGTAAAAATATAAAACTAAAACAAAAAAGTGCATGGGAACAACGAGTTCACAATAGTGTAGACAGTGATAATATATAGGCCGAGTTAACAAATTAATTTAGATTAGAAGTTGTTTAATCTGAATTTTTATTTCTCGAGGTATGTTTGAAAATTTGAGTTCAAATTTTACATAATTTATATATATTGCGTTGTTGCTATTTGACAAATTGAAGTGTGTTTGTTTGTTTCTTTACCTTTCTTTTTAGTTGGTTTTTAATTTTCTTTATGTGTATGTGTAAATGCTGGGTGTCCGCAAGTATACATAAATATTATATAATATGTGTGAGTGTGAGAATATATTAGAGTGTGGAAAATGCACTATTATATGTTCATTCTTGCACTATAAAAAAGTGCAAGTTTTAATGGAAATTGTGTGCAAGTTTTTATTATCATTTTGAGTTTTTGTTTTCTTTCTCCGGTTATACCAATGCCACTAATTCATTATTTCTTAGAAAACTTCATTTTTGTGAAAATTCCTCTATTATATATTTATTTTTGTATTTTACAAAAAGCGCATTTTTTTGCATTTTTTGTCATTATTTGTTTTATTAGTTTGTTCTTCTTTAGCGGTAATACTAGTGTCACTAATGTATTCTTACTTAGAAAACTTATTTTTATTTTTTATTCTTTATGTAGTAACATACTATTATATATTAGTGGGAAGAAGGTTGGAGAAAAAAGAGAAGCACAAGCTTAGCAAATCTTTTACCAAAGCCATATATACACCCAGCCTAGTAAAATAATGAATTAGTGGCATTGGTATAACCGGAGAAAGAAACCTCGTCCCCTTTTAAGAATCAAATTTGACTAATGATCATAATTTCGTTCTCTTTTAATAGTATTGGCTTTTAAATCAAGAATTTGTCAAGCACCTGAGATTACACGATGTGCTGCTGCTGCTGCTGCTGCGAGTGCCCTCGATTCATTGCACATGTGGTCTAGTAAGAGAGATAAGTACACATGGGATATATGAAAAGATATGCCCGAAAGAAAGGAACTCATTTTAATAGAAGCAGCGGCTGGGCCTATATATTGAGTCTACGTGCTGAGTTGGATGTGCATCATGGAGTCAGCCAGGCAAAGGCCAATTCCACGTAGACCTCATGTATGAGCGGCTCGAACACGTTTTGCCATTTCCGATCACAAACTGAGATCGACCGAACACGTTTTGCCATTTCCAATCACACACAGAGATCGATCGATCGACATCGTCAAGTGTACATGCGTCCAAATACGTACTGCCTACCCAACCACAGTTCTACACGGAATGGAGACACCTAATTTTGATATTATTATTTTTGCTATAATCGTACAAAGGGTTTCTTCTGACACAGAAATGTACAGGACTTTTCGAAGGATTCTTTTTTTTTTCAGTTTGAACGTGTCTTTTGACATAAATTGCTGTTTTTTGATAAAGGGGATAATTAATATCGTGATGATACCAAATACACTCAGCCTCTCCACCAACAAAATATCCAAAGACATCAGGGATGCACACGGTCAAGAAAAAAATAAAAAAGATAAAAAAACAAAGGCCCCGTCATGGTGTTTGAACCACTCACAACAGTAACACTCTAACCACCATCGAAGACAACACCAGTACTACAAACGAGATTCTCCAAAATCGACGCCTCCAAGAAGGAAACAAAGCACATGCGTTGTCGACGCCTGATCGAAGATCTTGGGTTTTCACCCTGGAGAAAGTTCGAGTTCCAAAACAATGCCTTCAACAAGACCATTGCCATGTACAACCCATGAAGGACGGACCTTGGATTTACACCCTAAAAATCGCGGCTCAATACTCGAGGAGCACAACCAAGAATGCAGTCCGCCTATGTTGCCACCCCCGCTTGTCAAGGTTGTTGTTGCAAGTCACCAAACACCTAACACACAGGGAGAATCTGTGCCGCATTGTCTTCAACACAACCCGTACCCTCTCTGCCAAAACCAACCTCGGATCGCAGCCACCATGATTCACTACTAGGAAAAGAGCTATAGATGGAATTGATACTAATGGCGCACCGGACAAGCAGTGCGCCATTAGAATATAGTAATGGCGCACCAGCAACAGATACGCCATTAGAGCTCGAACTACTAATGGCGCACGATGTCCAGAGTGCGCCATTAGTATCAAGAAGTTTTTTTTTTTGAACTAGCGCGCCTGTCCAAACATACTAATGGCGCACCTAGGGAACGTGCGCCATAAGAATCTACATACTTATGGCGCACAGAGGTGCAGTGTGCCATTAGTATTCCCCCAACCATATCCCCCCCACCGGCCGCACCCTCCTCTCTCTCCCTCGCCAGATCTCCCCCCTCTCCC
>LR738711.1:743609353-743710239 GCA_902687465.1 Secale cereale
CCGCCGACGCCCTCGACGCCCTCGACGCCCGCGCCCCCGACGCCCCGGACGCCCGGAGCTACGCCGCCGCCGCCCGCGCCCCCGACGCCCCGGCCTCGACGCCCGCGCCCCCGACGCCCCGGCCTCCCCCGACTCTGCAGCAACGCCGCCGCCCAGAGCTACGCTGGCGACCACTCCATACGCAGGTAGCCATCACTCCTCCCTCCTTCCTCTCTAATCACCACCACAAAGTCATTTTTTTGTATTTCTGCCATTATCGTTGAAGTACGCGGTTGAGATCAAAATTTAGGTCACTTGGATCAAAATTTAGGTCACTTGGATCAAAATTTGATTAGCCCCTAAATGGAAGGATCCTTGATGGATGGATGTTCGTCTTCTCCAACTCCGGTTGCTTAAACTAGCTCGTGCTCTTCCCCCTACCTATTCTGCGTGAGAGTGGAAATCTGCTGTTTCCTGATTATTGTTCTCATGAAGATGATGATATACTGATATACCTTTAAGATTCGAGCTTGCTCTTCAATGGTAGTTCCTGTTTGATTAATGGGTCATTTGATGATATATAATTGATGATATACTGTTAAGAGCTGATCGGACTTGCCGTTAATATGCCTGGGTGGGTTTCACCATTCTGGCTGCAGGATACTCCCTCCGTCCGAAAATAAGTGTCGCTGTCTATATGATCCAAGTATCGGAGCTGTTTTGACAATGCGGCTTCTTTATGTGTTTTGTTGTCCCGAACTCCTGCCCCAGCATGTTATGCTGTCCATGATGTACTAGAAAATATTGTCCTATGTCAGTAAATTTGTATGGATGAACCACTAACTTGCAGTTATCCTGTTTTATAATCTTGCACAATAACAGGGATGCGTTCTCTCTTCCAGTTTCTTTGTGCATTCATGAGAGCCCAATGTTGCAAATATTGACAATATCGGGACCATGATGAAATGAATTGTTTTACTGAACTATAATTATATTGTTATTTATATGTATGCACAAAGACCAAGCTATACATAGTGGTAATACTGCCAGGCACAATACTGTCTGCTACAATATGATGACAAAATTGCAACTGGTTACTAGTTCTCTGCACTTTTAAGAAGTTGGTCATCACATGTTACTGTTTCAAGTTTGAAACAACTGAAATATGTCCACCTATCCTTGTAAGGGATGGCTAGGCATAGATTAAACTTACTGTATTTCCAAACATTGCTTATTAGATGCCATGCCCTAATTTTTTGGTGGTGTTTTAGGATAAAGATCTTACACTTTTTGAACTCGTTTAAAATGAGTTTATAGAGAGGATAGTAATCAGATTGTGAGGTTCTGCTGAAAGTCACAAGCGCTTCAAGTTTGTATGTTGTAGCAATGTTGAAACTTAAAAAGCCTAGGATGGTATGTAGCAGAACTAGTGCAAAAGTGTTGACAATGTTAGTCCTAATGAGCCTAGGATGGTGCCACAGCTAGCTTGTCTAGGTACATATTTTTAATTTATAAAGTTTAATCTCTTTGAAACATAGGAAATGTCGTCTTCCGACGACGATAGGATCCCGGAGTGCTCCTGGTGCGGTGACGACCGGGGTCTGTGCGACAGGCCTCACCTGGTAGACGGTCGTTACTTCAGTATTAAGCTCGACGAGACCTTCGATGTCGAAACGGTACGCAACGACAAGTCTTGTTTCGTAATTAATTAAGCACGATTTCTAGCTACTTCAACGTGTAAGTAATTAATTTTCTTCTTTTACATGCAACTAGTTTATCCCGTATCATGCAAGACGCTATGTCTTGGAGAGGATGGGATTTGAAGATCATGAAACTTCCGAGACAAAGCAAATTCAACTAAGGACCATGCATAATGTTGATTTAGAAGTGGATTTGTACAATTCAGATAACGTAACCACTTTTGGTTGCAAGAATTGGGAATCATTTTGCAAGATATATGGTTTTTATGAGGGTATGCTTCTCACCATGGATCTTGGTAATCCGGATTCCATCGCCGAAGACGATTTGGACATTTGGGTCCTTGTTGACGATATGATTCCAATTCTACCGAGAAGTGAGTTTATCAAACATAGTTATTTAGTAATTTATATTGTTTATTTCAAAATAGTTGACAACTTATTTCCATTGATAGGCTATTTTGATTATTCAAATAATGTGAGGATGATGCTAGACAGAACCTACTACACCCCTGGCTCAGAATGTACTTATAAGGACAAAGAGCAGATCATCTTCTTTTATTCCTTTCTTCTGGATTACATTCAATATCGCAATATTGATCCACAATATAGTCAATACGTCCCACTACTGCACGTCTTGAACTACGTTAATATCAATGGAGATACCATGGTAAGATTTTTTTACTATTACGACATTCGTGCATGTTTTGCATTAGTTCTTCTCGAACTGAACTACAATGCTAACTACGAAGTCTTACTATGTTTTGCAACAGATTCTCCCTAGTGACTGTGCCTCCTGTCATGTTTCAATCTGGTCAACTACAAGTTTTAAACATTCTGCCAGGTGAACCTACAAATCACACGTGTCCATATCGGATTTCTTCTAAAAATGAAGGAATGAGAATCAAAGAATGGCGAAAAATAAGGAAAACTCGTAAGGAGGTACTTGGAAGCAATAGAGTGAGAAGGGCAAGAAATGGAGACAAGATAATCTGCGTTCTCCATAATGGCCCTTTAAATCTAATTGATTTAGAGACAAACGCCATCTTGTTTTATGCCATTTTATCTTAGAAAATTGCTACGTAGTAGAAGTTGTATGGTCGATAATGATGTGTAAGACTTATTATTTAATACCAATGTTGAGTTTTTATTATTATTATGATCGATGATGCATGATGCTAAGTTGTTCTATGAGCTATTATATACTCCCTCCGTTCCGATTTACTCGTCGTGGTTTTAGTTCAAATTTGAACTAAAACCACGACGAGTAAATCGGAACGGAGGGAGTAGATTCTAATAGTTTCGATGTGTGTACCATATATGTTGGCTCCACGAGAAATTATATTTATATATATGCATAACCTGTGCAAAAAACAGAAAAAAATAAAATAAAAAAAACCTAATATTCATACTAATGGCGCATCACAGCAGAGTGCGCCATTAGTATGCCAAAGCACCTGGCTACACATGGCCCCTGGGAGGCATACTAATGGCGCACCACTGTGCATACTAATGGCGCATCTGTGGTGCGCCATTAGTATACCAGATACTAATGGCGCACCAGAGGTGCGCCATTAGTAAAGTATACTAATGGCGTGCTAGTAATGGCGCACCCCTAATGCGCCATTAATGGCCAAACTAGGTGCGCCATTAATAGGCCTTTTCCTAGTAGTGATTTCTCCACCTCTGTCAGTTTCATGAAAATCTATATTAAGACATGCCTCATGGTACCGACAAGAAGGCGAAGCTTCGCGCCTAGCCCGAATAAAGCCACTCTGGCTGACGATAAGGGCGCGAGCGACCGCATCGATTTCGCTCTAGATATCCGGTAGCGCCCTGCGCCAAACTGCGGAAATCTGCAAGAGGAAGACCGGAACTCGACGGCGGCCAAATCAACGAGGCAAACTTGAAGCAGACTGACGCCTTGGTGCTCAAAGAACAGCAAGGCCAGACCACCTTTATTCTTTCAAGCAGACCAGCAGGCCCCCACGCCGCCATGCGCCGCCCAACGGGCTCGACCGCCCCCGACGAAGGAGGCCACCACCACCATGCCCGGGACCGCTGACCCGGATAGTCCTCGTGTCGCGGGACTAGCCCAGGAGTTCCTTTGCATGCCTTTATTGGAGACATGGCAATGCAGCAAGCACAACAGTGGTCACGGCCCGTCTAGGTTGTACTACATCGAGGGCTCACCACCACCAGCCGCTACCGTCGTCCGTCGCCGAAGATGCTCGCCGAGATCTGCTGGTCGTCACCGTCCAACGCACCCATCAAAACCTTGGTCGATGCGGGCGCTGCCACTACTGCGAGATCTGCGATGCCGCGCTAGGGAGGCCCGTCACCACGAGAATCACGCCACCCATGCTAGGACGTCGATCGAGGAACCTCTGTCGTCGTCGCGCCACCAGGACTTTGCTCGGCGACGATGCCGGCGACGGCTGGAGGAGGGGCGAGGATGGGGGAGGCTAGCCGGGAGTGGGCGACGACGCTTTGGTGCGGCCCGACACGGTCGCACGGGGGCGGTGTTACCTAGAGAATGGGCGACGAGGGTTTCAACAAAAATAACCACCGCGGTTACATGCAGATGCTATAAAACCACGAAGGCTATTGATGCTCTAGTTAGGATTTAATGTTTTTTGTTTGATAAGTATAAATAGAACCACGACATGCTTAAAACAAGCTTGATTCTCTATTGGAGATGATAATCAATAATTAGTTCATCTTTATCTAGTACTGGCAGAGTGGCAGTGAATTATAAAGAGTAGAGGAGTTAGACCACCGGTTTGGAAAATCTTTCAAAAAGATGCTAGTGTCATACAGCCTTCACGTGGTTCACAACTATCGAAATCGAGGCTTCGGGCACTCAAAAAAGATTCGAACTCTAGGATGTGCGCGGGGAACATCGCCAAGCCCTGCCCAACTCCACACTACCTCACAGCGATGCCCTAGCGTGCTCGAGCAAGGGGAAAGACGAACTACACACACGGTAGTTTACCCAGGTTCGGGTCATTTTGTGGTGTAAAACCCTACTCCTACTTTGTGGATGGATTGTCTCGCGAGGGAGGACTAGTATGAGTGTACCTAGTAAAGTGCAAGGCTTCCCGAGGAACTTATCTGATCTGCCCCCGTCTCCCCCTCCTCTTCTCTATGGTGGTGCTAAATCTCTACTTATCCTGGCATTGGTCCTCTTCCCCCCGAAAACACAAGGCGGGTAGGGTTGCCACAACGGCCAAATTTGAAGGGCAATAGGAGTACAGTTTATCCTAACTAAAGGTGGTCTTCGCCTACCAAAGCTCCCTGCCATGACGCGCTGATGGGCTCGGTGATGACCTTCGTCCTGACGAGCCCGCTGTCATGTTCTTCTTGCACCAAAGAGGTAACCTTTGGGGATTGCTTTGGGAATGGGTGCGTTGCCCCTGCTCCATTAGCACGAAAGAGAAAAGCCTCCTCATCCGCACCTGTTGGCGCCCTTCTGGCTCCGCTCGTCTCCGAGCGCGCACCCACGTGAAGACGCAGGGTGGCGCATCTATGGTGCCTGATCTTTGCTCCGCTGCCTCGCGAGAGAGCCTCGCGAGGCTCTAGATGACACCTGACGAGGTGCAAATCGCGAGGCGAGGTTCTCGCGAGGGCCTTGCTCATGAAGTCCTAGCAGTGTCCCACGTGAGGGACCCAGGAAGTACGCCGCGCGATGGGCCGCAAGCAGACGGGCCTGGGTAGCCCCAGTCCCACGGGCCCGAGAGTAGCCCTCGTGCTCGTGGCGCACATGATCCGCTCGAAGAGAAGGGGCGAAACGACGCAGGACCCACTCGCCTAAGAGCCAGGCTCGACCTATGGCGCGTGACGGGGTGCTGGACGCCCCCACTTCTCCCACGATGCCTCAGCAACCGCCCGGGCTGACATAAAGCTTGGCGGGCGCTGCATGGGGCCATCATTGCTCTAAAGGTGAAGGGGCGCAGATTGGCCCCCCACGAATGATATATAAGGCCAAGGGAGCAGACCCTTCGGCTCATCCTCTCCTTTCTTCTCCATTTCCACCGTCGTCGTTGCAGCCATTGCGCCCTTCAGGAGGTTCTCTGTCGCCGAGAAGGGGAAGGCAACACTGGAAGAGGTGGAGCCACCGAGACCAGCGAGGGGAGGGAACGCCCTTGCACGGCCGTTGCCGCACCCGGAGCGCCTCCCCGGGGGCGCATACGCCCTCCTCTAACACCCTACGCTGGCTCCGGCAGCCGTAGAGGATACTCCGCCCACGGGCGCGGACGTGGGGGCGAGGTGGGGGTGTCCCGGGCAGGTGGAGCGACGCAATTGCCCGACCGCCGTAGTCGTGGACCCACTCCGCCGACCCATCCCGCAAGTTCATCATGAGCATGCATCGCGACCCTTGCACCTGTCTCCGGCTCCCCGACACCTTCGTGGAGGAGATGGCGGAGCGCACGCCTCTCGGCATGTGGTTGTAGCCGAACGACTGCTGCAAACGGGACCTCCTGGGTTGCAACGGATTTTACCCCCTCGGGCTTCATGTTCCTGAGAGGAGGATGGGAGTCGTTTGCCCTCGCACACAGCCTGAAGGAGGGGCACCTCCTCCTCTTCAAGTACAATGGGGCCGCCACTCTCTTCATGAATATCTTCGTGGTCACTGGCTGGCGCCTGAAATGCTTCATGGCGAGCGACGACAGCGACTCCGCCAATGATGACGACGGTGACGCGTCCCACTCGGACGGAAGCGGAAGCAGCGGCGGCTCCTCTAGCGTGAAGAGCGAGGACGAGGACTTCGACTAGGGCGTGGCGACGCCCGAGCCTGTGCCTTGGGGGCGATGGCCTCCGTCCGGGGCTTTTGCTTTTGCTTTTTTTCCTTCCTGCATCGAGATGACATGGGCCTGTGGGGGCATGTAAGGAACCATGGCATTTGTGCCTTATATTTAATGTTTTGCAATTCCAGTTTAGTCTGGTCTCAGCACTTCTCGTTTAGACTTTGTCCCTTTCTCATGATCGCATTACTGCTCTGCGTGCCTCGGAGCCAAGCTCGAGCAAGCCTCAGACGTCGCTGGTATGTCATGTCGCGATGCCTGGGACAAGGACAGGAAGTGAGGGGCATGAGGTCCCCCTTGACGCGCAAGCGGCTCACGCGAGAGAAGAGGCTTGCCGCCCTGGACGAGGTTGTGAGTAAAGGAAACGCTGCCAAAGGCCTCTGAGCTGCACCGGGGGGTTTACTTAGCTTTTTGGGGCAAACCGCGCCACGCGGGGGTTCACGCGATGTGAGGGTGTGTCTCCGCGAAGTTTTGCTTCTTCATCCATCTTCCTGTTGCGATAAGTCAATATAAGCCCCGCGAGGGGTGCGTGAAAAATTGATCTCATTATGTCTTAACCAATGCTTTTTCGGTTAAATTGCGAATCCTCTCACCATGCTTCCTTGCGAGACTCTTTCCTCCTTTTTCTTGCTTGCCAAAGTTCTCTACATTCTCAGGACCCGGCCCTCGGGCGAGCCTCAGCCACCGCTGGTATGTCAGTTCACGATGCATGGGATAAGGCCAGGGGTGAGGGGCATGAGAGCCGGTGAGAGCCCCCGAGGCACGATGCTCTGGGGCACCCCTTCGACGTGCAAGCGACTCGCGCGAAAAGGAGGCGATACGCCTCGCCCAGGTTGCGTGATGAAGGAGCTTCGACGATAGCAGGGCACCACGCAAAGTGGTTGTACTTAGCTTTTTGGTGATCTATGGCATAGGTTAGGTCGTCACTCGCTCATGGTCGGGCCTCTTGAGGCAACACAAGGTGCTACCCGTACGGCATCTGAAGGTCTGGCTCTAGAAGCCGTTGCATGCTGCCAGGTTACAAAGTAGAGGAGGGTGACGCGCGCCTGCTGACCTACTCATGATCGTTTCGTGGGCAGACAAGGCATTAAGTACCTGGTGAGGTGACGTGCACGGGGCCGGCCCGCAAGACAGAGCTCGATCACTTAGATTTATCAGCACTGCATGGACAGGCTTGAGCACAAGCACCGTGCTAATAGCACCTCCTCATGGGACAGTCAGGAGGAGAGCTGCGGGTGCGCGGAGCCACCGATGGGTGGCGAAACCCCAAACTCCAAGTTATGTCATCCAAGACGCGTCCTTACTCACCCGCCTGTGACGGTTCCATGGGAAGGCAAGACACCAAGGACCCCTATGAGGTGACGTGCACAGGACCAGGCCCGCAAGATGGAGCTCGGTTACTTCGGTTTATCAATGCTGCAAGGACAAACTCGAGAACAAACATCATGTCTAGCCCCCATCCAAGGAGCGGTCAAGAGGAGTGGTGAGGATGTGGCAATCTCAATGGTGGCGAGGCACCGAACCCAGAGGAAAATAAGAAGGATAAACTCATGAAAGCTTAGCTATGTTCAGTACACAGCCAAAAGGTGAGGCTGCCACCTGGCTGACCCTGACCAGCCTAAGAATAATGCAACCCATGGCACGCCCTCAATTGAACAAACTAAAAAGTCACCTGGCAATCATGTTGCTGCGGGAGCGTCAGGGTGCTTGACAAAGCGTGCCGCGAACGTTCGCCCCTTAGGGGCCAGCTAGCTCCTGAGACCATGGAGGTGCGCGAGGAGTTGGGGCCTCATGAGATGTCAGCACCACACGTCGGGCCTCCCAAGATGCCAATGCGAGCTGCGCGAACTGATGGTACGTCGCGCCCACATTCAGTAGGCAGAAGGGCATGCAGATGTAGTTGGAGGGGACGCCCCCACTCCGGCCGGCGCGTGACGGCCAAAAGAGGTCCTTGGAGCTGGCCCTGTTGAGGCACGCGATGTTGACGCACACGCGCAGCTCGCTGCCCGCATTGGGGGCTACAGCCAATACTATGGGGTGCGCGGGGCGGCGCTTGTCGCGCATGGCCCGAGCTTCGTGCGGCTTGTCGATCTCCTGGGTGATGAACTCTTGTGCTCCTGGCACCTGGCGTCTGATACGTCTCCGTCGTATCTACTTTCCCAAACTTGTTTGCCCTTGTTTTGGACTCTAATTTGCATGATTTGAATGGAACTAACCCGGACTTGCATTGTTTTCAGCAGAATTGCCTTCGTGTTATTTTTGTGCTGAAATAAAAGTTCTCGGAATGACCTGAAACTTCACGGAGAGTATTTTTAGAAAATGTAAAAAATATTGGCGAAAAGATCCACCGGAGGGGGGCCACACCCTGGCCACAACGGTAGGGGTGTGCCCTCTGTCCTTGTGGGGCCCCTAGACCTCCACCAACCTCAACTCCAAGTCCATATATTCATTTTCAGGGAGAAAAAAAAATAAAGAAGAAGGATTCATCGCATTTTACGATACGGAGCCGCCGACACCTCCTGTTCTTCCTCGGGAGGCCAGATCTGGAGTCCGCTCGGGGATCCGGAGAGTGGAGATCGTCATCATCGTCATCAGCAACCTTCCTCCTTCACCAATTTCATGATGCTCGCCGCCGTGTGTGAGTAATTCCATCATAGGCTTGCTGGACAGTGATGAGTTAGATGATATTTATCATGTAATCGAGTTAGTTTTGTTAGGGTTTGATCTTTAGTATCCACTATGTTCTGAGATTGATGTTGCTATGACTTAGCTATGCTTAATGCTTGTCACTAGGGCCCGAGTGCCATGATTTCCGATCTGGACCTATTATGTTTTCATGAATATACATGTGTTCTTGATCCTATCTTGCAAGTTGTAGACACCTACTATGTGTTATGATCCGCATACCCCAAGGTGACAATAATTGGGATTCTTTCCGGTGATTGCCATAGTTTGAGGAGTTCATGTATTCACTAAGTGCTAATGATTTGTTCTGGATCTCTATTAAAAGGAGTCCTTAATATCCCTTAGTTTCCATTAGGACCCTGCTGCCACGGGAGGGTAGGACAAAAGATGTCATGCAAGTTCTTTTCCATAAGCACATATGACTATATACGGAATACATGCCTACATTATATTGATGAATTGGAGTTGTTCTGTGCCACCCTAGGTTATAACTGCTACATGATGAATATCATCCGACATCTATCATCGCCGATCCATTGCCTACGAGTTCATTTCATATTGATACTTGCTTCGTTACTTTCGTTACTGCTACTGTTACAATTGAGGGATTCCTGGACTAGGGGGTCCTCGGGTGGCTGGATTACTCGTTATGGGCCGGACTGGTGGGCCGTGAAGATCAACACAGAAGATTATCCCTTGTGTCCGGATAGGACTCCTATATGTGTAGAATGGCAAGTTTAAGTTCGGGTGTAATGTTTCCTTCCTCTGCAAGATGATTATGTACAACCCTAGGTCCCTCCGGTGCATATATAAACCGGAGGGTTTAGCCCGTAGAGACAATCACAACTACCATAGGCTAGACATCTATGGTTTAGCCATTATGATCTCGAGGTAGATCCACGCGTGTAATCCTCATATTCATCAAAATCAATCTAGCGGTAAGTAGGGTATTACCTCCATTAAGAGGGCCTGAACCTGGGTAAACATCGTGTCCTTGTTCCCCATGTTACCATCGATCCTCAGATACACAGTTCAGGACCCGCTACACGAGATCTACCGGTTCTGACACCGACATTGGTGATTTCATTGAGAGTTATGATGTGTTGTCGACAGAAGGATTGATGTCTCGCTTCGTCATCAGCGACGGCGCCACCCCGGGGAGATCTTCCTCCTCGGCCAGCTTTTCGTGTTTGGCGGCTTCGTGCTACGCGCCAACTCGGATGGCCACCTTAAGCAGGTTGACAACTATGGCCCTGGTCATCAGATCGGGTTTGGAAGTCTGAATTATGTCACCGACATCCGAGGAGATTTGATCTTCGAAGGATTCGCGCCCTCGACTGTCGCTCCCTGCCTACACGATAAAGAAATCTCATATCAATCATCAGATCCCATCTAGGGGTCAACATCCGTGTCCGCTCTAGCCCTAGATCCAGAGCGGATCACTTTGTCCGAAGACGGGAGGATAAACCCAGCCGGACTCTCCCCCTCCATGGAACTTTTAGCTGGAGGCTCAATGGCGATCGTGCCGCTCACAGACCCAAAATCGAACGGGACTCCCCCCGCCACTTGGAATCCGGACTCGTTTCCAAAAACGAGCTCTGAACTCTTGGGATTCGCGCTCTCCGGGCTCGATCAAGTGGTCATCACCGAGCCTGGCTCCGCAGACCCTCAGACTCATGTCCAGCTCTCACTCTTAAACAAGGCACTGGACTTACTACAATCTCTCGCCATCACGGAGGATTCATCACCGAACTATACCCAGTCAGAGTTGGGGGCTGAGATCATGAAATTTTTCTTCCCACCCACCGCCCACTTGGTAGCCACGGTCGAAGACTTAACCGACTTACTAGACTACGTTTCCGAATACTTCGATGGCATGGACCACG
Source organism: Secale cereale (assembly GCA_902687465.1). Classification (NCBI taxonomy): domain Eukaryota; kingdom Viridiplantae; phylum Streptophyta; class Magnoliopsida; order Poales; family Poaceae; genus Secale; species Secale cereale. Next base: position 743,620,406 of record LR738711.1, read on the forward strand.
ACGTTGAAACTGATCTAGGTCAAAACCCGCCTGTCACCGGGCGATGTACGACCACTTCTACCTATGATGTATACATGGTGGACACACCCGAGGAGAAGGACGGGGATGGCGATAAAGATCCAGAAGAGGATAAGCCCGTCGATGAACCTCCTAAGCACCGGCGTCAGCAGCGCCGCCCACGATCGCGTCAAGAAAGGGAAAGTAATACCAACACCGGAGACAATGAGGCTCCAGAGGATGCCGAAGACCTCGTAGAGCCAGCTTAGAGTAGGATGAGCGAGAAGATGGCCAATGCAGTCCCGAACAACTCACCAATCACAATGATTCCGAAGACAATAACTACTTACCTGTCTCCGAAGAGGATGTCAACATGGGAGATGAGGAATTCATCGTCCCACAGGAACCCCTCAAACAAGAACGCTTTCAGGGACGGCTTATTGCCACAGCAACGAGCCTGAAAAAGCAGCAATAGCGGCTTAAAGTCGAACAGGATACGCTCAACGATAGCTGGAATGAAGTGCTAGACGTTGAAGAGAGATATGACCGTGAGCGCCAAACAAAGAGCTATCCCAAGCGCAAGCTGCTGCCTCAATTCGACGGCGAGGCCCTTGCAGCAATTCTGTCAAGGCACAATTAGGCCGATCAACCGGATCGACCACCTCGTGGATGAGACAAAGCGGCTAGCAATGCCGTATATCAACCCACACCTCCCAACCGTAAAGGAAAGGATACAGCAGCTCAGGGCCGCAAGTATGACCTATGTCAGGATCTGAACAATAAAGTCTGTCAGGCCAGATTGATCTACGGGCCAAGAGAACGTGCTCCCACACGGGACGGTGGCTATCAGCCAAGCACACCGGATACAATCAAGTTCGGAGTCAACACCAAACACACATGCCGTCGGAACTACGTCGCGATGTCGCGTGATATACAGGGGCACTTTGCACCCTATGTGCTTTACCGACGAGGTGATGGATCACCAATTTCCGGAAGGGTTTAAAGCCATAAGCATCGAGGCGTATGATGGAACGACGGATCCTGCTGTATGGATTGAAGACTTTATTCTCCACATCCACATGGCTCGTGGGGATGACCCCCACGCCATTAAATACCTCCCTCTAAAGTTGAATGGGCCAGCACGGCACTGGTTGAACAGCCTCCGAGAGAACTCCATTTGAAGTTGGTAAGATTTAGAGGATGCTTTTCAGGCTAACTTTCAGGGGACTTATGTCCGACCACCGGATGTTGATGATTTAAGTCACGTAATCCAGCAACCCGGGGAGTCAGCACGCAAACTTTGGAATCGGTTCTTAGCCAAAAAGAACCAAATCGTTGACTATCCGGACGGCGAGGCCTTAGCGGCATTCAAACACAGCGTCCGTGACGAATGGCTTGCCCGACACCTCGGCCAGGAGAAGTCGAAGACCATGGCAGCTCTTACTACACTTATGACCCACTTTTGCGTGGGTGAGGACAATTGGTTAGCTCGTAGAAGCAACAGTTCCTGCGACCCTGGCACTTCCGAAGCCAGGGACGGCAATGACAGGCCACGACGCAACAAGAACAAGCGTCGGAACAATAGCGGAGAAACAGATGACACGGCAGTGAATGCCGGATTCAGTGACTCTAATTCCGGTCAGCGGAAGAAGCCGTTCAAAGGCAATAGGGACGGTCCATCCAACCTGGACAAGATACTAGAGAGACCTTACCAGATTCATGGCACCCCTGACAAACCTGCAAACCACACCAAAAGAAATTGTTGGGTCTTCAAGCAGGTCGGCAAGTTAAATGTCGAACACAAGGGGAAAGGGCCTCAAAGCGAGGACGAAGACGAGCCTCGGCCACAAAATACTGGAGGTACAAGCAATTTCCCCCTAAAGTGAAAACGGTGAACATCATCTATGCCACCCATATCCCCAAGAGGGGACGCAAGCGCGCACTAAGGGACGTCTGCGCCGTAGAGTCAGTCGCCCCCAAGTTCAACCCATGATCGGCTTGTCCGATCACCTTTGATCGCACGGATCACCCAACCAGTATCCGTCACGGAGGTTCGGCGGCCCTGGTACTCGATCCTATCATCGACGGATACCATCTTACTTGAGTCCTTATGGATGGCGGTAGTAGCCTCAACTTGATCTATCAGGATATTGTCCGCAAGATGGGGATAGACCCGTCAAGATTCTAGCCTAGCAGCACTACCTTTATAGGAGTGATACCTGGCGTAGAGGCCCACTTCACAGGCTCGTTGACACTAGAGGTTGTATTCGGCTCTCCGGACAATTTTCGAAGTGAAGAGCTAATCTTCGACATCGCTCCTTTCCGTAGTGGCTATCATGCACTACTTGTAAGAACTGCCTTCGCCCGCTTTAATGCAGTCCCGCACTATACTTATCTCAAGCTTAAAATGCCTGGACCTCGCGGCATCATTACAGTCAATGGGAATATGGAGCGCTACCTCCGTCCAAAGGAGGATATCGCGGCCCTAGTAGCCGAAGTTCAAGGCGGCTTATTCAAGACAAATAATTCATTAGTCGTCAGGACCAAAAACACTGCTAAACATGTCCGGCCCATATTTCAATGCGGCAGCTCAGAAGAACATGAGCTTGATTAGCAGTTACGCCTCTGCCGACTGCCTTACAAGGTTGTGGTATACGTACCTCGTGTACACAACTACGCCCATAAAATACCTTGGGCAGCGCCGTGGGCACACTGCGGAAAAACAGTCCATAGTACGGCAAGACCCTATTAGGACTCTAAATATATTTTCATTATAGGTTCAGTAAAGAACCCACTCTATCTATGGTTGCACAGGAAATTCTTTTCCACATCTCCTCTCCTTTTTTCACAGGCAGCCATCAGACCTCTCTCCTTTAAGGATGCGTCACAAAGGAGAAACGGCGCAGACGTGCAGCACAACTTCATTGGTATCTTTCTTTTCAGTAATCTAAGGATCTATGTAAACCTTTCCCTTTATTGTTTTCTTATTTGGCATCGTAAAATGTCCAAGATACTGTTGGCATTATCTATAACTACACGGCTCGCCATATTAATCAGGGTATAAAAGAAACCGTTGGGTTCCACTTTGTTTGGAGTTTATTTTACATTACCATATGTGTTTTTCCCTACTTCAGATTGCCACATGTGCTTCAATCCGGACTTAACACTAGGGGTTGTATGCGGCCTAGCACACTTCAAGGTCCGAACACCTATAGGGAACTGTTCGGCATCCCGCATATTGCATTATATGCATCAGCTATGAACCATGTCTTTGGTCCATAGCTGGGTTGCCCGGCTCCTGTGCTTACCACCTTACGCTCCGCATTATTCGGCTAAGGTAGTAAAGGGAGAACTACTGCGATTATGTTTCTAGTTTGTCTGGTCAAGTACCTTAGTAGAGAAAGCCGAAAACTGACTGTCATGATATGTGAGAGCTGGTCAGCGATTTGACGACTTAGTATTATACTATAGATCATTAGTGATCTATTCCGTGTTACACGAGGGGCTGGTTTTTGCCCAGCCGCGTAGAGTAGGCACCATAATCCGTATAGTTGCACACGCACTAGGGGATAGTACTTAGCCCCAAGTCAAACTCCTATGGCTAATTGAAGGAAATAAAGATGCATAGTATGATTTCCTGGTTCACCTCGCGGACACCTCCCTTACGGACCAAGATATTGGGTAAAGAGTGATCACGCGTCATGTTGAACACCCATGTAGCATCTATATGGGGGCTAAAGCCGATGACTGGAAACTTTCACATATAAAAATAAATGGCCACACAGGAGGAAAAGTCTCTTGAAATACAAAGCGCAAAAATATATTCATATTGGTTCATAAGCATAGTCTTTACAAACCGGACATACTTAATTAAAAAGCCACGTCCTTTGAGCATTGGCCCTCTACAATGCGGGCTCCTTCCAGGACGGCATCGAACTACCTCTCCGGCCTCTGATGATCCTTGCCCTCGGGCGGGCCTGCGGTCGCCACTTCGGTGGCCTTCATCTTCGCCGAGTGCATCTTGACGCGGGCAAAGGCCATCCAGGCACCTTCTATATAGGCCAAACGCTTCACGGCGTCGACCCGCGGCCTCGCATCGACGAGTCGCTTTATCAATCCAAATTAGCTACTAGGGATTGGCTCGGCTGGCCAGAGCTGGACTATTAGATCCTTCATGGTCGCACCTGCCATCTTATGCAGCTCGACCAGCTGCTTCAGCTGGTCGTTTAGAGGTGTCGGATGTTCTAGTGCAAGGAATTGCAACTAGAACAGCTTCTCCATTGTGTTCCCCTCCTAGGCTCTAAAGAATTGGGCGGCGGCGGCAATACTCTTCGGGAGATCCGCAGACGCGCCTGGAGAACTCCACACTTGAGTCAATGATGCATACTTCTGACCTTCAAAGATACTCTGTAGAACAAAGGCCTTACCAGCCGCTATCTGCCACGCCTGATGGATCTCCTTGCGAGCACTTCGGGACTCGCTCTATGCCTCCTTGGCAACATTGAGAGCTTTGTTGAGCTCGGATGTTTGGTTGAAGTATTCTGCTCCAACTCCTCCCATTTGCGGATGGCGTCTCGCAGCTCTTGTTCGACTTCGACCACCCGAGACTCATGTTGACGGCAGGAGGCCTGTTCGGCCTCCAGCTCGGCAACCGCTTTGTCAGAGGCTGCCTTGTTCACCTCGTCCTCCTTCTTGGCCTGTGCAAGGGCGCCCTTGAGGGTCTCGACCTCGGCTGTGCTAGCTATGACCATAATCACATCACACAATGAGTTAAAACTCTTAAACAAAACATAGCGTCTTTTTGACATAATAATTTTTCAAGTCCGCATACCTTGCGTTTCATTAAACCGCTTGTTAATGCGGTCGAGCTCCTCGTCAGCTTCTCAAAGCTTCTGACTGAGCTCGGAAACCTCTGCGGCCTGGACAGATGCCGCTAACAAGGAAGCCTGCTCAAATAAATAGCACACTATGTTATATCAACAGATACTATGCGGATCCTCTCTCTGATTCCTTTCAAAATCAAACAGAGCATTAGGGGCTAGCGTCCGTACACAGGTTTATTATCCTATACAAATAAAACGTAAAGTTCTCTTAGAGTATTACATCGCATACCTCAAAGCCTGTCAGTAGGCTCTTGCAAGCTTCATTCAGTCCGCTCTTGGCAGACTGAATCTTCCCCATAACTGCACCCATCAGGGTGCGGTGTTCCGCCATGATGGAAGCACCTTGCAGTGCCTCCTCCAACGTGTTCGGCGCCTCCAGACTAATGGAGGTCGTTGGTGGAGCTGATGCTCCTCCCCCTATCGTAGGGGACTGCCTTTCCGATTCCGGAACCGTACTGGTCTCCGGAATGGTGTTCGGCGGGAGCTCGGATTGCTTGGGCTCCCCGCCGTCGGTCGCCATAGGGACTATTTCCCCTTGGCTAACGGTGAACGACGTGTTGACCTCGGGCACCTTTTCGTCCACCCCGCTCCCACCTCCTTGCGCAGGGGACGCCCGCGGGAAAGACACCTCGGTGTCCCCTAGGATGATGGGCAATTGAGCCCGCGATGGCGTATCAATCTCCGCCATGTCGGACGGCAGAGAGCTCCCTGACGATAGTGGTGCACTAGGGAATATACGGGGAGGACTACGAAACAACAAATAGAATTACTTATACAATGATAACTGACTGACCGTAGACAACAGTAAATTCTGAATACTTACCATTCGACCAGGGGCTTGACCCTGGGCTGTTTTCGCAAATCAGCTTCGAACGCTGAGTCCGAGTTGTCTGGGAGGTTCAACTTCCTCCTGGGCACCCCCTTCCATGTGTCTTTGGGGGCCGCCCACTTCTTCCTCTTCCCCTTGATGGGGGAGTCGCTTTCCACCTCCTCCTCCTCTTCCTCTTTGTCATGGGAGGAGAGAGCGTCGGTCTCTCCGGATATAGCTTCCGAAGGACCCTTAGGGTGGGGGCCTCTCTTGGCCTCCTTTCCCTTCTTCTTGGCCTTCTTCTCTGGCGCCGGGAACGGCACCGGTACCAGCATTGTCGTTAGCTGAGGCGTGGCTGGGTTCTCAGGCAGCGGAACCGGACAGTCGATCCGCTCCGCTTTCGTTGTTCAGGCATGTATGGAATGTAAAAGTTCTAACTCCTGTTATAATTGAAATATAGACAGGATAGGTCTTCGGCAAAATCGTGTTTACCTCTATGTCCGGAGTCTCGCTGTCGAATCTGATGTCTTCGGTTTCTTTTGGTCACTTCTTCTCGGCCTTGAAAAGCTACTTCCATATGTCTTCGTGCGTGGTGTCGAAGAAGCACTTCAAGGTCTGTGGTCCCTCCAGATTGAACTCCCACAAGCGGGAGGCCCGGAGCTAGCAGATAAGGTTGTGGCAAAAAAAGCATCACCTGAATCACGTCAATGAGGTGGGTGCCCTCTACTATCATGTCGAAGATGCGATTCTGGCGCGTCTTCACCTCCGATCGATACCCCCACTCGAGGCCCTTGGTTATCCATGAGGTGAGTCTTTCTGGGGGGGTATGGATTTGAATTCGGGCATGGCCGCCCATTTAGCCTCACGGGTTTCGGTGATGTAGAACCACTCCTGCTGCCATACCTTATTGGTTTCCACAATAGCCCCTTTGGGCCAGGTGGCGTTCGGGAGCTTGCTTACCATAGCTCCCCCGCAATCTGTGTGCTGCCCGTCGACCACCTTCGGCTTCGGATTGAAAGTCTTGAGCCATAGGCTGAAGTGTGGGGGTGCGGAGGAAAGCTTCACATACGACTATGAAAGCCGATATGTGAAGAATGGAATTCAGGGCTAGATCATGGAAATCTAGCCCGTTGAAGAACAAGAGGCCCCGAACAAAGGAGTGGAGGGGAAATCCCAACCCTCGAATAAAGTGAGGGATGAACACAACCCTCTTTCCAGGCCCTGGGATGGGGGTCACCTGATCCTCGTCAGGAATTTGGTGGCTATGTTGGCGGCAAGATAGCCTGCGCTCCAGACACTCTTCACGTCTTTCTCCGTAACGGTGGAGGCCTCCCACTTGCCCTTAGAGCCGGATCCATCCATCGCTGGAGAAGGAGGCGGTGGTGGAAGGGATGGCAACTACGGGCGCTGGAGCTAGGAGATTGGGAAGCAAAGGCTAGAGGAAAGCGGGAGGCAAAAGGGAGGGGTCTATGTCCTTTTATAGGCGGTAAATACCAAACGTCCCCCACTCAAGTCGTAAAACTCGCCTGTTCCCAACGACATCGTGCGTAAGATACGGTTGGGTTACCCAAATCATATTGATGAGAATACCACGATAAGCGGGCACGATCTCTGCTTCGACAAGACATGTCAATGCAGGCTATGCCTCGAAACGCGAAACTAGAGCCAAGAAAACGGTTCAAAATATTGAAGGGTCAAACATGAAGTTTCGCTGAAAAAGTTGTCAGTAAAGACACGGTGTTTGTTTTGACACATTGCCTTCGTGGCTAAGGGTTGTACTAATCATGCAGAGCCGGACATAGTTCCTTTACACAGGAAATAAACTTCATATGTTCGGAAGGAGGAACCCGCCTTGCAATGTCAAAGACAGTATGTGTGCCGAACTCATCATCATCGAAGACTGGTTCAGGGGCTACTGAGGGAGTCCTGGACTAGGGGGTCCTTGGGTGGTCGGATTACTCGTTATGGGCCGGACTGGTGGGCCGTGAAGATCAACACAGAAGATTATCCCTCATGTCCAGATAGGACTCCTATATGTGTAGAATGGCAAGTTTAAGTCTGGGTGTAATGTTTCCTTCCTCTGCAAGATGATTATGACCAACCCTAGGTCCCTCCGGTGCATATATAAACCGGAGGCTTTAGTCCATAGATACAATCACAACTATCATAGGCTAGACATCTAGGGTTTAGCCATTACAATCTCAGGTATATCCACTCTTGTAATCCTCATATTCAGCAAGATTAATCTAGCAGGAAGTAGGGTATTACCTCCATTAAGAGGGTTTGAACCCGGGTAAACATCGTGTCCTTGTTCGCCCTGTTACCATCGATCCTTAGATACATAGTTTGGGACCCCCTACCCGAGATCCGTCGGTTCTGAGACCTACAATAATCACTACAAAACTGCTACTACTATTACCGTTACCGTTACTTCCATATTACTTTGTTTCTAAACACTTTGTTGCAGATACTAAGTCTTACCAGGTGTCGTTGAATTGACAACTCAGCTGCTAATACTTGAGAATATTCTTTGGCTCCCCTTGTGTCGAATCAATAAATTTGGGTTGAATAATTTACCCTTGAAAACAGCGGCGATCCACTATACTTGTGGGTTATCAGCGTCATGCTCCTTGCTTGCTTTGGCATGTGTCGAAGCACGCCTCCAAGTGGTGCCCGAGCACCTCCCTCGTCGCACTGGTCAGGTTGGACGCTCTACAGGTGGAAGCCCCAGAGCCTGCCCAAAGGGAGGCATCGGGCACCCCTTCCTAAGTGGGAGGAAGGCATGCTCCAGCGGTGGGCGCGGCGCCCGAGGCTTCGCTGACTGCTGCTTCCTTTGCCTCAGGACACCCCCTGGGGAGCAGCTGCTTCTTCTTCGTCTGGGCAGCCTCAGGAGGTGCAGTGATGCCCTCTTCATCAAAGTTCTCAGCGGCGGCGGCGGTCTGGTATGCGTGCTCGAGGGAGTAGTCCGCATCTTTCTCGTCACAGGTGAGGGAGTCCTGGACTAAGGGGTCCTCAGGCATCCGGCCTATTATCAATGGGCCGGACTGGTGGGCTATGAAGACATGAAGGCCGAAGACTGTACCCGTGTCCGGATTGAACTCTCCTTGGCGTGGAAGGCCAGCTTGGCAATCAACTATGAAGATTCCCTCTTATGTAACCGACTCTATGTAACCCTAGATCCCCCCGGTGTCTATATAAACAAAAGGGTGTAGTCCGGAGAGGGGATACACATTACTATAGTCATACAGGCTAGGCTTCTAGGGTTTAGCCATTACAATCTCGTGGTAGATCAACTCTTGTAATACTCATATTCATCCAGATCAATCGAGCAGGAAGTAGGGTATTACCTCCATAGAGAGGGATCGAATCTGGGTAAACATCGTGTCCCCAGTCTCCTGTAACAATCGACCTTAGACGCACAGTTCGGGACCCCCTACCCGAGATCCGCCGGTTTTGACACCGACATTGGTGCTTACATTGAGAGCTCCACTGTGCCGTCGACGAAAGGTTCGATGGCCCCTTCAATTGTCGATATTGACGCTGCCCAGGGAGAAACCTTCCTCCCCGGACAGATCTTCGTATTCGGCGGCTTCGTACTACGGGCCAACTCGCTTGGCCATCTGGAGCAGATCGACAGCTACGCCCCTGGCCATCAAGTCAGATTCGGAAGATTGAACTATGTCGCGGACATCCGTGGAGACCTGATCTTCGACGGATTTGAGACCACGACAATCGCTCCCCCTCGCTCTGATGAACATGACCTAAATCTGTCATTGGATCACATCCAGGAGATGGATCCTATTGCTGCAACGGCCTTAAATCCGGAGCAGATTGTGCCATTCGAGGCCATGGAGTCCACGGTGTTGGAGCCGCACACAGACTCGACACCTTGCAATATTTGCATCAACGGAACTCCGGACTCATCTCCGGCTATAAGTTCTGAACCACGTACGCCTACGAACACCGAGCTGGATCGGTTGTCGATTTTCAAATTCGGTGCCGCAGACATCTTCGAACACTCGCCCTTGGGCGACGTGCTAAGCTCGTTAAAAACATGTCCTTGGCGGGGGACGTACAGCCAAACTATGTCCGGTTCAAACTAGGGGCTGACGACGGAGAATTTAGCTTCCCACCCGCCACCCACTTCATAGCCACTGTCAAGGGCTTAACCGACACGCTTGATTACGGCTTCGAAGACATCGACGGCATGGACGACGATGACGATGAGGAGCAGGGTCCAAACCCGCCATTTACTGGGTGATGGACGGCCACTTGCTCATACGATATGTACATGGTTGATACACCTAAAAAAGCTCGATGACAAGGAAGATCCAGTCGAGAATAAACCTCCCGAGACACAGTCCAAGCGTCGGCGGCCTAAACGCCGTTCTAAGTCACGTCGCTCAAAAGACAGCAACACTGGCACCGGAGAAAATAGTACTCCGGACGACACCAAAAACAATGAAGACCCTGCTGGAACAACATCCGAACAGGAGGAACAAGACAACGAGCAAGTTAACCCTGATAAACATGCCATGCCTAATGACCCGAATGATGATAGTTACCGTCCACCATCCGAGGAGGAAGAGAGCCTCGGCAACGAGGATTTCATCGTGCCTGAGGCACCCCTCGAGCAGGAGCGCTTCAAGCGCCAGCTAATAGCTGCTGCAAGAAGCCTGAAGAAAAAGCAGCAGCAGCAGCTTCAAGCTAATCAAGACCTACTCATTGACAGATGGACTGACGTCCTGTCAGCCGAAGAATACGGCCTCAAGCGTCCAACCAAGAGTTACCCAAAACGCAGATCAATCTACGGATCGCGAGGACGCCTTTCGACTCGCGACGACGGCTACCTATTCGGACGTGACAAACCTAGTCACGCCCGGGCCAATAACCGCAGGCGGACTTCATCGGAGGTGCGCCGCGACGCGGCCCAATATAGAGACGCCGCACACCCTCTCTGTTTCACAGATGAAGTACTGGATCATGAATTCCCCGAGGGGTTCAAGCCCGTCAATATTGAATCATACGACAGAACAACCGATCCCACAGTATGGATCGAGGATTTTATTCTCCACATCCATATGGCCTGAGGAGATGATCTCCACGCCATCAAATACCTCCCACTAAAACTAAAAGGGCCAGCCAGACACTGGTTAAATAGCCTGCCTAAAAATTCCATCGGCAGCTGGGAGGACTTGGAAGAAGCTTTTCTTGACAACTTCCAAGGCACTTATGTCCAGCCACCAGACGCAGATGACTTAAGTCATATAGTTCAACAACCTAGAGAATCAGCCAGAAAATTTTGGACTAGGTTCCTAACCAAAAAGAACCAGATTGTTGACTGTCCGGATGCCGAAGCCCTAGCGGCCTTTAAACATAGCATCGGTGGCGAATGGCTCGCCGGCCACCACGGCCAAGAAAAGCCGAAATCTATGGCAGCCCTCACGGCACTTATGACCCGCTTTTGCACGGGTGAGGATAGTTGGCTGGCTCGTAGTAAAAACACAGCCAACGAGGCAGGCCCCTCCGAGGCCAAAAGCAGCACCGGCAAGCTCCGACGCAATAAACACAAACGCCGAAGTAATGGCAATAATACCGATGACACGGCAGTTCGTGCCAGATTCAGTGGCTTCAAGTCCGGCTAGCGGAAGAAGCCTTGCAAAAGGAACAGCGAGGGACCATCCAGCTTGGACCACATACTCGATCGTCCGTGCCAGATACATGGCACCCCAGACAAACAAGCCAATCGTACCAACCGAGACTGCCGGGATTTCAAGAAACCAGCAAGTCAAATACCGAGAGCAAGGAAATAGGATCGCAAAGCAAGGACGACAACGAAGAGTCTCGGCTGCCGAACACTTGAGAACAGAAAAGGATTCCCCCTCGAGTGAAAACGGTGAATATGATATATGCTACACACATCCCCAAAAGGGAGCGCAAGTGCGCACTCAGGGACGTATATGCGGTAGAGCCAGTCATCCCAAAATTCAATCCATGGTCGTCATTCCCGATCACCTTCGATCGTCGAGATCATCCAACTAGTATCCGTCATGGCGGTTCGGCCGCACTGGTCCTCGACCCAATCATAGACGGATTTCACCTTACACGGGTCCAAATGGACGGGGGTAGCAGCCTCAACCTGCTCTACCAGGATACAGTGCACAAAATGGGCATTAACCCATCACGGATCAAGCCCACGAGGACTACCCTTAAAGGAGTCATCCCAGGTGTTGAGGCCCGCTGTACGGGCTCAATCACACTTGAAGTTGCCTTCGGATCCCCTTTCGCAGCGGCTACCACACACTGCTCGGACGAACCGCATTTGCTCGATTCAATGTGGTACCTCATTACACTTATCTCAAGTTCAAGATGCCCGGACCTCGCGGCGTCATAACAGTAACTGGAAATACAGAACGCTCCCTCCGTACCGAGGAGCATACCGCGGCCTTAGCAACAGAAGTACAGCGCAGCCTTTTTCAGCAGAACCCTAATTCGACAGCTGAACCCCCGGACACCATTAAGAGAGTCTGGACTGTTCTGTGGCAAGACAGCCCAGCTCGTCAAGATCTTAACTAGAAATTCTGCCTCCGTCCAAGTCCCGATCGAATGGCGGCATTCGTACCGCGTGTACATAACTACGCACTCAAAATTCCTTGGGCATCAATGGAGGCATAACCAGCTCGCGATCCACAATACGGTTTGACCGACCCTTGATCCGCACACTCTTACTTTTCCTTTTGGATTTTCTCTTTTCGAGGTTTCTTCCGACAACCCGTTCGACGGACACATCAAGGCGGCGAGGAGCTTTGGCGTATAGGGAAATCCCCAGGTGATCTCTGCTAACGATCGCTATACCTGTTTTACATACCCGCACGTAGCTCGGTCTGGGTTGGGGCACGCCAAATAGCCTTTCTTGCTTACTGCATTACTTGTACAAGTACGCCTTCATATATTAATTACATTACACTTACAGTAAAGGATAGTGAAAGCTTATTGCTTGATTTCCCACTCCTCTTCCTTACCTTTGTATTTCTTACTCAATGCACACGTGCACTCTGGTACGTATATCTGCGCCAGGGGCTTCGTTACGCCCCGCACTACGGCAATAAAAGTCCGAACACTTTTATAGTACAGTTCGGCACCCCAAACTTATAGCATTATATGCATCGGCTCCGAATCATGTCTTTGGTCAATAGTTGGGTTGCCCGGCTCCTGTGCTTACTACCGTACGTTCCACTATATCGGCTAGGGTAGTAAAGGGAGAACTACTGCGATTGTGTCCCGGTTCTTCCGGACGAGCACCTCAGTAGAGAAAGCTGAAAACTGACTGTCATGATGCGGCGAGAGCTGGTCAGGTGTTCGAGACGTCTCAAATCCCTAGAGATTTTTTTCGCTTTACGCGAGGAATCGGTTTTTCTCCGATTAGGCGTGTATAGCGCCCCTAGTTCGGCCTTCCGAACACTAGGGGCTTCGCCGAAATCTTCATTGTCAAACTCCTATGGCTAAGTGAGGGTAATAAAGGCTGTATAGTCTGATTGCCTTGTTCGTTGCGCTAAACACTCCTTTAAGGACCAGAATGTGGAGTAAAGAGTGTTTAGATTTATCTCGAACACCCCCGTACTATCTACGTGGGGGTAGAAGCCGACGACTGGTCAACCCTCAGATTCTAATTAAACGGCCGCATAGGAGGTAAAAATTTCGTTACAAGCATCATATTACATACTGATCTTGTTTCATATTACAGGAAAACCCAAATGTTTTCACGGGAATATCACATCCTTCATACATTGCTCCGCCACAAGGCGGGATCCCTCCAGGACTCCGTCAAAATACAGCTCGGGTCGACGATGCTCCTTGCCCTCCGGCGGCCCCTCGGTCATCAGCTTCTTGGCATCCAGCTTCGCCCAATGCATCTTGACGCGGGCAAATGCCATTCGTGCACCTTCAATGCAGACCGGTCATTTCACGGCTTCGAGCCGTGGGCAGGCACTCACAAGTCGCTTCACAAGTCCGAAGTAGCTGCTAGGTATGGGCTCGGCGGGCCACAGCCGGATTATTAGGTCCTTCTTGCTAGCTCGGCTGACCAGTGCAGCTCGACCAGCTGTTTCAGTTGGTCGCTAAAGGGCATCGGATGTTCTGGTACAAGATATTGAGACAAGAATAGCTTCTCCATAGACATCCCCTCTTCGGCTCGATAAAACTCAGCAGCATCTGATATGATGCGCAGTAGATTCGCAAACGCCCCTGGAAAACACAAATTCGGGTAAGTACAAGGAATGTTTCCTTCGCACACTTGCTTTGCATAGCAAAAGACTTACCCGCAGCAATCTTCTGGGCCTCCTGCATCTCCTGGCGGGCGCTCTGGGCTTCGGCTCGAGCATCCTGTGCGCTCTGACGAGCCTTCGCAAGTTCGGACTCTTGCGTCCTAAAATCGCACTCCAAGGACTCGAGCTTCTCAACGGCGTCCTGGAGCTCTTGTTGGGCCTTATTAACCAGGGCCTCGTGCTTATCGCGCGCGGCGCATTCCCTGGCCGCTTTGTCCTCGGCCTCGGCTAACGCCTTCCTAAGGGTGCCACCTCAGTCGTGGCCCCTAATAAAGTTCATGACACTTTTAGTCCGCACGGACCACTCATCTTTATTAAATGAACACGCAGGTTACTACATACCTTGGCTAACCTCCAGCTGCTTCTTCACGAGGCCTAGCTCTTCCTCGGCCCGCTCCAGTCTCCGCTTCAGTCCGGAGAGCTCCGAAGTATGAACGGTAGCAGCCCGCAGCAATGCCTGCTTATTCACATAGACACCTTATGTTAGACTACTGCGAAAATTATTTTTGATCCCCTGTTCGGCTCTTTCTTTCCGAACACCGAACAGAGCATCAGGGGCTACTATCTACACTGTGCTATTCTTCCTACAACTACATTACTCACCTCAAAGCCTGTTAGAAGGCTAACGCAGGCTTCGGTCAGTCCGCTTTTGGCGGACTGAACCTTCTCGATCATTGTACACATAAAGGTACGGTGTTCATCCACAATGGAAGCGCCCCGCAGCACTTCCAGCAGATTATCCGATGCCTCTGGTTGGACAGAGGTCACCGGCGGAACAGGCACACCTCCTCCTTTCGGGGAAGGCCGTTCGGTGGACTCCCGAGCCATGAAGGTCTCCAGAATAGTGTCCGACAGATGGCCAACTGGAACCCGGCCACCATCACCATTCCCCATGGGGGCTTTTCCCTCCATGTGTCCGGCGGCCGAGGAGTCATCCTGGAGCGCCACCCTAACGATCTTCGGAACCTTCCCCCGGTCTGGGAAAGTCCTTTGGGCCACCACCTTGTCATCACCCTTGGGCGAGACCGAATGAGCAGGTGGCGGAGACATGCTAGCCATCTCCTTAGAGTTTAGCGAACCCTCTGCAGGGGATCGTGGGGAGCCGTCACGGGCCGGACTGGAATAACACAATTTACACATATCAATATTAAAAACCAGAAAGGCTAGACATTTGGGCACGCATAAGGATTTTGGTACTTACGATGTGGCCCGACGCTTGGTCTGGGGAGGTCGCTCCGGACTACTATCAATATCCCACGCGGAGTTATCCGCACGGGAGCCCCTCCCCTTCTTGGGCGCCTTTGCCTCCAGATTCGTGGAGGTTGCTCTCTTCTTCCTCCCCACCTCGGGTGGGGAGTCCTCTTCTTCATCATCCTCCTCGTCATCGCCTTCGGCGGACGAAGAGTGAGTCTCGTCTTCGGACGTCACGTCCGAAGCGCCTTTTCGGCGAGCGCCCCTCCGGGCCCCTTCGGCTGCTTTCTTGGCCGTCTTCACCAGCACCTCATAAGGTGTTGGAAATAGCATTTTCGTCAATAATGGGAATTCTTGGTCTTCGGGCAGTGGAGCTGGACAGTTAATCCCCCATGCTACCTCAATCTGGGCCTGTAAACAAGGATGTGAAGGCTTAGACTTTTTCCTCTGAATGTGCTAGTAAAGGGTATACCTTGAAAGCATGAAAGAACTTACTGAATTATCCTGGCGTTTTAAGCTGAGCCCGCGATCCTCGGTCGTGGGCGGTGGCGTCTCGCCGGCCTTGAAGAGCACTTTCCAGATGTCTTCGTGCGTCGTGCCGAAGAGTTCTTGTAGCGTCTGGTGCTTGGCCGGATCGTACTCCCACAAACAGCAAGTCCGGCGTTGGCACGGAAGGATCCGGCGAACGAGCATGCCCTGGATCACGTTGACAAGCTTGATTTTCCTGTCTATCATGTTCTGGATGCACGTCTGGAGCCCAGTCAGCTCGTCCGAGGGACCCCAGGTTAGGCCCCTCTCTTGGCAGGAGGTGAGCCGCATCGGGGTTCCGGATCGGAATTCAGGGGCCGCCGCCCAGTCAGTGTCGCGCGGTTCGGTGATATAGAACCACCCCGATTGCCACCCCTTCACCATCCCTACGAAGGAGCCTTCGGGCCAGGTAACATTGGGCATCTTGCCCACCATGGCGCCTCCACACTCTGCTTGTTGACCACCCACCACCTTTGGCTTCACATTGAAGGTCTTCAGCCATAGACCGAAATGAGGTGCGATGCGGAGAAAGGCCTCGCACACGATAATGAACGCCGTGATGTTGAGAATGAAGTTAGGGGCTAGGTCATGGAAATCTAGCCCGTAGTAAAACATCAGTCCACGGACGAACGGGTGGAGAGGGAATCCCAGCCCGTGGAAAAAATGTGGGAGAAACACAACCCTATCATGGGGCTCTGGAGTCGCGACGATATGTCCATTGACCGGAAGCCGGTGAGCGATCTCCTTGGCCAGGTATCCGGCCTCCCGGAGCTCCTTGATGTCCGTCTTCTTAACGGAGGAGGCCATCCACTTGCCTCCAGCTCTGGATCCGGACATGTTTGAAGTGCTTTCTCTAATGAGAAAAAGCTAAAGCTTGGGCGCTGGAGCTCAAGGACGAAAGGGCTCAGGGAGAGAAAGGGCATGAGTGAAAAAAGGGAATCCTTATCCCCTTATAAAGGCCGCGAATATCAAGCGCCTTCCCACTCGCCCTAAAAAGCTCTCCTATTACCAAGGCCTGTGTAAATGGCACGGTTGGGTTACCCGTACCCGCATTGATGAGAATCCCGCAATAAGGGGGCACGATCTCTGCTTTGACAAGACGTGCCAATAGTAACCGCGTCTCGGGACATGGGGCGGCGGACATAGAATGGTCCAGAATTATGGCCGGTTGGACGCGATGTCATGTTACAAAAATTTGTCAGCAGATTGGACTCGTGTAAAATTATATTCTCTTTGCGGTTGTGTATGGTGTGTGTGACAGGTCCGGATACTATCATCATGTCCGAAGACTATCTTGGAGTTCGGGAAGAAGGGAACCCGCCTTGCAATGCCGAATACAATCTGTGCGCCGGACTCCTCGTCATTGAAGCCAGGTTCAGGGGCTACCGAGGGAGTCCTAGACTAAGGGGTCCTCGGGCATCCGGCCTATTATCAATGGGCCGGACTGGTGAGCTATGAAGACATGAAGGCCGAAGATTGTACCCGTGTCCGCATTGGACTCTCCTTGGCGTGGAAGACCAGCTTGGTGATCAACTATGAAGATTCCCTCTTATGTAACCGACTCTATGTAACCCTAGATCCCCCCGGTGTCTATATAAATCAGAGGGTGTAGTCCGGAGAGGGGATACACATTACCATAGTCATATAGGCTAGGCTTCTAGGGTTTAGCCATTACGATCTCGTGGTAGATCAACTCTTGTAATACTCATATTCATCAAGATCAATCAAGCAGGAAGTAGGGTATTACCTCCATAGAGAGGGCTCGAACCTGGTTAAACATCGTGTCCCCAGTCTCTTGTAACCATCGACCTTAGACGCACAGTTCGGGACCCCCTACCCAAGATCCGCCGGTTTTGACACCAACAACAGGCGACGGTTGATACGTCTCCAACATGTCTATAATTTTTAATTGTTCCATGTTGTTATATTATCAATCTTAGATGTTTTACATATATTTTCTAGCAACTTTATATCATTTTTTGGGAGTAACCTATTGACATAGTTCCCAGTGCCAGTTGTTATTTTTTGCTTGTTTTTTACTTTGTAGAATATCAATACCAAACAGAGTCCAAATGCCACGAAAGTTTTTGGGAATTTTTTTCTTCCCAGAAGAGACCCATGGAGCCCAAGAGGTGCACCAAAAGAGGCCCATGGGGTCCACAAGAAACCAGGGCATGCCCTGGTGACTCGTAGGGCCCACGAGAACCTTCTCCACTGACCTCCGGCTCTATAAATACTACAATATTCCAGAAACCCTATGGGAGTCGACAAAAAATTGTTTCAGCCGCTGCAAGTTCCAGAACCATGAGATCCAATCTAGAGGCCTTCTCCGGCACTCTGCTGGAGGGGAACACGATTAGGAAGGGGTTCATCATCCTCATTGATGCTCCTCCGATGATGCGTGAGTAGTTTACCACAGACCTACGGGTCCATAGTTAGTAGTTAGATGGCTTCTTCTCTCTTTTTGATCTTCAATACAATGTTCTCCTCAATGTTCTTGGAGATCAATTTGATGTAACTCTTTATTGTGGTGTGTTTGTTGGGATCCGATGAATTGTAAGTTTATGATCAGATGTATCCATACATTATTATTATAGCCTCATATTTCTGCTGTGATATTTTGGTTTTGTTTGGCCAACTTGAACGATTTATCTTGCCATGGGAAGAGGTGCTTTGTAATGGGTTCGATCTTGCGATGCTCAATCTTAGTGACAGAAGGCATGTATCATTGCTATTAAGGGTAACAAGATGGGGTCTATTCCTACATGAATAGACCTTGTCTACATCATGTCACCGTTCTTATTGCATTACTCTGTTTCACCATGAACTTAATACACTAGATGCATGCTGGATAGCAGTTGTCGGGACCCCGATCCTAAGTCACACCGATCTAGCATGTAACACATCATATCACTTTGCGGCCTCACGCACGGTATCCCCACGGGTGCCACCTTACCTGGCCCGGGACCGTTTGCGCATTTTGGCTCACGTATATGATAGTGTCGCTAGCATCCATATGACTAGAACCCGGGCCGACATGGCTAGTTATAAACCAAAAGTGACGCTAAATTACAGGGACAGGCATACATGACCCAACAATGCACATGTCGGTCAGCAGCGAGTGTTGCCGGGCTGTAGCAAGCTAACAGGACTCCGGTATACACCGCGTGACATTTCCCCATAGGGGACGGATACAGGAGCAAGGAAGGACACATGCCTGTCAATCTATGTGTTCCGCAGTAGTAGCAAGCTACCAAGGCTCAGTGGAAGCACTAGGAGGCATTTCCCCATAAGATAGGCTACCAAGGGTGAACAACTAGGTGTCGGATCCCACACATACCAAGCATTTCAATAACATACACACAATATGCTCGATATGTGCAAATACAACATGCCATCACAACAAAACTCTATGAATCAAAGTATTTATTCATTAGGCTCCAAGGAGCCAGATATTACAAACATGGGTCTCATGACCCAACATACAGAGCATACAAGCAACGGAAGCATAACATGTCTGGGTATAGACAACTACAAATGAAAAAGGCTGTGAAGCCTAACTATTTACAAGACCCTCCCAAGGGTACAAGATCGTAGCTGAGGTAACAAGCTAAACGCGAAGTCCATGCGGAACCACTAGTGAGACTGAAGTCTTTCTGCAAAAACATAAATTAAGCAAACATGAGTAGAAAGGTACTCAGCAAGACTTACATCAGAACTAACTACATATGCATCATGATCAACAAAGGGGTTGTGGGGTTTAACTGCAGCAAGCCAGCTTTGACTCAGTGGCTATCCTGTACTACGACTGCTAGTAACTCTTTTGAGGTGGCGCACACGAGTCCACGTATTCACCATATCAATACACCACTATGGATCCGCTCTCGTCTCCCTACGAGAAGGCCATCCATAGCACGCACGCTTATCTTGCGCATTTTAGAGTATCAAGTTTCACTTGTCTATGAACTGTATAGGCAACCCAGAGGTCTTTTACCGCGGACGCGGCTATTCGAATAGATCGTTTATAACCCTGCAGGGGTGTACATCTTCACACATGTTTCCACCACTTAGCGTCCGCAGACGACATGTGCTCGGCAGACTTCAAGCGAAAGCCGACGTGGGTGTAGACCACGACCTGACTAACCACACAAGTCCCTAGTCCAGGTTTATTGCCTATTCAAGTTCTATCCGCAGGGAATCCAGCCGAGGTTTCCACTACGGCCCCAAACAATGTGTACAGGGTTCCCAAGGCACAAAACGGGCGACTCGGTACACCGGGCCACATGCCTACCGCATCACAGCCCACCCCTCGGGTCAGCGCTGCGCACAGCCTCCAGCATACTACAAACACCAGAAACTACTTGCAACTCCTGGACAGGGAACAGGGGGGTTAATAAGTCGAGCGGGGTCATATTTTCGGGCCCAACGTGTGGTAGTAGTTGTTCATTGATCACAAACACAGAACTCAGTTCCTGAGGACGGTTTCAATGAGATAACCCACCATGTACTCCTACATGGCCTCTCACCGCTTCCTTTACCAAATCGTGTTCACACACTTAGCTCTCAACAGTAGGACATGTTCACCACATTCCAATTCATCCCCGATGAATCAGACCTGACTCAACACTAAGCAGTAGTAGGCATGACAACAAGCATGAATGAGTAGGCACATCAGGGCTCAAACAACTCCTACTCATGCTAGTGGATTTCATCTATTTACTGTGGCAAATGACATGTCAAGCAGAGGAAAGGGGATCAACTACCGCATCATGTAATAGTTGAATCGTTGTTGTCCTAATGCAGTAAAAGAGAACAGAAGCGGGAGAGTGGGATTGTATCAGAATGAACAAGGGGGTTTGCTTGCCTGGCACTTCTGAAGATAGTAATAGTTCTTCATCAGTGTCATCGAACTCATCGTCAGAACATCATCTACTGAGGGGGAACAAACACCGGCAAACAAGAGAGAACACAATCAATGCAATGCAACAATATGATGCATGATCATGACATGGCAACATGATGTGGTTTGAGCTAATGCAACTAGTAACCATATTAAATGAAGTTGGTTTGAACCAAAGGTTCAAATTCAAACTTCACATAAGGCATTTCAAATGCCATTAACTCAAATTGTCATATACAGTAGCTTTGGATTGCTCAAACATGCATGAGAATGCCATAAACAGATTCTTCGTATTTTTCTGATAATTTTTCATATATAAATTATTTCATTCTGAGCTATGGTTGAATTTCTATGATTTTAGAAGTTTTAACTATTTTCCTGCTTATTGAAAATGCCAGAAAAGCTTTACTGCATGAGCAAGGTCAACAGTGACGTCAACAGGTCAACTGACCCGGTCCAGGTTAAACCTGACATGTGGGGTCCACACGTCAGTGGCATAGTGCCTAACCAGGGTTTAATCCCGCATTGACTGCAGCTTTGACCGGTGTGGGGCCCGACTTTCAGCGTCTGTGGGTGGTCTAGCTGGCAGGGATTAGCACTAATTACGCGGCCACGTGGGTTGTGGCCGAAGTTTGGCCGGCAGCGACCATTCCGCACGGCGGAGACGCAGCTGGGCGGCGCTAGGGGCTGTGGGTGGGCGCGCTGAGACCACGAGGGGGTAGCCCAAGCTCGTCCGCATCCAATGGAGTAGGCAACAGCGGCTGGGGTGCGTTGTACTCGCCAGAGATGAGCTCGCGGCGGTGGCTGGAGTTCGAACGTGCACGGGGACGGGGCTACGGAGCACGGCGTGAGCAGCCGAGGGCCTCCACGGGTTCCTGGGATTACCAGGAGCACGCCAGGGTCACGACTACAAGCGGAGGAGCTCCGAGACTCCGCGTGCAACGGCAATGGCGGATGGCGGTGCGGGAGCTCGCGGGGCAGCAGCTGCGGCACGAACTCGAGCAAGGGGGTAGAGGGGAAAAAGAGAGGAGCTCACAGCGCAGCTTTAGGGACGGCAAGCGGGCTCGGGGATGACCCCAAGCGCACGAATCGCCGGCGACCTCCGGTGGCCACATGCGGCAGTGACGAGCTCGAGGGCGAGGACTCCGGGCATCCGAGGGCATGATCTTCGGCCTGAAGCTTCAAGGCGTCGAGGCGGAGCCATTGGACACGCTAGTGGGGCGAGGAGTGCGCGGTGGCTGCGGTGGTGCTCGTCGGCGCGTTGGCGAGCGCTTTGGCCATGGCGAAAAGGAGGGAGGGAGAGAGCGAGGGGAAAGGAGAGCGATGTTAGCTCGATCCAGACGTCGCGGTGAGGTCGTCTGCGGCGTCCACGTAGGCTGGCAGGCAGGAGGTGGCATGGGCGCGTGCGCGCGCGGCAGCCACACGCTCGTCCTCCTCGTGCGGTGGGGAAGACGATAGGAGCTGCGCTGGGTGGGCTGGGCCCGCCTGCGACAGTGCTAGGCCATAGGTGAGTTCTCTCTCTCTCTCCTCTTTTCTATTTATTTCTGTTTTCTATTTTCTGTAACTTGTTTTTGATTTGATTTTCAAATCAAGTCATTTCTAAAAATTCTGAAACCATTTGTGGGCTCACTAAGAATTATTGCAAAGGCCCTCACCAGTTTCCTGAACATTTGGAGCACTTAAAATAAATATGGGATTTAAATGCCCCAATTCAAATACAATATGGTTTAACTCAAAAATCCAGAATGGCCTAGAAATATGTGCATCATTTTTGGTAGAAGTTTTCACCTTTATAAAAAATCATGAACTTTTTTGAAGGGCATTTTGGGTTCATCGAAAATATTTTTGTTTGAACCTAGTTGAATTACATCTGATGCTAGGGTTTGAACATCCCCAATTCAAATTCTTTTGAATTTAAACTTGATGCATGGATGCTCAAATATGCAACTAACTACAAGCAATTGTAGGGCTATGACAACAGTCGATGTGCGGAGTAATAGTAGTAGATGCAGAATCGTTTCGGTCTACTAATCTTGGACGTGATGTCTATATACATGATCACTGTCTTGGATATCATCATAATTATTTGCTTTTCTATCAGTTGCCCAACGGTAATTTGTTTACCCACCGTATGCTATTTTCTCAAGAGAAGCCACTAGTGAAATCTACAGCCCCCGGGTCTATTTTCTATCATATATTTTCAGATCTATTTTACCAAAATCCCAAATATACTTTGCTGCATTTTATTTTCTTGTATCTTATTTGCATCTATCAATCTATCGTATTTCAATACCCTTGAGAGATTGACAACCCTCTATGCGTTGGGTTGCAAGATTTGTTGTTTGTGTGTAGGTGTTGTTTATATAGTGTTGCTTGGTTCTCCTACTGGATTGATAACACTGGTTTCATAACTTAAGGAAATTCTTACCGCTATTGTGCCGTATCATCCCCTCCTCTTCGGAGAATTTACCAACGCGGATCAAAAGTAACAGGAAGAATTTCTGGCGCCATTGTCGGGGAGGATCAAGACAAGATAGTCTCCTGTCAACTCACCAACTTCTGGTGTTGTTGATGGAGAGACATCATAAACATCTATAAGGTTCCTACGCATAAACCCTCATCTCCTTGCAATTACATTATTTGCCATTTTCCTCTCGTTTTCATCTCCCCCACTTCTAAGACGTATTTACAAAAACACAAAAATATTTTCCTTTTTATTTGCCTTCTTTCTGTTTGCCTTTTTCTTGTCGAATCTCTTGTTGCTTGTGTTTTTGTTTGCGTAGTCACGATGTCTCAAGAAAACACCGAGTTGTGTGATTTTTCCAATACTAATAACAATGATTTTATTAATACATCGATTGCTCCTCCTGCCGCTAGTGCGGAGTCTTATGATATCAATGCCGCTTTGTTGAATCTTGTTATGAAAGAGCAATGTTCTGGTACTCCTAATGAGGATGCCGCGTCCCATCTAAACACTTTCGTAGAATTGTGTGATATGCAAAATAAAAAAGATATGGACAATGATATTGTGAAACTGAAATTATTTTCGTTCTCTTTGCGTGATCGTGCTAAAATTTGGTTTTCATCTTTGCCACGAAATAGTATTGATTCTTGGGACAAGTGCAAAGATGCTTTTATCATGAAGTATTTTCCTCCCAAGAAAATTATTTCCCTTAGAAATCCAATTATGAATTTTACGCAACTTGAGCATGAACATGTTGCCTAATCTTGGGAAAAGATGAAATTTATGATAAGAAATTGCCCAACTCATAGTTTAAATTTGTGGATGATCATACAAAAACTTTTATGCGGGATTGAATTTTGTTTCTAGAAATCTTTTGCATTCCGTCGCGGGTGGTACTTTTATGGAAATTGCTTTGGGTGAAGCTACTAAATTTCTTGATAATATCAAGGGTAATTATTCACAAAGGCATACTGAAAGAGCTCCTACTAGTAAAAAGGTTAATTTTGTTGAAGAAATTAGTACTTTGAGTGATAAAGTTGATGCTCTTATGAAATTGGTCGCTAGTAAACATGCTCCTATTGATCCTAATGATGTGCCTTTGTCTACTTTGATTGAGCAAAACAATGATCCCGTGGATGTGAATTTTTCCTCGCGGAACAACTTTAATAATGATGCTTATAGAGGCAATTTTAATCCTAGGTCGGTTCCTAGAAGTTCCACTAATAATTATGGCAATTCCTATGGTAATTCTTATAATAATAATTGTGTACCCACTAATATTGAGAATAATATTAAATAATTTATCAATGCGTAAAATGTTTTTAATACTATGATAGAAGAAAAGTTGAATAAGATTGATGATATGTCTAAAAGTATTGATAGAATTACACATGATGTAGAAAATCTCAATATTAAAAAAATCCACCCAAGGTTGATATTAATGGATCAATTAAAGCTTTATATGTTTCTATAGATGAAAGTAAGAAAAGTACCGGTATGCTTAGAGCTAAAGGAGAATTTTTATAAAGAGTATTTTCTAGTGATTGCTTTCATAAAAATGATGAAGATCTTAAAGTAATTGGTGTTTCCTCTATTGATTACTTGTTTAGTAATGTTAAAATTGATGGTAAAAGGACTGAAGAAGATTCGACTTTAGCTAGAGGGAGTCCCAATGACTCGCGGGGTAAAAATCTTGATGAAAAAATTGATAAAGGTGGGTTTGGAGAGGTAAAAACTTTAGCTAGTGATGTGCCCACTCCTTTGGATTACAAAGACTTTAACCATGGTAGTTGCTCTTTGATTGAATGTATTTTCTTTGTTGCAATCCATGTTAAATTCACATAATGCCTATGAACAAAACAAAGCTTTTACTAAACATATTGCAGAAGCGGTAATGTAATCCTTGGAAGAAAAGTTAGAATTAGAGATTTCAATTCCTAGAAAATTATATGATGAATGGGAACCTACCATTAAAATGAAGATAAAAAATTATGAGTGCTATGCTTTGCGATTTGGGTGCTGGTCTTTCCACAATTCCGAAATCTCTATGTGATGTGCTTGGTCTTACCAATATGGAAAAATGTTCTCTTAATTTGTACTTGGCGGATTCTACTATTAAAAAGCCTTTGGGAAGAATTAATGATGTTCATATTCTTAAATAGGAATTATATGCCCATATATTTTATTGTTCTTGATATTCATTGCAATCTATCTTGTCCAATTATACTTGGTAGACCGTCTCTACGAACTATAGGTGTCGTGATTGATAGGAAAGAAGGGAATATTAAATTTCAGTTTCCACTAAGAAAGGGTATGGAACACTTAACTAGAACTAAAACTAAGCTACCATATGAATCAATCATGAGGGCAACCTATGGACCAAAAACCAAATATGACAATACTTGAATCTATGAATTATGCCTAGCTAGAGGCGTAAAACAATAGCGCTTGTTGGAAGGCAACCCAATAGTTATCTTTTTGCTTTTTGGTTTTCTTTCCGTTTTTTAATAAATACACGATTATACTACTATTGTGATTGTGTTTTGGTGTTTTAATTAATGTTTGTGCCAAGCAAAGCCTTTGGGTTGATTTGGGTGAAAGTTGATTTGATTCGGTGCATTAACAGAAACGTTTGCATCAAGTAGCATAATTGTTTCAATTTCTAGGGAGTGAACAATTTCTGACATTTTTACACATAATTTAAATACAAATTTCCCATGTTGTCCTAATTTTTCAGGATTTTTAGAGTTAAATAAGTATGACTAAAAATTACGTATTTACATAATGTTCTGTTTTTTGACAGATTCTGTTTTTGTTGCATTATGTGCTTATTTGGTTGAATCTATGGATTGTATCAAGGGGAATAAGCCATAGTAAAGTTAGATACAATAGATATAATGCAATAACAAAATATGAATGGGTTTGCAATAGTACTTAAAGTAAAGATGTGTTTTATTATACTAACGGGTCTCATGATATTTTGTTAAGTTTTGTGTGATTGAAGTTTTCAAGATTTGGGTGAGATCACGATGGATGAAGGAATAAGGAGTTAAAATAGCCTAAGCTTGGGGATGCCCCATGGCACCCCAAGGTGATATTCAAGGAGAACCAAGCAACTAAGCTTGGGGATACCCCGAAAGGCATCCCCTCTTTCTTCTAACAACCATCGGTAATTTTACTTGGTTTTTATTTTGTCACAATCATCATTGCTGGACACACCTATCTGAGAGAGCCATAATGATATCTTGATTTGTTAGAATTGCTCTATGTGCTTCACTTAAATTTTTTGAGTTATGGAATTGCTCTAGTACTTCACTTATATCTTTTTAGCACAGTGGTGTTGTTCTTTTAAAGAAATATGCTCTCATGCTTCACTTAGATCTTTTCAAGAAATCCTCTCATGCTTCACTTATATTATTTTGAGAATTGAAATTTTGAAGAAAAGTGTGCTCTCGCACTTCACTTAAATTTATTTGAGAGCTTGTTATTAGCAATGGCAATATGCTTTAAAAGAATTTGCTACCAAAGTGATAGATATTCAGGAGGGGTGTAATAAAAACTTTCATAAAGATCATTGGATATTAAACTTGATTCATTGCAATAGTTTTGTGGTATGAAGATAGTGATATGTGAGTCATGTTGGTGAGTAATTATTATTTAGTAAGAATACTGGTGTTTAGGTCTCTCAAAATAATTTTATCTCTCAATTTAAGCCTTGAGCTCTAGATGGAGATAAGGGAAAACGATAAAGATAAAAGAATATACCCGCACGAATCTACACGTAAAATCGATGACTTCGGACTTAGATGTGCAATACTTAGGGCACATCTGGATGTGCCTTAGCAAAATTGATAGATATATCTCTATAGAGGGTATATAGGTAGATATATAGATATAAATATAGATATAGATACCCGTCAATAAAAGGATATAAATATAGATAGAGGCATAGATATTAAACCCATTAAGCGTCGCTATAAGGGTGGCCAACCAGCTATGTCATGTGGCGCAAGCTGGTTGGCCGCAGTGAGAAAGTTTTTTTTAATAGATGGAGATGAGGGATTTTATAAAATAATTTTTTAGATGGAGGTGAGAACTCGCGTTTTTTTAATGGAGGGCTATGTAAAGTGGCGCTCGCTGGTAGGATGTGGCGGTAGTTTTTTTTTACTTCTATTTATGATGGAGGTGAGGATTTTTTTTCTGAGATTTTTTTTAGATGGGAGCAAGGACGTCATGTAATTTTTTTAATGGAAACGTGCGCACAACTATCTCTCAAGCCGCACCATAGGGTGGCATCCCAACCACTAGTAGACATAGAGGTATAGATATTGCATTGTACCGAGTCAATCTAAGAAGTGTGGCGCCACGTCCTCATCAAGACTGAAATGTCTAGGAACATACTTCCTCTCTAGCAAAGGAAGAAAGAAAGACAGAAAATATGTGAAACGCAAGAGATAGATTAAGATGCTGGAAATTCTCAAAAAAAGATTAAGATGCTGGAAAACATCAATACTCTCATGGAAACTCGTAAAGACCGTCTGTTGCACCCCCAAATGGCTCGATCGGCCCACCCAAAGATAAGAAAGCGCCCGTCTCTCCTTTTGGTCTCTGCCCACCCCAACTCGCTCAACTCGTTCTCATCGGATCTATCCATGGCACGTCGACACCTATGCCCAAGTAGCAAAACCCATGTCGCATTTTTCTATCCTATCGTCGCGTATTGTACCATATCTTAGCACACAACCGTTGCATCCCCAAACACAAGAGAAGTAATAAATCATATCCTGGGGACTACGCACACAACCAGAAGCAAGAGTATTGTACCATATCTTAGCATCACCCTTTAATGAGAACGGAAATAAATTGAGAATATAGTAGTAGCGAATTTTTGGACACACTGTGGTTGTCGTAACCCCCTCCTCCTCGTAACCCCCTCGTCTGCCCCCGTGGGCGGCCAGGGGGAAACCCTAGCCTCCGCCGTCGGGCATCTCTCCCATGCCTCCCTCACCCTCGCCGCCGCCAGCAGGGCGGCGGCGGGGTATATCTCCCCTACGCGCGATCTGGCTGGCACGGGACGGCCTGTGCGTGAAGTGGCGCCGGACTACCGTGGGGTTCCATGGTGCT
This sequence comes from Secale cereale, assembly GCA_902687465.1. NCBI lineage: Eukaryota > Viridiplantae > Streptophyta > Magnoliopsida > Poales > Poaceae > Secale > Secale cereale. Next base: position 743,648,625 of record LR738711.1, read on the forward strand.
ACGGGCGGATCCTGGCGGCGGCGTGCATGACGTGCCGATGGCTGGAGTCCACGATTGCAGCGCGGATTGGCGCCTGCGAGAGCGCCAGGATCTGTTGGCTGCGTGAGCCGTCGTGTTTGGGTCAGATATTTCATGATCTGGCGCTTGAATGCCGGCGGCCAGTGTGGGGTGGTGGTACTCGTCGTTGCCTAGGTTGGATTCTCTGGATCTGGAGCCTGGACGGATCTGCACTAGAGTCGCCCCATGGTGCTTTCTTCTCTGAATGGTTTCGTTTCTCGGTTTGTGGCCAGATCCGGAGCAGACAAAGGTTGGTGGTACATGTTGGGGACCTGATACGTCTCAAACGTATCTACTTTTCCAAACACTTTTGATATTGTTTTGGCCTCATTCTTGCATGATTTGGACTAAACTGACCGGACTGACGCTGTTTTCAGCAGAGCTGCCTGTATGGTTTATTTGTGTGCAGGAAAACGGATTTTTAGGTATCTCAGAAAAAACCACGAAAAATCACAGAAAATCCACGCACCCGAAGGAACCAGGAGCCAGAAGTGGGGCCAGAGGGGGGCCAGGGGGTGCCCAGGCGCCCTGTGGGCGCCCCCCCCCCCCCCTGGGCCGCGCCGGGGGGCCGCCTGGGTGGGGCCCACACCTCCTGGTGCCCTACTTTACCTCGTATTTTTACTCCCGACGCAGAAACCCCAGATCAGAAGTTCTTTCGCAGTTTTCCGTCGCGGAGCCGCCGCCACCCTCTGTTCTTCCTCGGAGGGCTAATCTAGAGGCTGATTTGGCCTCCGGAGAGGGGAGATCGTCGCCATCGTCATCATCATCACCACTCCATCATCCCTCCATGACTTCCCCCTCCATGTGTGAGTAATTCCCCTGCTGTAGGCGAAGGGGATGGTAGGGATTGGATGAGTTAGATCACGTAATAGTTTATCAGATCGTTGGGGGTATGTTGCCTATCATCTACTATGGTGTTTATCATCTTTGCTTCAACTTGTTATTCTTAATGCTTGACACTTAGGGCCTGAGTGCCATGATTTCAGATCTGAACCATATGTGTTTGCATTAATATATTTGTGTTCGTGATCCTATCTATGAGTTGTTTGCACCTGTTACGGTTCGGAACCGGCGATCCCAAAAGTGACAGCTTGGGACACCAAAGGGGATGGTCCGTAGTTTGAGGATTACATGTATCCATTGAGTTCATTGCTTTGTTCCGGTGCTCTTTGACAGGAGCACCTTAATATCCATAAGTTCCTTTTGGCCCCGTTCGTAGCGGGATGGTAGGACAAAAGATGTTGTGCAAGTTCTTATTGCAAGCACGTACAACTACCTATGGGATACATGCCTAATGTTTGATATTTGCCTAGATGATCATTACTTTTCCGTGTGCCGTGCCCCAAGTTAGAATCTATCTCATCCATGCAGCGCCCAACCATCCATCTCCCTAGCCTACAGTGTTTTAAACCCTGCTTGTCACTAGTTGCTACTTTTGTCATTTACTACTACTATTTACTTTTGCTGTTTACTTTTACTATCACTACCATCACTATCATATCACTGTTACCACTTATCTTTTGTTGCAAGTAAGTATATTTCAGGTGCGGTTGAATTGACAACTCAACTGTCAAAGCTTATAAATACTCTTTGGCTCCCCGTGTGTCGAATCAATAAATTGGGTTATTCTTACCCGCGAAGACTATCTCGATCCCTTACGGTTGAGGGTTATCAAGTACCGTTTTCTAGCGCCGTTGCCGGGGAGCATAGCAATATTTACAAGTCTACTTGAGGTATCCTACCTGCTGCACTTTATCCACTATGGGTAAGAAAGGAGACCCCAAGGTTCCGATCTTACTATCCACTACAAGAAGACGTACTGCTCTGAGCACTAGTGCTATGCTTGATTCACCTTCTGTTATGAGTAAGTTTGCCTCACCACCACCACATGATGCTCCTACTGAATCTGTTACTATGTCTGATACTCTTGATGATGCTTCTACTACTTTTGATGATATTAGTTCGCTTGGTTATGCTCTTGAGAAACAAATTGCTGCTGCTGCAAAAAAATCTGGAATTGAACTCCCTGTTACTCGCTACCCTATTGGTGAAACTTATGATTATCCTGATTTGAGTAAACTCAAGGAGAGTCTCCTTGATGATGATTACTATATATTAGATGAAGATTTATGCAGGGAACTGACAGAGTTTTCCGGCTCTGACCCTGAAGCTATTAAGAAACTGTTTGAAAAACACTATTTGAAGAACAAAACCGTTCCTAATCCTGAATTCGCTACATCTCCTATATGCATTGATGATCCTGATTATAATTTCTCTGTTGATCTTTCACTTATACCTATGGTTGAAGCTGACCCCTTTTATGGCAGAGAAAATGATGATGCTATTGCACACCTGACTAAACTCGGTGAGTTGGGTAGCCTGTTTACCACAGATGAAAAGATACAATACTTTTATGTGACCAAGCTTCTTCCTTTCTCGTTGAAGGAGGGTGCTAAAGCATGGTATGATTCACTCCCATGCGGTTCCATTAAGAGTCCTCAGGATTTAGCTCACTCTTTTGTTGATAAGTACTTTCCTGCTCACATGCAACATGCTGCTTTACAAAGAATTTATAACTTTAAACAGTTGCAGGATGAGTCCCTCCCTAAAGCTTGGGGGAGGTAATGCGGTCTGATTCGGGCTAGACCAGGACATGAAATTCCTAAGAATGAATTAATCGATATATTCTATGCTGGTCTAACTGATGAATCCAGGTCCTATTTGGACAGTTGTGCTGGTTGTGTTTTCAGGAAAAGAACACCGGACGATGCAGAAGATCTGATGGGCAGGATTGCAAAAAACCATGAAGATTGGTCCGTCCCTGAACCACCTCTACCAACAAAGAAGAGGGGCATGTTTGTTCTAAGCCCCGAGGATATGCGAGAAGCAAAGAAGTCTATTAAAGAGAAAGGTATTAAAGCTGAAGACGTGAAGAATCTACCCCCTATTGAGAAGCTGTGTGAGCCTACCACTCACCCTCCTATGGTAGAGGTACACTCTCTTTTAGATTTCAACGCAAGTGACATCCCTCATGGTAAGCCTCCTGATCAATGTTTAGATGAGTTTGATAATTTTATTATGAAACAGAATCATTTTAATGAGAGGATAGAAAGTCAGTTGCATGATAATTCCCTTGCTATCAAAAGACTGCTTGATGTTTCAGATAGAACAGTTAATGATGTTCAATGTCTTGTGAAGCATTTTAATATGGTTCAAACTCAGCTTGATCGAATTTCTAATGTGCAAAGAGATTTGCTTGCTAACAATGCCAAACAAGATAATTTGCAGGCTTTCGGGATTAAAACCCGAGGAGGAACTAGTACTCAAGATCCTCTCTATCCAGAGGGGCATCCGAGGAGAATCGAGCAAGATTCTCAAATGCAGGAAGAAGAAATTGTTGTCTCTCCAAAGAAGAAGAAGAAACATAAAGAGACTGACAATTCTAATGATCCTATTGCAGATGAAGAGCCAGCTATTGATCCCAACAGTGTATCTATTTCCGATGCTGAGACTGAAGACGGTGCTGAACCTGAAGGTAATGATAATGAGAAGAATGATCCGCCTGAAGTTCGAGAAGAAGAAGCACCTGACAAACGTAAGAGGTACACTAAAGAAGACTTCATCGCAAGAAAACATGGGAAGGAGAGAGAACCATGGGTACAGAAACCCATGCCCTTTCCAAGTAAGTCAATCAAATCCAAAGAAGAAGAGCATTATAATAAGTTTTGTGAGTGGATTAAACCTCTTTTTCTTCAAATCCCTTTGACTGATGCTATTAAGTTACTTCCTTATTCAAAATATATGAAAGATATTGTCACTAACAAAAGAAAAGTTCCTAATGATGCAATATCTACTATGCTTGCTAACTATTCTTTCAGTGGAAAGATTCCTGAGAAGCTTGGTGATCCAGGTATACCCACCATTCCTTGCTCCATAAAGAATAATTATGTCAAAACTGCTTTATGTGATCTTGGAGCAGGAGTGAGTGTTATGCCTCTCTCTCTTTACGAGAGGCTTTGTTTGGAGAAACTAATTCCTACAGATATCTCCCTTCAGATGGCTGACAAGTCAACCGCTGTTCCGATAGGTATTTGTGAGGATGTTCCCGTAGAAGTTGCTAATTGTTTAATTCTTACTGATTTTGTTGTGCTTGACATGCCCGAGGATGGGAGCATGTCCATTATTCTTGGTAGACCTTTTCTTAACACCGCAGGTGCTATTATTGATTGCAATAAAGGGAAGGTTACCTTCCATGTGAATGATAAAGAACACACGGTATATTTTCCGAAGAAGACCGACAGGAGGCATGCCCTCAACTCTATAGAGAATATCGAGATCGTGAAGATTGGAGAATGGGACTGTCCACTACATGTGCCTCACAAATATAAAACTATCATGGTGGGGACAATGTCCATCAAAGTAAAGGTTTAGTAACTACTTCGTAGGAGGTGAGACTTTTTGCTCTATATATCGCCTGTTTGTTGGTAAGACTTGATCAACCTTACTAGTAAACATGTTTTATATGGATAAAAAGTTGAGCTTCTTATGTTTTCACTTGTTTTTAGTTTTGTCCTACTTGCTGTACCAAGTATTTATGTTTTTGAAGCTTCACAATACTACTAACTGCTTCAAGTTTTCAGAGAGTTTCGCAGCTTTTTGAACTTCGAAAAAATTTCAACAGTGAAGTTTTCAGAAAAATTCCAAAAAAATTATAATAAAAATTTCCACGACGGGAGAGACCCAGAAAGTCCTGGGGCCAGCCAGGGGGGACCACCAGTGGCCCAGGCGGCCAGCTGGCGCGGCCCAGCCCCTGGTCGCGCCCATAGGGCGCCTGGGGCCCACAGGGCCCCCCTCCAGGTATGTCTTCTTCCTCCCTCTCTCTCTTTCTCCAAAAACGCGAGTTCTGCACTTGTTCTTGTGTTCTTGCTGTTCTTGGGGGCAATTCTTCGATCTCTCTCTACAGCCCATCATTTGAGCTGAAATTTTGAGCAAATACTCCCTGGTATGTGACTCCTCCACCCCTCCAATTAGATTTTTGATTGGTGGCCTCATTTGTGAGTATTTAGTAGTTCTTGGTGCTGTAGAGATGAGCTTGCATGCATGTGTAGAAAGTTATTTTTCAAGTTTTGATGCAAGTTTATGCCTTGGGCAAGTGAGTTGAGTAGTTTGCCTTAGCTCACTTTGTTTTAATCCTCGTTTTTGTAAATTGTAAAAAAAAATCAGAAATGAGTTTGTTAGGAAGGGCAAAAGGATGGCTTGAGAAGAGGAGGCCCGCACACTCCGATCGAGTTACTAGAGCCGCAGCTTCACCATCGACTGCTAGGGTGAGCTATAATGAAGATCACGTGCCCCTGGAGTTGTTGGAAGACACAAGTCCAGCACGTGCGATGACATTTCCATGTGATGAATTCATGGAAGCTGCGGGAATCAAGGATGAGTTTTATAATCTTTGTGCTAATGCAGGTTTGACACGGCTGGTCACGAGCCGTGTTACTCAGTATCAAAAACTCACCTCCAGTTTCATTAACAGTTTTAGATATAACCCTGATTCAGGTGCTATTGAGTTTAAAATTTATAATGATCTTATCACCATGACTTTGGGAAATTTTTGTGAAATAATAGGTGCGCCGAACGTTGGGAGGATGGCTAGGATGGCCACTCAGCCCTCCGAGCTGAAAACCGTCATCAACTCTCTCAGCAGCATGGGTACGAGGGATATTCATCGGTCGAAGATCTCCAGCATCTTATTTCCTCACCTCAGGTATTTTGCATATTATATTGCTAGAGGGGTGTTAGCTCGTGACAACACGAGCAACATTTCTGCTCCGGATATTGCTATCCTGGCAGCAGCCCTCTCAGGGAGGTCTGATTATAATCTGGATACCTTAATTGCTCGACGCCTTGCTATGAACGGTAACAAGGGGGACTTATATGGTGGCGTTTACGCCACACTTATCTTAGAGCATCTTGGAGGCACCCCACACCCTGATGATACTCCTTTTACTTATTTATAAGCTTTGATCTTGCTGCTATGAAAAGGCATAAGTTTGTTACCATGGGTTTTGAGCTTGATAATCTTATTTATATCTTGCGTTTCGGAACTGCCGCGGAACGCGAGATCCGTCTACCTGCACCTCTTTTGTTTGATTTTTCTCGCAGGAACGGATGGTCCTTTGATGTTGTTCAGTTCGATGAGTTCATGGTCCAGCATCAGTTTGATAACCCCATGGAGGGGGTTGTGCCCGACGAGGAGAGGCACGGTGAGATGCCACATTTTCAGGAAGAGACCGCCTCCGAGTTTGGTGAAGGGTCTTCCTCTGTTTGGCGTTCGGAACCTTCCTCGTGGGAGACTCCGAGGAGTTCGGTGTACGCGCCAGCATCCTTCTACGACCCTTGGACTCACCACCATACCCCTGGAGCAGGAGACTCCTGGGGGCAGTAGCTGCTACCAACTTAGGCCAAAAGCCTAAGCATGGGGGAGTACGTGCCCTTCTCACTTTTCCATTGTATTATCTGTTTTATTCGCTTTGATCTTTTCGAAGTTTTTGCCCGTTCTTCTTTGTTTCTCTCTTTGCAAAAACAACAAAAAGGTTTTCTCTTTCTTTTGCTTTTATTCAACCTTTGAAAAAAAAACCAAAATATTTCCTTTCTCTCTTTAGTTTGCTTTGTTTTCAGAGATCAGCTCGAGTCCGTGATGGCATTTAATTACATTTCCTACGTTCGATCGTGCAAGTGACAAGCAGTGATGACGAAGATCGACTGGAGGGAAGCAACAAGGAAGACCGGTATGAACTCTTTTTGTTTCTACTTTTGTACATATGCCTGTACTTATGATCTAGAGACCAGCTTGTAGTGACATAGTGCTATGTTTACAATGCTCTTCCAGCGGTTCATGCTTTCCTTGTGGCTAGTCTCGAATAACTAGAGTATATAATGTGTTATTGAAATGATCTACATGCATTGCACTGTTCATAGTCTGGTATACTAAGGTGGTATTTCCCTTTAGAGAATTTTTGGATTGACTTGGCACATGCTTACACATGCTTAAGACTAAAAAGTCTACTCTGCCTTGATGATCTTTGAGTTTCAGAATAGTTATATCACTTTCATGCCCGATTCAATGTTGCTTTGTCGCTCTGCATGATTATGACCGTTATTGCTCTCTAGTTGGTCGCTTCCCAGTCTTTTGCTAAACCTCCACCTGTACTAAGCGGAATGACTGCTTGTGCATCCAAACCCTTTAAACCAGTTATGCCATATGAGTCCACCATACCTTCCTATACATGGTATTTACCTGCCATTCCTAACGAAGACTTTCATGTACCATCTCGAAACTAATCAAAAGCATTTCTCTTTTGTGCCTATGTTTTAGCTCATGAGGAAGTAGTAGTTAATTCATGATCTTTTTAAGTTGGACAAGTTTCACCCCTGGATTGTATGTCTAATGTGCAAACCCCTAATACGAAAAGGAACTGGCATTGAGTGCGCCCGGCTCAAAAAGATAATATAACAAACAAACCCTCCTTCACGCTTTGTTCATGAGAAATCAGAAAACTTTGGCAGTGATAAACAAAGGAGGTTAAGAGGATGTGATCGTCCTCATGCGGGAGCCGTTCCTCGAGACTTGTCCACTCAAAAAGTGATTGAGTTATCTGCTAGCATTCGTTGACGAAATATGCACTTCTCAAAACATGTTTACTTCTGTTTCTAAAACCAAGAGCTCTGGTACATGTTTAGTTTTTGTTTCCGACCACGGGTTTTCAACCTTGCCAATAAAAGCCACGGTTCGAGAGTCTCACCTTCTTTCTTCAAAGCACTGACTAGGAGAGCATAATTGTCATTCTGAGTGTAATGTGCATTGTCCCAAAGTATTACATTGTCTTCTGCATACTTGTGATATGATTTATTCTGAAATTCTTAGTTCTAGTCTCCTTTAAAACTCTGGAGGAGTCTCTGCATTTATGTTTTGCTTCACTCATGGAGGCTAGCGAGATACCACCCTAATATGCTCAAGCTATGTGCAATGTAATCTTGTCTTGATTTTCAGTAATATATTATTTACTTTTAAGTATTTGTGATTGGTCACTTGAAAGAAGGATTGCTCCTTGCATTGTCTTCATAAGTACTGTTTCAATACTTGCTAAACTCTTTTCGTAGTACATGCTTATATACATCTAATGAAGCAAAAGAGTTTGTCAAAGTTTTCTTTGTCGCGTCCAGTTCGTTGAACTGAATTGCTTGAGGACAAGCAATATGCTAAGCTTGGGGGAGTTGATACGTCTCAAACGTATCTACTTTTCCAAACACTTTTGATATTGTTTTGGCCTCATTCTTGCATGATTTGGACTAAACTAACCCGGACTGACGCTGTTTTCAGCAGAGCTGCCTGTATGGTTTATTTGTGTGCAGGAAAACGAATTTTTAGGTATCTCAGAAAAATCCACGAAAAATCACAGAAAATCCACACACCCGAATGAATCAGGAGCCAGAAGTGGGGCCAGAGGGGGGCCAGGGGGTGCCCAGGTGCCCTGTGGGCGCCCCCCCCCCTGGGCCGCGCCGGGGGGCCGCCTGGGTGGGGCCCACACCCCCTGGTGCCCTACTTTACCTCGTATTTTTACTCCCGATGCAGAAACCCCAGATCATAAGTTCTTTCGCAGTTTTCCGTCGCGGAGCCGCCGCCACCCTCTGTTCTTCCTCGGGAGGGCTAATCTGGAGGCTGATTTGGCCTCCGGAGAGGGGAGATCGTCGCCATCGTTATCATCATCACCACTCCATCATCCCTCCATGACTTCCCCCTCCATGTGTGAGTAATTCCCCTGCTGTAGGCGAAGGGGATGGTAGGGATTGGATGAGTTAGATCATGTAATAGTTTATCAGATCGTTGGGGCATGTTGCCTATCATCTACTATGGTGTTTATCATCTTTGCTTCAACTTGTTATTCTTAATGCTTGACACTTAGGGCCCGAGTGCCATGATTTCAGATCTGAACCATATGTGTTTGCATGAATATATTTGTGTTCGTGATCCTATCTATGAGTTGTTTGCACCTGTTACGGTTCGGAACCGGCGATCCCAAAAGTGACAGCTTGGGACACCAAAGGGGATGGTCCGTAGTTTGAGGATTACATGTATCCATTGAGTTCATTGCTTTGTTCCGGTGCTCTTTGACAGGAGCACCTTAATATCCATAAGTTCCTTTTGGCCCCGTTCGTAGCGGGATGGTAGGACAAAAGATGTTGTGCAAGTTCTTATTGCAAGCACGTACAACTACCTATGGGATACATGCCTAATGTTTGATATTTGCCTAGATGATCATTACTTTTCCGTGTGCCGTGCCCCAAGTTAGAATCTATCTCATCCATGCAGCGCCCAACCATCCATCTCCCTAGCCTACAGTGTTTTAAACCCTGCTTGTCACTAGTTGCTACTTTTGTCATTTACTACTGCTATTTACTTTTGCTGTTTACTTTTACTATCACTACCATCACTATCATATCACTGTTACCACTTATCTTTTGTTGCAAGTAAGTATATTTCAGGTGCGGTTGAATTGACAACTCAACTGTCAAAGCTTATAAATACTCTTTGGCTCCCCGTGTGTCGAATCAATAAATTGGGTTATTCTTACCCGCGAAGACTATCTCGATCCCTTACGGTTGAGGGTTATCAGGACCAAAGTAAACTTTGGTCGGCTAGCTCGACCCGGCATCGGCGACGGCTTGGGCGTCGTTACCCTCCTTGGAGGCGAAGCCGAGGTCCCCTCCTACCCACCTCTGACCCACTCCCGGACGAAAGTCCAAAATCTATCTTGGATTGGGCAGTGGCGGCGCCCTTAGCATCGTGTCCTCCATGGAGACGCCGTCTTGGGAGGCTTGGGTGTTCGGGGAGAGGTATTGTGGGTGGTGGGCTCTAAATGGCAGTTCCTGCAGCGACGACGGTGTGGAGGTCGGCAGGTGGAGCGGCGTTGGATCTACCGCGGCGACGACGGCGAGTATTGGCAGCATGGTGTAGCTGATTCTCGACGGCAGATGTGTCTAGATGGACGTGCGCAGGAGGAGGAAGCTGTCTGGCGTCATGGTGGCGTTGATGGCAGACAGGCCTGGCAAGGTCGGTACATCATTTTTGCTCTGAGGATGGACCGGGGGATGATGGAGGTGACGGCCCTTGCAGCGTGCGGTGCTCACTGGGAGTGTGCGAGACAGGGTTGGGACCCAATCCAGGTAGTGGCTTGGATGTGTAATGCCCAGGATGGGACTATACCTCCTACGTGTCGAGGCACGACTTAAAGGTATAAGCCCATTCTGGAATGATCTCAAGTTTGGTATCTTTGCACATCTCATGTAAAAATAGGGATGAAAAGTAAAAGAGATAGTTGGCTTACACTCGCCACGTCACACAATTCATTACATAGTCAAACATCATTCAAATAACATAACAACCCGACTACGGGTGAAGATCCAAATGAAAGATACCAAACAAACATAAAGCCACAGGTTCGGATCGCCCCTAGTAGAAACCACTACTGATCATCGGGATAGTGCACATAGTAACGGCTACGTTCCTCATCGTACTCCCAGTATAGCTCTGTGTCGTCACCTGAATAGTTCACCTGAGTACCTGCATCTGGTGTGGTGTAGAATTTGTGAGCCACGGAGGACTCAGCAATCCCGTTCCCGGGTAACAGAACTATCTAAGCCTTGGGTGCGGAACAAGGCTGAAGAAAGAATAAAAGGCTGCAGCTGCACTAGCACTAGCTTATGTATTAAGAGCGAGAAGAGAAGTGCCACGAGCGACAAGGTGATCACGAAGTGATCCTAACTAAGCACATCAATCATAACCCCACCGTGTTCACTTCCCGAACCCCTTTCGGAAAATGACCGTCACGGTACTCACGCTGGTAGTGTGTTCTGAACATGGTGTCAAGTTTTCTACAACCGGATATTAACAAATTCCAATCTGCCACATAACCGCGGGCACGGCTTTCGAAAGTTCAAAACCCTGCAGGGGTGTTCCAACTTGGCCCATTACAAGCCCACGATCCGCGGAGTCGAAACTCCAAGGTGGGAAGGCCCGAGTATCCTCGGAATCCCGTGCTCAAGATACTCCGACTAAGGTAAGACTAATCCAGCAAATCCTCCCGGCGTGCCGACACCCTGACAGTAGCCGCGCGTATCTAGTCTCAGGCCACGACCGTATGAGTCATCCTACAGGTGAATACCAAATACCTCGGGTTTCCCCAAGGCGGCCCCGCAGTCTGCTCGGTTCGGACCAACACTCATGTGGAGCACTGGCCCGGGGGTTGTTGATTAATAAAAAGGATAGCTAGTCCCTATGCAAGTTTTTAGTTATTAGGCAAATGGAGTACCAATGTTGGGACTTGCTGGAAAAGCCTTAGCGCTAAGCGGTTTATCGAGGGGGGCCCATAACCCCAACCGTGTGAGGAACGCAAAATCAAGGAACATAACACCGGTTTATACGGTTCCTAGGGCGGCATGAGTGGAACAAAACACCGAGCAAGAGGCTCGGCCTTCCACCCATTGCCAATATATAGATGATTTTATTAAAGAGCTTATATAGTGTGATATCCCAACAAGCTTCAAAATGAAGCAAGAATCTTCAAATCTTCTCCTGCAACTAGCAATGCTATAAGAGGGGCTGAGCGAAGCCTACGTAGCCAATCAAAGGTTTGCATAGGTAGGGTGGTTAGACAGATTTATGGTTACAATAGGAGGCTGACAGACAAACATGGGCATCGAGGAAAATAAGCTAAAGAGCGAGACTTCTAGCAATAGGCAAAGATAGTAATGATATCTGGGTCAGGTCATCTTGCATGTCGAGTCGTCGATGGGATCGTAAGACGGCTCCTCGTTCTCAACCTCGATAGTAACCTCGTTCTCGTACTCGATCTCGGCTTCCGACTCTACTCAACACAAGAACACACGAGGCACGAAAATCAAACAAGATGCAATGCGCAAACTACATGATGCATGGCTGATGCACTAAGGAAGCACTACAGATGCACTTAGGATGCACAGCATGACAACATAGGAAACACAGAGAAACAGCACAAGAAACATGACAATATGCTCAAGCAAGTAGGAAGCAAGACAAGTCTATTTAGGATGCAAAACATGGCAAGGTAGGAAGCACAGAGAAACAACACAACAAACAGCAGGTTTAAATGAGGCCGGAAACTACTTAAGACAAATCCGGTAAGTCCTCATATGCGTAGTTTGAAATTAGTTCAGATCTGAACAAACCTTAAGTTAAAGTTGTAAAACAGCAAGTTAACATGCACCATGACAATCTACACGAAATTCTAGTCAAGTTTCATATAAAGTTTGTTTAAAACGGAGCTACGGTCTAGAAGATATGATCAAAACAAGATAAGCATGGCAACGGTGCAAGATGCACCCAAACATCAAGCAAACATACTCCAAACATGTTAACAAGATGATATTATGAATCTACATGCAAAACCACACAAGTTTCATATAAGGCACGCTCAAAACGGAGCAACGGGCTAAAAGATACACCCGAAACAAGAAACAATGCAAAGCTGAAAATAACAGCCACATAGCAACTTTGGAGCAATAATTATATACTCTACATCACTCAAACATGGTGACAAGAAGCATGGACATGAAGTAGACATATCCTACAGCAAACAACTCCATTGGATCATCTCCATAGGAGGCATGGATCAATAGCAACAAGCTACAACATTTTGATCATGACAATAAAAACCTGACAGTTATATTTTATAGCAACTTGGGAGCAAGAATTAAATATGCTACAGCAACCTAAATGAGCATGTGAGGGCATGGATGGATAGACAACAACATATACAACAAGGAATGATCAATAGCCACCCCAAAACTATCATGGATTTGCCTAGGACAACAAGCAAACATAGCATCAGGATATTACAGATTCCAGACTTAGTGAAATTTCACTAAGTGTTAAAACAGCAATTTTATCATGGCATGTTTGTGGGCATGTTTAAGTCACCTCAAAGCATATCATGGCAAATGGTTTGCACCACAGCAAAGAACACATGATGGGGAATCTAAAACATATGAGCATGCAACATGGGGACAAACACAACAATAGCAACGAGCTCCTCAACTAGGCATCTCGTAGCAAGTTACAAAACATAACAGCCACATGCACTTTTGCAACAGAGATAAACATGGCAATATGAACTCTAACATGCATGCTATAGCAACCAACATGTAGAGCATCTCATGATGAACATTTGGACATATCATTTGCTTCATTTGGATAAACATGCACCAAGTTATCACATCTCAAACATGGCAAGAAAACAACTAATAGCAGCAGTTTATATCATGTAGCACTCTTGTCATGAAGATTAAGACCTCTAGATAGACTCAAACATGCATGACACAATGGAACAAAACATAGTACATGTCACCACGATCATTTTGACATATCATACGCACAAAATGGACAAGCATAGTAAAAGTTATCATCATCACAAAATTGCATCAGACAACAAAACTAAAAGGACTTAGTAAAAAAACATAAGGGTCAACCTGACTGGATCGGGTCAACGGGCGTCGGTGAAGCGGGTCCGCGGGTCAACCGGGTGCGGATCGGGCGCCGGTTCGCGGCCCGTTAGGGTTCCCGCTGGATCGGGATGGCCGATCTGGATCGGGGCCGGCGCTCGCTCCTCGATCTCGGCCGGCGGGACGACGCCGGCGGACGGCGACGGTTCCTGGGCGCCCGGCGGCGAGGTCGGCGAGGGCCGGCGGCGGGATGGTGAGCCCGCGGCGCGCGGCGGCGAAAGAGCTTCGGCTCGGGGCGGGAGCTTGGGCTCGGGCGGCGGCGGATCCTCAAGGGAGGCGGTTCGCGAGCTCGCCAGCCGGGCGGAGCTCGCTGGCGGCGGGGATCCGGCGCGGAGGGGCGGCGGCCCGGCCACCGGAGGCGGCGAGGCCGAAGGGCCCGGGGCGGCGCGGTATCTGGCCCGAAAGGCGGCGGCGGCGGGCCGGCACTGGGCCTGCGGGCCCGCGCGGCGGCGGAGGCAGTTGGCTGGTGCGGCGGACCTGTCCAGCCCGGGTCGGACACGTCCGCCCGGTGCGGATTTCGAGGCGGGGGCTGGAGGAGGAAGAAGACTAGGGTTTGGCCGAGAAAAAATGGAGGGGTGGACGTTTTTATAGGCACAAGGAGCTAGGAGACTCCAAATGGGGAGCGGTTTTCGGCCACGCGATCACAATTCAACGACCGAGATGATGGGAAGGGTTGTGCTGGGTTGGTGGGCTGTTGTGGAGGGGGGTCTTGGGCCTCAAAGAGGAGGTACTTTTAGCCCAGTAGGATAGCTGTTGGAGTACCAAACGAACTCCAAACGCGACGAAACTTGACAGGCGGCCTACACATACCAAAACAACATCGCACGACAAGTCTCACGCCATTCCGGAAACGTTACACGTCCAAACACGAAAGAAGGGCTCGGGGATGCCACGGGCACGTGTGAGAGCGTCGGAACTCGAAACGGACAACGGGAAGAGACGAGTGGAACCGGATGCAAGTGACAACACAAATGCAATGCAATGCACATGACAACATGACATGGATGAATGCACACACGCACACGACAAAACGACGAAAACCCGAAAAGACGAAGAACCCGGAATGGAACTGATGAAGCCAAAGTTTATATATTGCCATATAGGGAAAGTGTTACATCCGGGGCATTACAAACTCTCCTCTGCTACGAAAAGATCTTGTCCCGAGATCTAGGACTGGAAGAAGGAAGGGTACTTTCTCGTTCCCACGTAGCTTCTCGGTCGGTATGGTGTGACCACTTAACTTTCAAGAACTTGATTGACTTGTTGCGGGTCTTGCGCTCGGTCTCTTCGAGAATAGCAACGGGGTGCTCTCGGTAAGACAAGTCTTGTTGAAGATCAATCTCCTCAAACCGAATGGTGCGTTCAGGTGTCTTGAAGCACTTGCGGAGTTGAGACACGTGAAACACATCATGAACATTAGCAAAGTTGGAAGGGCGCTCAAGTTGATAGGCTAGATCGCCTCTTTTGCCAAGGATCTTGAAAGGGCCCACCTATCTAGGAGCAAGCTTTCCTTTGGTACCAAATCTTTGGGTGCCTTTCATAGGAGAAACACGGAGATAGACATGATCCCCAATGTTGAAGGCCAAATCATGATGCTTGCCGTCATAGTAGCTCTTCTGACGCGACTGAGCGGCCTTGAGATTCTCACGTATGACTTTGCACATTTCTTCGGCTTCTGAGATCAAGTCATTGCCAAGAAGTTGACGTTCACCAGTCTCGGACCAGTTGAGAGGAGTACGGCACTTTCTGCCATAGAGGATTTCAAACGGAGCTTTGCCGGCACTTGCTTGGAAGTTGTTGTTGTAAGAGAACTCGGCAAACGGAAGGCAATCTTCCCACTTCATGCCAAAATATATGACACAAGCTATGAGCATGTCTTCTAGAATCTGGTTCACTCTCTCGACTTGACCACTAGTCTGAGGGTGAAATGCAGTGCTGAAACGGATCTTAGTGCCCATGGCAGACTGAAAGGAGTCCCAGAACTTGGATGTGAACAAACTTCCACGGTCTGAGGAGATAACTTGAGGAATGCCATGTAAGGACACAATTCCGGAAGTGTACAACTCTGCCAGTTGAGCTGCATTGATGGATTCTTTGACTGGAAGGAAGTGAGCTACTTTGGTAAGCTTGTCGATGACAACAAAGATAGAATCATTCCCCTTCTTGGACTTGGGAAAGCCAGTGACGAAATCCATTTCAATGTGGTCGAATTTCCACTCGGGAATCGGAAGAGGTTGGAGAAGACCGGCTGGCCGTTGATGCTCTGCCTTCACTCTTCTGCAGACATCACATTCATTCACGAATTGGGCAATCTCCCTTTTCATGTGAGTCCACCAGTAAGATTGCTTGAGGTCTTGGTACATCTTAGAACTTCCAGGATGAATCGAAAGGAGGGAATCATGTGCTTTGTTCATTATGAGCTTCCTGAGATCACCCTTGGGAACCACAAGTCTGTCCTCAAAGAACAAGGTATCTCTCTCATCAACACGATAGCACTTGTATTTGGGAGTACCCTTTGCAATACCATGTTTCACTTTCTGCACCATAGCATCACTGAGTTGGGCCTCACGGATCTGATCTTCCAAGGTAGGAGCAACTAGAAGATTTGCAAGAAAGCCTTGCGGAACAACTTGAAGGTTGAGCTTCCTGAAAGCTTCACAAAGCTCAGGCTGAAACGGCTTGATAAGGAGACTGTTGCAATATGCCTTTCTGCTCAAGGCATCTGCAATGACATTGGCCTTGCCAGGTGTGTATTCGATGCTTGGATCATACTCTTGGATCATCTCAACCCAACGAGTCTGGCGAAGGTTCAGGTTCGGCTGTGTGAAGATGTACTTCAAGCTCTTGTGATCGGTGAAGATGTCGACTTTTCTGCCCAACAGAAGGTGTCTCCACGTAATCAAGGCGTGTACCACAGCTGCTAGCTCGAGATCATGTGTGGGGTAGTTCTTCTCACTTGGCTTCAATTGACGAGAGGTGTATGCCACAATTTTCTTGTCTTGCATAAGCACACCACCAAGTCCTTGAAGAGAAGCATCACAGAATACTTTGTAGGGCTTGGACTCATCTGGAGGAGTAAGAACCGGAGCAGAGATGAGCTTTTCTTTGAGAGTTTTGAATGCCACATCACAATCCGGAGACCAATTGTACTTGACATTCTTGGTAGCAAGTTGGAGAGAGGCTTGGCAATCTTGGAGAAGTTCTCAATGAACCTTCTGCAATAGCTAGCAAGACCAAGGAAGCTTCGGAGTTGCTTGACGTTCTGAGGAGGTTCCCAGTTGACAATTGCTTCAACTTTCTCGGGGTTTACCGCAATACCGTCAGCGGAGATGATATGGCCCAGATACAAGACCTTATCGAGCCAGAATTCGCACTTGGAGAACTTGGCATAGAACTTATGTTCATGGAGTCTGTCGAGAACCAGACGGAGATGCTTTTCGTGATCCTCTTCATTCTTGGAGAATACCAAGATGTCATCCAGATACACAAGCACAAATTCGTTGGTGTAGGGGTTGAAAATGTAGTGCATCATTCTCGAGAAGGTAGGTGGAGCATTAGCGAGGCCAAAAGACATGACTGTATATTCATATGAGCCGTAGCTGATTCTGAAGGCAGTCTTGTGGATATCTTCTTCACGAATGTGAATTTGGTGGTAACCCATTCGGAGATCGAGCTTTGAGAACACTTTAGCTCCTTTGAGCTGCTCGAACAGTTCATTGATGTTGGGGAGCGGATACTTGTTCTTTATTGTCTTCTTGTTCAATGGCCAGTTATCAACGCAAAGGCGCTCCGTGCCATCCTTCTTCTTGACAAATAAGACACCACAGCCCCAAGGAGATGTGCTAGGCCTGATCAGACCCATACGCTCTTGCTCATAAAGCTATTTCTTCAACTCCTTCAACTCTTCAGGGGAGAGCTTGTACGGACGCCGGCATGCTGGCTCAGTACCAGGCTCGAGTTCAATGACAAATTCAACTTGACGATGCGGAGGCATGCCTGGAAGCTCTTCAGGGAAAACATCTTCATATTCGTTTACCACCGGAATTTGAGAGATGGCATTAATCTTGCCCTTGTCATTGAGAGAGAATAGCCTGATTGTGTTATCCCGAGAGGCGAAGATAATTACGTCTTCGTTAGGACGAGTAATCTTGACTTCCCATTTGCACAATCAATGTGAGCATCATGCTGAGAAAGCCAATCCATCCCAAGAATAAGATCAATGTCGGAGTTGCCGAGAACAACCGGAGAAGCCAAAAAGCGGTAATCACCCATGCGAATAGATACATTCGGAGCCCTCAAATTTGAAGTCATGCACTTGCCCGGAGAAATAATTTGCAACTTCTTATCCAGAAATGCCGAAGTGAAATTATGCTTGGTAAAGAATGGCCTTGATATGAAACTGAGAGATGCGCCAGAATCAAACAATACTTTCGCCGGAATAGAGTTAACTGAGAGGTTACCAAGTATCACATCCGAAGAATTCTCTGCTTGAGTTGCATTCATCAGATTCACTCTTGCAACCTTGGGATCATGCTTGACAATAGCAGTGCTGACAGGTGGAGGAGGCGGAAGGCGCCTTTGAGTACACTTGTTAGCATAGTGACCCTTCTTGCCACACTTGTTGCAAACCACTTCTGAGAGAGGACGGTAAAAAGGAGCACTTGACTTTGAAGCTTGAAAGTGGTTCTTTTACTGGTTACTTGGGTTGGGTGGGTGGGAGAAAGCATGGCCACCAGAATTCTTGTTGTTGTTGTTGGGAGCTCGGATCACTGGAGGAGGTGGAAGCCAAAACTTATGTTGCTTCGCGACCACTTGAGAAGAAGAGGAGGAGTGAACAGCATCTCTGATCCTCTTTTTGGAAGCTTCCATCTTGAGCTGGGTTGCCTCTTGCTTAAGCGCCATGTTATAGAATTGATCAAACTCAGCAGGCTCGAACAGGGTGACAGCTAGTTAGAGTTCATCCTTCAGACCACCACGGAACTGATAGATCTTGCTCTTGGCATCTGGGATGTCTTGCTTGGCGTAGCGGGCAAGGTTCTGGAACTTGACATTATATTGGTAGACAGACATAGAGCCTTGCTTCAGGTTGCGGAATTGCTCACGCATACCCTCGATGACACTTGTTGGAATGTGGTGAGAACGGAAGTCCTTGCAGAAATCATCCCAGGAGATTACACGCCCTGATCTGGAGTCTTTGTACTGCTGCCACCAATCAGCTGCTTGGTCCTTGAGTTGGAAGGCTGCAAACTTCACATAGTCCTCGGGCCTGACGTTACTGCACTCGAAATGCTTCTTGATATCTGTTATCCAGTCTTCAGCATCTAGAGGGTCCACGCAGTAACTGAATGCTTTTGGTTGATTTGCCAAGAACTGGTTGAGCGTAGCAAAATGAGGTTGGTTGAACAAATTGCCTTGGCCTTGGTTCCCATGAGCACCCTGATTTGCTTGATTTGCTTGAATATTCTGCATCATTTGCATAAGCATTTGGGTGTTCTGATTCGTCGCTTGCATAATTGCTCTCCAGGCCTCAGACGGAGGAGGAGGTGAAGGAGGACGATCAGGAACCTCTTCACCCTCTGGGTTAGCGTTGGGAACCTTTTTAGGAGCCATCCTGAATGAGATGACAACTATTAGCCATTGATTGAAAGAAGATATAAGCTGAATCAACGGCTCGAAATTGCAACATAGTCTTCACAAGAATCATTCGAACAAGAGGAACGAATGAAATTCACAGTTTAATAGTAACAACAATCTTCACGAGAAGCCACTTGGGAGAGCAAAAGGTAAATAAAAACAACAAGGAGCAGATAGAACAAATACAAGATAGAAGCTTCGTTCGACATATTCGTGCTGAAAGCTTATGGAATGTGTTACAAAAGGGTTTTGCAATCCTCGGATCAGCATAGCCAAAGACCCTTTAAGATGCAACTCCCGATTGGAACAACGGCCATAAAACTACTTCACTCAATGTATAACCCCGAACTCCATATCATGCATTCGTTGGAAGAATGCCTATGAGCTACTAGATGAACCCACCTATTAATTTCCGAAAGTTTCCAGTTATGCAATCAGGTGTTGGGGATACAGGGGAAGCATTGCGCACTCAACTCTAATCCTACATCCAGCTGTATCCATCCTTCAACACATAACCAGTTATTTCCGGAAACCGTCTACCTCGGACCTTCGAAACGCATCTACTATACAAGCTATGGCAATACTCCCGAACTACCTCCCCAGTACTGGGTGACGTCGGGGTTATCTTGCCACTAACCGCATAGGAGAGTTTTCGATGTCGGCCGTCTTAAGTATTCCAGAACTGATGCGATATATTTGTGACGACAACACCTCGGAGCTCAACTCCCCGGGACACTGCCACAACCCCTAAATGATAGGAGGCATCGAGAACAATGTTCTCGTCACAAAGACATCGGAACAATCCAAACAATACTCGCGAGATTCCTAAAAAAAATTAGTGAATTTTTGAGAGTAGAAGAGACAAGAGTAATCGTCAGGAGTCCTCACCAGAGTGAAAAGAGATGAGGAGCAAAAGAATTCCTACTCTCCGATATATATATATATATATATATATATATATATATATATATATATATATATATATATATATATATATATATATATATATATATATATATATATATATATATATATATAGGACTCAAAACATTTTAAGTGTGTGCCTAGACTCAACCGTCAACGATTCGATCAATCAGTGGGGGCTTCTAGGTCGGAACCTGGCTCTGATACCAACTTGTAATGCCCAGGATGGGACTATACCTCCTACATGTCGAGGCATGACTTAAAGGTATAAGCCCATTCTGGAATGATCTCAAGTTCGGTATCTTTGCACATCTCATGTAAAAATAAGGATGAAAAGTAAAAGAGATAGTTGGCTTACACTCGCCACGTCACACAATTCATTACATAGTCAAACATCTTTCAAATAACATCACAACCCGACTACGGGTGAAGATCCAAATGAAAGATACCAAACAAACATAAAGCCACAGGTTCGGATCGCCCCTAGTAGAAACCACTACTGATCATCGGGATAGTGCACATAGTAACGGCTACGTTCCTCATCGTACTCCCAGTATAGCTCTGTGCCGTCACCTGAATAGTTCACCTGAGTACCTGCATCTGGTGTGGTGTAGAATTTGTTAGCCACGGAGGACTCAGCAATCCCGTTCCCGGGTAACAGAACTATCTAAGCCTTGGGTGTGGAACAAGGCTGAAGAAAGAGTAAAAGGCTGCAGCTGCACTAGCACTAGCTTACATATTAAGAGCGAGAAGAGAAGTGCCACGAGCGACAAGGTGATCATGAGGTGATCCTAACTAAGCACATCAATCATAACCCCACCGTGTTCACTTCCCGAACCCCTTTCGGAAAATGACCGTCACGGTACTCACGCTGGTAGTGTGTTCTGAACATGGTGTCAAGTTTTCTACAACCGGATATTAACAAATTCCCATCTGCCACATAACCGCGGGCACGGCTTTCGAAAGTTCAAAACCCTGCAGGGGTGTTTCAACTTGGCCCATTACAAGCCCACGATCCGCGGAGTCGCAACTCCAAGGTGGGAAGGCCCGAGTATCCTCGGAATCCCGTGCTCAAGATACTCCGACTAAGGTAAGACTAATCCAGCAAATCCTCCCGGCGTGCCGACACCCTGACAGTAGCCGCGCGTATCTAGTCTCAGGCCACGACCGGATGAGTCATCCTACAGGTGAATACCAAATACCTCGAGTTTCCCCAAGGCGGCCCCGCAGTCTGCTCGGTTCGGACCAACACTCATGTGGAGCACTGGCCCGGGGGTTGTTGATTAATAAAAAGGGATAGCTAGTCCCTATGCAAGTTTTTAGTTATTAGGCAAATGGAGTACCAATGTTGGGACTTGCTGGAAAAGCCTTAGCGCTAAGCGGTTTATCGAGGGGGTCCCATAACCCCAACCGTGTGAGGAACGCAAAATCAAGGAACATAACACCGGTTTATACGGTTCCTAGGGCAGCATGAGTGGAACAAAACACCGAGCAAGAGGCTCAGCCTTCCACCCATTACCAATATATAGATGATTTTATTAAAGAGCTTATATAGTGTGATATCCCAACAAGCTTCAACATGAAGCAAGAATCTTCAAATTTTCTCCTGCAACTAGCAATGTTATAAGAGGGGCTGAGCGAAGCCTACGTAGCCAATCAAAGGTTTGCATAGGTAGGGCGGTTAGACAGATTCATGGTTACAATAGGAGGCTGACAGACAAACATGGGCATCGAGGCAAATAAGCTAAAGAGCGAGACTTCTAGCAATAGGCAAAGATAGTAATGATATCTGGGTCAGGTCATCTTGCCTGTCGAGTCGTCGATGGGATCGTAAGACGGCTCCTCGTTCTCAACCTCGGTAGTAACCTCGTTCTCGTACTCGATCTCGGCTTCCGACTCTACTCAACACAAGAACACACGAGGCACGAAAATCAAACAAGATGCAATGCGCAAACTACATGATGCATGGCTGATGCACTGCAGATACACTTAGGATGCACAGCATGACAACATAGGAAGCACAGAGAAACAGCACAAGAAACATGACAATATGCTCAAGCAAGTAGGAAGCAAGACAAGTCTATTTAGGATGCAAAACATGGCAAGGTAGGAAGCACAGAGAAACAACACAAGAAACAGCAGGTTTAAATGAGGCCGGAAACTACTTAAGACAAATCCGGTAAGTCCTCATATGCGTAGTTTGAAATTAGTTCAGATCTGAACAAACCTTAAGTTAAAGTTGTTAAACAGCAAGTTAACATGCACCATGACAATCTACACGAAATTCTAGTCAAGTTTCATATAAAGTTTGTTTAAAACGGAGCTACGGTCTAGAAGATATGATCAAAACAAGATAAGCATGGCAACGGTGCAAGATGCACCCAAACATCAAGCAAACATACTCCAAACATGTTAACAAGATTATATTCTGAATCTACATGCAAAACCACACAAGTTTCATATAAGGCACGCTCAAAACGGATCAACGGGCTAAAAGATACACCCGAAACAAGAAACAATGCAAAGCTGAAAATAACAGCCACATAGCAACTTTGGAGCAATAATTATATACTCTACAGCACTCAAACATTGTGACAAGAAGCATGAACATTAAGTAGACATATCCTACAGCAAACAACTCCATTGGAGAATCTCCATAGGAGGCATGGATCAATAGCAACAAGCTACAACATTTTGATCATGACAATAAAAACCTGACATTAATATTTTATAGCAACTTGGCAGCAAGAATTAAATATGCTACAGCAACCCAAATGAGCATGTGAGGGCATGGATGGATAGACAACAACATATACAACAAGGAATGATCAATAGCCACCCCAAAACTATCATGGATTTGCCTAGGACTACAAGCAAACATAGCATCAGGATATTACAGATTCCAGACTTAGTGAAATTTCACTAAGTGTTAAAACAACAATTTTATCATGGCATGTTTGTGGGCATGTTTAAGTCACCTCAAAGCATATCATGGCAAATGGTTTGCACCACATCAAAGAACACATGATGGGGAATCTAAAACATATGAGCATGCAACATGGGGACAAACACAACAATAGCAACGAGCTCCTCAACTAGGCATCTCGTAACAAGTTACAAAACATAACAGCCACATGCACTTTTGCAACAGAGATAAACATGGCAATATGAACTCTAACATGCATGCTATAGCAACCAACATGTATAGCATCTCATGATGAACATTTGGACATATCATTTGCTTCATTTGGATAAACATGCACCAAGTTATCACATCTCAAACATGACAAGAAAACAACTAATAGCAGCAGTTCATATCATGTAGCACTCTTGTCATGAAGATTAAGACCTCTAGATGGACTCAAACATGCATGACACAATGGAACAAAACATAGTACATGTCACCACAATCATTTTGACATATCATACGCACAAAATGGACAAGCACAGTAAAAGTTATCATCATCACAAAATTGCATCAGACAACAAAACTAAAAGGACTTAGTAAAAAAACACAAGGTTCAACCTGACTGGACCGGGTCAACGGGCGTCGGTGAAGCGGGTCCGCGGGTCAACCGGGTGCGGATCGAACGCCGGTTCGCGGCCCGTTAGGGTTCCCGCTGGATCGGGATGGCCGATCTGGATCGGGGCCGGCGCTCGCTCCTCGATCTCGGCCGGCGGGACGACGCCGGCGGACGGCAGCGGTTCCTGGGCGCCCGGCGGCGAGGTCGGCGAGGGCCGGCGGTGGGGTGGTGAGCCCGCGACGCGCGGCGGCGAAAGAGCTTCGGCTCGGGGCGGGAGCTTGGGCTCGGGTTGCGGCGGATCCTCAAGGGCGGCGGTTCGCGAGCTCGCCGGCCGAGCGGAGCTCGCCGGCGGCGGGGATCCGGCACGGAGGGGCGGCGGCCCGGCCACCAGAGGCGGCGGAGACGAAGGCCCCGGGGCGGCGCGGGATCTGGCACGAAAGGCGGCGGCGGCGGGCCAGCGCTGGGCCTGCGGGCCCGCGTGGCGGCGGAGGCAGTTGGCTGGCGCGGCGGACCTGTCCGGCCCGGGTCGGACACGTCCGCCCGGTGCGGATTTCGAGGCGGGGGCTGGAGGAGGAAGAAGACTAGGGTTTGGCCGAGAAAAAATGGAGGGGTGGACGTTTTTATAGGCACAAGGAGCTAGGAGACTCCAAATGGGGAGCGGTTTTCAGCCATGCGATCACAATTCAACGACCGAGATGATGGGAAGGGTTGTGTTGGGTTGGTGGGCTGTTGTGGAGGGGGGGTCTTGGGCCTCAAAGAGGAGGTACTTTTAGCCTAGTAGGATAGCTGTTGGAGTACCAAACGAACTCCAAAAGCGATGAAACTTGACAGGCGGCCTACACATACCAAAACAACATTGCACGGCAAGTCTCACGCCATTCCGGAAACGTTACACGGCCAAACACGAAAGAAGGGCTCGGGGATGCCACGGGCACGTGTGAGAGCGTCGGAACTCGAAACGGACAACGGGAAGAGACGAGTGGGACCGGATGCAAGTGACAACACAAATGCAATGCAATGCACATGACAACATGACATGGATGAATGCACACACGCACACGATAAAACGACGAAAACCCGAAAAGACGAAGAACCCGGAATGGAACTGATGAAGCCAAAGTTTATATATTGCCATAAAGGGAAAGTGTTACATCCGGGGCATTACAGGATGGGACCCGGTTTTAGATGTTAGGCTTTGGTGCGATGTGTGTTTGGTATTAGGCCCGGACATTCGGCACACCTTCATCAAGGGGATAGGAGTAGCAACAGCGTTGCCAAGATGGTGGCTTCAGGCTTATTGATGTATCACCTTGTATGGTCTTTGTGAATAATTAATAATATGGTTGCATGCATCGTCCAGATGCAGAGGCCGGGGGTACATCCTCCTTTTCTTAAAAAAAGTAGTAGCGAATTTTTTCATCATGAGCAAATAGGGTGGTTATATCATTTAATTTAGTATGATGTGCCACAACAGTTTCAATTTCATAGCCATGGAAATGATCAGATTCAACCAAAGTAATTAACTCTGGATCAATAGAAAATTCATAGTCCTTATCAGTAACAAAGATAGGTGAAGTAGCAAACTTAGGATCATATTTCATTCTAGCATTCAAAGATTTTTCTTTCAAACATGCATCCTTACAAGCAATAAAGTCCTTAGCTACCTCTCCATCCATAACATAACCCTCAGGTATATCAGGAAATTCATATCTAGCAGAGCTAGGTCTAATAGGTGTTTCATAATTTTCAGTTTCAGCATTCTGATCAATTTCAGCAGTCTCAATTTCTTTAGCTCTAGCAAGTTTTTTATCATGAAATTCACCTAGTGGCACAGTCTTATCAAGCATAATACTACCATCATTCATAGCAGAAGTAGCATCATCAATAACTTGCGACATATCAGAATTGATAGCAGGTGGTGGTGTTGCAAGCTTACTCAAAACAGAGGGCGGATCAAGTGCAGAGTTAGATAACAGTTCCTTACCACCCCTTGTATTAGAGGGAATGATCTTGGTCCTATCATCCTTAAGATTCTTCATAGTGATAATCAGATATAAATCCCAAGTGACTCAACAAATATAGCTATGCTCCCCGGCAACAGTGCCAGAAAAAGGTCTTGATACCCCACAAGTATAGGGGATCGCAACAGTTTTCGAGGATAGAGTATTCAACCCGAATTTATTGATTCACCACAACGGGGGCAAAGAATATTTGTAAGTATTAGCAGTTGAGTTATCAATTCAACCAAACCTGGAGATTAAATATCTTCAGCAAAGTGATCAGTAGCACAGTATTATGATAGTTTTGATAGCAGTAGTAATGGTAACAGTAGTAGCAACAGTTCTGTAGCCATTGTAACAGTAGCAGCAATAGTAGTAACTTAGCAAGAACAATCTATGAAAATCTTGTAGGCATTGGATCGGTGATATTGTTGGATAATATTCATCATATAAGAGTCATAACCTAGGGTGACACATACTAGCTCCAGTTCATCGATATAAGTAGGCATGTATTCCGTAAATAGTCATACGTGCTTATGGAAAAGAACTTGCATGAAATCTTTTGTCCTACCCTC
Organism: Secale cereale; assembly: GCA_902687465.1. Taxonomy (NCBI): domain Eukaryota; kingdom Viridiplantae; phylum Streptophyta; class Magnoliopsida; order Poales; family Poaceae; genus Secale; species Secale cereale. The sequence goes on from LR738711.1 coordinate 743,674,932, forward strand.
CCGTGGAAGTGGGGTCCATAAAGAAACTAAGGGATATTAAGGCCTCCTTTTAATAGAGAACCGGTACAAAGCATTAACACATGGTGAATACATGAACTCCTCAAACTACGGTATTCACCAGAAAGAATCTCAATTGCTGTGCATATGGCTTGCAAGATTGGATCAAGAACATAGATATAATGGTGAAAATATAAATGTTTCAAATATGAAATCATGGCACTCGGGCCCTAGTGACAAGCATTAAGCATAGCAAAGTCATAGCAATATCAATCTCAAAACATAGTGGATACTAGGGATCGATCCCTAACAAAACTAATTTGATTACATGATGAATCTCATCCAACACATCACCGTCCAACAAGCCTATGAAGGAATTACTCACTCCCGGTGATGAGCATCATGGAATTGGTAATGGAGGATGGTTGATGATGACGAAGACGGAAGATCCCCCTCTCCGGAGCCCCGAACGGACTCCAGATCCGGCCTCTCGATGAAGAACAGGAGGTGGCGGCAGCTTCGTATCGTAAAACACGATGAAACTTCCTCTCCAAATTTTTCTCCAAAAATAGGAATTTATAGTGCTAGAATTAGGGTCATCGGAGCCTCGTGGGCCCACTACCCACCAGGGCGCGCCAGAGGGGGGTGGCGAGCCCTGGTGCCCAGTGGGCAGCTCCTCCCCCCCCCCCTCTCTAGTGGATCTTGGTTCCAGAATTTTCTGTTTATTGCAAAATAATTCTCCAAAAAGTTTCGTCCAATTTCGAGAACTTTTATTTCTGCACAAAAAACAACACCATGGTAGTTCTGCTAAAAAAACGTAGTCCGGGTTAGTTTCATTCAAATTATGCAAATTAGAGTCCAAAACAAGAGCAAAAGCGTTAGGAAAAGTGGATACGACAGAGACGTATCAGTGTGTGCGGCAGCGCTGATGTGGATCTGTTGAGGGCTGGGTGGTGATGCATGGAAACCTCTGTGTGTGAGTCGTTCATCGTCCAGATCCGATCGGATGTGGTGCTAGGGGCCAGTGTGCATTGGCCTCTCTATTGGATGTGGACCGAAACATCAAGGTGTTGGACTTACGCGTTAGCGATGGCTGGATGGCGGCGCTATGGTCCGGGACTTGGTGGTGGTGATCCAGATCAGATCGACCGGATGGTGGTGATTGCAAATTGTATTGATGTGACTTCCTACGACTCCACGATAGTTGTGGTCATCGAAAGGTATTTGGGAGGGTTCATGTCTCTTGATCCAGTGGTTGACTTTGACAGTGAGATACAAATTATGGACGATGGCTTTATGCAAGGGATGGTTGTGTAGTGGCGGCGATCATATCGCATGTAGCTGTTGGGATCATGGAAAATTGGTGGTGACAACACGTGAGTGAATTCAATGGTGGTGCTACTCGAGCACCCTGCCTCAAGCTCCGGGGCGAAAGCCTAGGGCAGACCCCAAGTGGTCATACCTGGCAATGGCGAAGTTTTCTTACATTGTTACCTTGTTGAACGCATTGTTCGGACATGCTCGGACTGATTCTTCAGGGTGAAAACCAAAATTTTGGCCTTGTGGTTAGATTCGATGACGGTGGTGCTTGAGTTTTGCTCCCTTCTAAAGTTGTTGTTGTTGAAGAATCTCATCATCCATGTGGTGTTATGAAATGGTTGATGCGGATAAGGTCATTGTTGGCATATCTGGTCGCTTTGGTGTTATTTTCCCTTTTTTTCTCGCCTATGCATGGCTTTGCTCTTATATGATTTTAGTGTCCTTCTTCTCTCCCTCGGAGAACTCCTCTAGTACCCGAACAGTGAGGTTCTTCGCATTCATCAATACAGTCTTTCGTTCACCACTATCTAATTACCCACCACTTAGTGAATCCAAATATGCACATTGTGTAACCTCCTTTAAGCATGATGCAAGCCGTTTAATTGTGCACCACTTAATTACCTCACATAGGATGGCATATTCAATTCTTCCTTTAGGCCTTGTTCGGTCACACCCCTCCATAAGAGGATTGGAGGGGATTTGGGAAGGTTTGACTTGTAGGAGATTAAATCCACTTCAATCCGTGCCAAACCCCATTCAAACCCCTCTCAACCAAACACAGCCTTAGCGAGACTCATTCTTTTCTTCTCACGTCATTATCCTCGTCCTCCGCTTATTGATTCTCAAGCCGCGACTTATTGAGTTGACCAATAACAGGTAACTCCAATACGTATATAAATTGATGATTTCGGTTCTAAGGGGTGAGGTGATACTATTTTTAGTGATAACAGTAAGAGTCGGCTTTTTGAGTTGGTGGGTCTCTTTAGGCCCAACGCGGAAAGCATTATGTAATTGCAGTCGATCTACTTGTAGCATAGTTTACAAGAAGGCGCTAATTTATTTATTTTCATGTGTCCCAATTGAAGGAAAAAGAATGTGAAGCGGGCCCCTTTGCCCTCGTCACGGGAGAAAATAATTTTATATGAAGAACGGCCCAAAAAATCAGAAATGCCTCAAAAAAAGTTTTAAAAATAGGCATAGATAGATATATCCCTAAACAATGTATAGACAGATATATAGATATAAACTAGTACCTGAAATTTGAATAATATAATGGTCACAATCCAAACAACATCTTGCCAATTTCTTGGTGGCTACAATGATCACAATCCAAACAACAATAACTTGCCAATTTTTTGGTCATGCCCTTGCATTGGTCATGCCAAAATTTTGGTGGGGCAAATTGAGGCTCAAACCAAACAGCCCTAAAAGAAATGTCACGCATGCGATGCGAAATCGCTAAGTACACCCCAGAAGCACACCCCGCCAGAATAAAATTGGCCCACTCAAGATCAGCATCCAAAATTGCTAGGTGCACACGCGAAGGTACGTACCACGTTAAGAAAATTCACATCGGCACGTTAAATCGACACGCAAATCCTACCTCGCCACGTCCCAAACAAATACACGTGTCGCCCATACATAGGTCCTTGAGTCACATTCAACCAAGTGGTAAAACATGGTGAAGAAATCTTGATTAGAAATAGTGGTTTTGGTATATAGATAATGGATACCCGTCAATAAAAAGATATAAATATAGATAGAGGCATAGATATAGATATAGAGATATAGATATCTCCACGCTACCAGGTCAATCTAAGAAGTGTAGCGCCACGTCCTTATCAAGACCGAAAAGTCTAGGAACAGATTTCCTCTCTAGCAAAGAAAGAAAGACAGAAAATATGCGAAACGCAAGAGGTAGATTAAGATGCTGGAAATTCTAAGGAAAAAAAGATTAAATGCTGGAAAACGTCAATATTCGCGTGGAAACTCGTAAAGAGCGTCCGTTGCATCCCCAAATGGCTCGATCGGCCCACCCAAAGACAAGAAAGCGCCCGTCTCCCCTTTCGGTCTCTGCCCACCCCAACTCGCTCTCATCGGATCGATCCATGGCGCGTCGACACCTATGCCCGGGCAGCAAAACCCCTGCCGCATTTTCTATCCTATCGCCGCGTTAGTTTAATCGGAACGGTCGGGTAAATGCATGAGCCAGCCATTAATCCAAAGGAAATCCAAAGGCAGAGAGATCAGTGGGACAAGCGGAACCATCCAAGCCGAGTTTAGCCAGGTTTTGGTGTCTTCCAGCGCCGAGTCGTCAGTGGCAATGGCCCCTGCCGGTCTCGCCGGCCGCGAGTCGCGTCGGGGGCCCCGCCGCCGTCCGACGTGGCCGACCGCGCGGCCCCACGTGCCCCCGCCGGGCTCGGCCAGGGACCTCCGCGTGGGCCACGCCTGCCTCCCGCGACGTCTGCATGGCTTCGTCCCCTTCTCCGGCTCGCTGGCTCCCTATATAAACCCCATCCGGCCTCCCGTAACCAACCGCCTCCTCACACACACTCCGCGAAGCAAAGCAAACCTTCCAGCCGGCCAGAGCAACAAGCCGGCAAGAAACACCCACCGATCCGCCCGGCAACCACAGAGCTCGGGCGCGCGACTCCCTTCCTTGCTCGCTAGCTTTGCGCGCCATGGCTCCGGCGACGGCGGACGCGGCGGCGGGGGCGGGGGCGGCGGTGGGGAGGGTGAAGACGGCGCTGGGGGTGGCGGCGTGCGAGCGGGACGCGGAGAAGCTGGAGCTGATCGAGCAGCTGACCAAGGGGTTCGACGCGGAGCAGCAGAGGGTGCTGGCGGCGATCCTGGCGCGGAACAACGGCGCCGAGTACCTCCGCCGGCACGGCATGGAGGGGTGCACCGACCGCGACGCCTTCAAGGCCCGCGTCCCCGTGGTGACCTACGAGGACCTCCGACCGGAGATCGAGCGCATCGCCAACGGCGACCGCTCCAACATCATCTCCTCCCACCCCATCTCCGAGTTCTTGACCAGGCCAGTAACGCCGCACCTCCCCCTCCTCCCTGCCCTTTGCGTGCTCTAGCCAGCCAAGCCAGCCAGCCCCATTTAATTTTTTTTCCTTGCTGAGTGAATGAGTGGGCTAGCTGTTTCATAGTGGCCGGTAAATTGACGTTTTACTTAATTAATGCAGCTCGGGGACGTCAGCCGGGGAGAGGAAGCTAATGCCGACGATCGAGGATGAGCTGGACAGGAGGCAGATGCTCTACAGCCTCCTCATGCCCGTCATGAACCTGTGCGTGCTCTCTTCTTACTGTCATCCAGCTACTTACTTATTTCTGCTTTAATTTGTTTTCTTCCTCGCCTTAATTCGGTTTATTGCACTGACGACTGGATTTAATGCCCGTTCGATCGACCGCTCGATCTGCATCCAAAAATAAAGACTTAGTATTAGAGATGGTAATCAAATAATATATTGCTATCACATCGATCACCTAATAAGTCTGTATATACGGCTGTGCTGGGGTTCATTCAGTTATTAAGCTCCTAGGTACGTAGCTAGCTAGCTACATACGTATGTCTATTGCTTGCTAGGCTTGGGAAGCAATCATGAAATGGTCTGTTTACACATGCTAAAAATAACGGAACAGACATGATAGATGGAGCAGTCATGCGTTTGTGGCCTCCTTCCTGACCTCACCTCAGGGTGTGGTTTGGCTAGGAAATGCGGCAACTGCCTGCTGGCTCGAGGTCGCTAACTAATCATTCATTCGTTCACACCGGGCCTTTGCTAAAATAATGTGTTTGTATCTTAGACGCCAGTGATGCCTTGGGCGATCCCTCTACTTTTTAGGCGCCAAGATTCCTCCCCCTAGCCTATTTGTAAACCTCCAACGGCCGGACCGGCTGGCTTCCCAGAATAACATTGTGGCGTTTCAAAGTCTATCGCGTGATGCCTAGCTACGTGCGCACGTAACCGTACCGGCCGGGACGTTGGAGTGGCAAGGCGACAAGTGCAATATCTTCGATGTCCCGCCAGAATAAGCCACTGCGGCACATTTCAGAGAGAGGAGAGGACCCAACCAACTTGCATATATATCTACACCCATAAACACACACGGAGAGAGAGAGAGAGAGAGATTGTGAGATGTGCGCGCGCAGACTGCATGCGCAAAAACAAATCGGTTTGCTTCCGTCTGCACCGCTCCAACATTGTTGTATATAGTACTATTTATCCACGGCGAAAAGAACGGTGCAACAACTGCGCACTGTGTGTGTATTGATCAGTCGGTCAAATGCTCGATTTCATATCATATATATATGTATGGGACGTGTTAACATCGATCGATCGTTACGCCGATGTATATATATGAATATGATGATCCTTTCCGGATCAATGATTAGCACTAGCTAGCTAGCTAGCTAGCTAGGCGTGCATCAAATTCAAATTTGGGCACAAAACACTTTCTAGATCAAAAAAATTGGGGTAAAATTAAATTATTGAAGAAAAAAATGAAACATAATGGAGGAAGCATGGCATGCATGAGTGATTGATTGGATGAGAACGTGGCATGCATGCAGGTTCGTCCCTGGGCTGGACAAGGGCAAGGGGCTCTACTTCCTCTTCATCAAGTCGGAGACCAAGACGCCCGGCGGGCTGCCGGCGAGGCCGGTGCTGACCAGCTACTACAAGAGCGACCACTTCAAGTACCGCCCGTTCGACCCGTACCAGGTGTACACCAGCCCCACGGCGGCCATCCTCTGCACCGACTCCTTCCAGTCCATGTACTCGCAGATGCTGTGCGGCCTGCTGGTGCGCACCGAGGTGCTCCGCGTGGGCGCCGTCTTCGCGTCCGGCCTGCTCCGGGCCATCCGCTTCCTGCAGCTCCACTGGAAGGAGCTGGCCCGCGACATCGAGACCGGCACGCTCAGCGCCAAGGTGGTGGAGCCGTCCATCCGCGGCGCCGTGGCCGAGGTCCTCAAGCCCGACCCGGACCTCGCCGCGTTCGTGGCGGCGGAGTGCGCCAAGGACAACTGGGAGGGGATCATCACCAGGATGTGGCCCAACACCAAGTACCTGGACGTGATCGTGACGGGGGCCATGGCGCAGTACATCCCCACGCTCAAGTTCTACAGCGGGGGGCTGCCCATGGCGTGCACCATGTACGCTTCCTCGGAGTGCTACTTCGGGCTCAACCTCCGCCCCATGTGCGACCCGTCGGAGGTCTCCTACACCATCATGCCCAACATGGGCTACTTCGAGCTGATGCCGCACGACCCGGAGGCGGCGGCGGCGGTGTCGAGGGACGACCCGCCGCCACGCCTCGTGGACCTCGCCGACGCGGAGGTCGGGAAGGAGTACGAGCTGGTGATCACGACGTACGCGGGGCTGTGCCGGTACCGGGTGGGCGACATCCTGCAGGTGACCGGGTTCCACAACGCGGCGCCGCAGTTCAGGTTCGTGCGGCGCAAGAACGTGCTGCTCAGCATCGACTCGGACAAGACGGACGAGGCGGAGCTGCAGGCGGCGGTGGAGCGGGCGGCGAGGCTGCTGGCGCCCTACGGCGCGAGCATCGTGGAGTACACGAGCGAGGCGGACGCGACGACCATCCCGGGGCACTACGTGGTGTACTGGGAGCTGATGCTCAAGGACTGCCGCGAGGGGCTGTGGCCGGAGGCGGCGGTGTTCGAGCGGTGCTGCCTGGAGATGGAGGAGGCGCTCAACTCGGTGTACCGGCAGGGGCGGAACGGGGACGCCATCGGGCCGCTGGAGATCCGGGTGGTGCGGGGGGGCACCTTCGAGGAGGTGATGGACTACGCCATCGCCCGGGGCGCCTCCATCAACCAGTACAAGGCGCCCCGCTGCGTCTCCTTCGGCCCCATCATCGAGCTGCTCAACTCCAGGGTGCTCTCCAAGCACTTCAGCCCCGCCTGCCCCAAGTACGGCCCGCCCAAGAAGTGACCACCGGCTGCTGGATGGGCTCGATCCGATCGGTGGACGGATTATGGCGTCGATCGATCGGTCCGTCCGTCCGTCCATGGCATTCAGCTAGCATAATACATACACTGCTGCTGCTGCTACTAGTCGATCTGTCTACTAAAATAATGTGTTGTGTACTAGTACCTGTTTGTTGTGTCCTGTGTGTGACAATTCCTAGCTACTTTTAATTGCTGTTGGCTGGCTCGTCGTCCGGTACTTGTTAGATTGTGCTAGTAGTTACATGATGCAACTATCTGTCGTGTCATTTCTTATGTGGAGTCAAGTCAAGTGGCGTGTGTTTGTAATGCTAAGTTGGAACGTCATTCTTGGCCGAATGCATAATAGACCGGCCTTGTCGGGTATCCATCCATCTCACCTTCTTTGTTGACGTACCTACATTACATACTCTATATCATCTATCTATATATTTTCTTCTCTCTGGTTCTGTTCAGAGGGAGCGACAGTGTTCATCTCCAGCGGAGCATCTTCTACATAGTACATACCCCTCAACAATATTCAGTTACTCCTCTTCTTTCAGGCATCCACAGTGATTACATTACCTGCATGTCTGTCTGTTGTTGACTATGCATGTCTATGTTAATGTAACCCATTCTGGTATGGTATACTTAATTGGATACTATTTTAATGTTACATCACTCATTTTTACTACTCCCTATGTACCATAATATTTGTCTTTCTAGCAGCTCAATTTAAACTGCTAGAAAGACAAATATTATGATACAGAGGGAGTATATTTTTACAAGTTGATTCCTTTGGTTAAAGAAATAAGCATAGGGTCACTATTTTAGTATTGAGTGCCTCTACATACTAGTACGTCCCGCTCCCAACTTCAGACAGAACTTCTAACTCCTTGTGGTTGCCCTCACAATTCTGAAATAATAAAACTCTAAACTTGTCTCGACCTACTATAAGTTGCATACAAAAGACAAATAAGAGAGTGGGACACCATGATTGTAATGTAACTTCTCACATATTGACCAATATATTATTATTTTTCCCATGTACACTTGCCATTTTGCACATCTGAAGTTGAGAACGCATTTCCTAAGGGCTAGAAGAGCAGCAATTTACTGGGAGAGTGGCATAATTTCAATTTCAATAGTAATAACAAGCAAAATGTCTCCATGACCTACATAACAAAACTTTGCACCAATATACAAAATATGCATATGGGTGTCTTCATATACGTCAATTGTCTGATATATAAATTATCAAGTATCGAGAAACAAGAAACCCCATATTACAACTACAGGTCCACGTTCCATGTTGGACATACATAGATGGTTGAGGGAATACTAAAGATGATTATTTAGATTTATTATTAGATATTCTAAACATAATATTTGGTCTTGTCTTATAGGAAGGTGTCTACTGCACCTTCATCTCAGAACATCCGGAAGTCTTCTCAATTTTGGTCCATGCCCCAGGCGTTTTGGCTTTATATCCTATGTTAAATAATTGAAATGTCATTCACTGGAGTTCAAAATTAAAATACTCATAATATTCAAAATGCCTAAGAATGAAGGGGATACTCTCATGAGTCATAATCTGCCCATTATAACTAGAAGCCCCTTCAAAAATAAACTGAATAAGGGTGGACCAGATTGTGTGCAAACTATAGAAGGTTTTTTTTTTTTTTTGCAGAGAAACTATAGAAGGGTTAGCTACAATTTGCCAAGAAAATAACCAGAAACTGGCCAAGATTAATCACAAGTAGACAAATTCGATATGTCCACGATTAAAATTCAATTTGTCTGTGTGCATTACTTTGCCCTTACTTCTCAGAGTTCTTCATGCAAACCTCTGGAAGCAGTATATACATACAGATATAATGGTCTACCTCTACTTGACCTTAACTGTGACTGACTGATCTAATCCAGATTGGTTTATAAGAAATAACTTTATGATGCAAACCACCAAACAAGTGCAACCAAGCTAACTCACACAATTTAAGCAAGTGGACAAATAAACATGGATAGTCTATATACCTATATACTACCACTTACTACCACTACATCTGCCTATTATTGATTAGACTCGCATTTTCAGGGAGTAACTGGGCACATATTTACAATGCTTTTGGTTTAAGCCTAGCAGTATCGATATTGATCTGATGTGATATATAAAACGTACACACATATCTCTGCTGGTTGTCAATGGGAACCACTTTTTGGTTTCTCCAAGCAAATGTCGTAAGCTAGATACAAGATCAAGACCAAAGGCATCAGTCACAACCTTGTCGCTCTGTTCTTATTAAGAACATGAAAAAATGCACAGCAATAAATAAAATGCACATCATTTAAAATGTCCAGAAAACAGTTTGTTGGGGCTATTGCAGGACACCTGGTCGAATATTGCTGTAGGGATCGCAAGTGTCGCCACTGCATTAGGGGCGTCTACTATTCCAGATATCCTACCCTCACATGGACAGCATGACAGTAAAAGATAGACCTGCATATAACCCAAAGTTAATACTGTAACTTTTTAAGATAATGTTGTTCTAACATGATACTTGCAGGATGGCAGTAAACCTACTGCCTACCTGCTCCTTGGAGTACCCAAATCTGGAAAGATACTCAATGGCATTGAGAACTGCACGCTTGTATGCAACTGATGCATCAAGGAAATGCTGTTTCCCTGACTCATCTACACTGATGCCCTCAAAGACTAACCATTCTGAGAAACGTGGCTCCACCGGACCTATCTCAAAGATAGGATTCACATGAAGTGCTGTTGGACCAACAGGAGTCAAGTATTCCTTCATCCCACCTCTTATGATCTCACACCTGCACAAAATGTGATGGTGAAATTAGTGGAATTTCAGAAGCACGGCACGAGAAGTAAATCACATGGACAGATTTTGTCATCTAACCAGCAAATTCAGCAACTCCTGCAAAATTGTTGAACTGAGAGTTGCAATTTCTAAGGTACAATATGAGTTGCCAGTGTGGTTAGAAATAAGCTATGCACTAGCGGAGGAGTCTGATCCCACGAGTAATGCACTATGCCACAGAAGCATCAGCCTAAAACCATGAAGACGCAACACATTAAACCAGTGTGGTGAGCTGTTGTAGGCCTTGTGGCTTAGCATAATACAGCTTGATCCAATGAATACATCTTCTATGCTCCTATCTCCATCTGTTTCTCTCTGCCCATCTGAATCTGACAAATTTCAAGCAAGCAGCTGTGGAGATGCTTCCTCCTAATGTGTCAGCCTAGTTTCTTGATAAAGAATGGTGAAACCTAATGATGGGAAGTTCTCTCACATAATGGATCTGGGCTGTTGTGACTGGTTCTTTTTGTCGACTCTTGGAGTAAGAGGTCCAGTGAACAACCATGAGATACCAGATGCGTTTAAAAGCTAATAAATGTAACAAGTATTGAAAAGTGTAGACAAGGACAAAGGCAATTACTTTAGCTCAAGGAATCCACTCATTTCTATTGCTCCGCAAAATGAGACTTCACCATCACCTTGGGAAAAGTGCATATCGCCAGTACTCAGATTTGCTCCGTCAACAAATACTGGTAGATAAACTTTGGAACCTCTGCTTAGATTCTTTATGTCACAATTCCCCCCATTCTCTCTTCCAGGAATAGTTCTTGCTGCTTCATTTGCAATTTTTTGCCATTCAGCAGTCCCTTCTTGAATCTGCAAACATTGCATGCATTGTCAACATATCTATTTAACTATATACATTTAAAAAAAGTATCGATGAACATAGGACTTGAGATTTCAAATTGCTAGTTTTACGAACCTGACCAGTGAATCTGATTTTTTTCCTGGCTGACAATTTATATTTTGGGAGTATAATATGCTCAGTCTACCTATGTGGTGGCGATATTCTTGGCGATATCGTTCCTATATACACTCCTGCTGTATGGAAGCTTACAGTATCTAAATGAATCAACATTTCCTTCTGTAATAGCAGCGTGGAGCCTATGGAAAGAACGCAACAACAAACACTTCAGAAGAATCAACCCCAGTATTACGTCCTGGTTGACACGTTTTAAGGAGGACTTTAGCCTACTCCAGCACAGAGTTAAAGACTCTCAAAAGGCCTCTGTAATAGCCTATTGTAACTCTCTATCCTAGCTCTCTACACACCTGCTTGACTGACCTTTAAGCAGACATCTCATTCAACTGGCCTAGCACTTCACCCCCCCCCCCCTCTCCCCTCTCTCCTTGAGATGAGGGGATCAAGGAATGAAGTGCACATGCAGTTGCAATGCCATATGTAACACATTTGTAACACCCCTGTATATTTATATACATATACAGTAGGAGCCTCTCCTACTGTCATTTCCTCAAAAAAAACATTTCCTTCTGGCTCATGACTAAGCGTCAGGTCAATGACATCAGTTATGAACTTTTTCCGACTTGTTCTTTGACTGTGTGGTTGTTAGCCAGACCTGGCCTGCCACCTATTCAATGTTTATTAGAGATTGTCTCATGTAACTTGGCTGTATTATGGAGTTTATGGAAGCTAAGGAATGTTATGTGTTTCCAGGGGTGCTGAGGAGCATGCTGTATGGACAAACTCGATGCAGTGATGGCAACTTCTAAGCAACGATACGCAATCTCAGCTGATAGATCGCTGCAGTTTGCTGGTGAAGAAGTGAGGTGAACAAATGAGGATCGCCTGGAGGGATCAAATGGCGTGCTAATGATGATTCAGATTCCAGGTGATAAAGTTGACTGTTTTTTGAGCTATGCGCTGTAGTCATGTCTGTTCACCGTCCGACAAAAACGATTACGAGTATAGAACATTATGTTATTTAAACTTCAATGAGCCGCAGATAAATCTGTCTGTCCCTGAGGTCCATCACATTGTAAAATTAATGCCGATTTCATTAATGCAAGGAAGGAGGGAGGTCCCTGTTTTTTAACACAAATAGCTTATATCTCCTAGATTAATATCTGTGTGTAAAACAGTTGTACTGGAATTCTGAGCCACATAAGAAGATTAACTACTACTCCCTCCGTCCCATAATGTAAGACGTTTTTTGACACTACACTAGTGTGAAAAAATGTCTTACATTATGGGACGGAGGGAGTAATTATAAGTACTGCAGTTAAAGTGAACCATTCATGAGGCAGCACATCGTACCTTTCCAAGTAAGCAGTTGTCAGAGGTTGGTAAGTTAGCAAGGGGCCTCTGATGTAGAACTTCGCACAGTTTCAGAGACTCGTGACCAGTCTCGATCAATTTTCTTTCCCTTTCATTCCATATATTAAGAAGCTCAACTGATGGTGCAGTTCCCACTATACCAGGGTGAGTTAATCCCGGAAACCGAACACCTGGTATGCAGAAGTGGAACTATTGAACGATCTAAAGCTGAAACGCTTCATTCACACAAGAACTTTTACCTGGTATCTGAGGGGAGTATGCATAAATTCCTTCAAAATACCAAATGGCTTTTCTTGCACTTGGAAAGTGATCGGTTAAGAACCCGCCTCCATTCTCCCTTTCGAATATTCCAGTATAACCCCACTCGTCACCAGGGAGCGGACCAAGGTTGCAGATCTCTACCGCAAGAAGATCACCAGGTGAAGCTGGAACCCCTTCAGCATCAACTATTCTAAGGGGGCCACTGAGATAATGAGTCTGTAGAAAACCCATATTCAGTTTGGCACAAGACTTGCTTTTGATGAGAAATACTACAATGAAGCGCACATCAAACAACATCTCTTCCATAAAAAAATTGCATACTTACAATTGTGAGGTCCAGAAATTTGATATCATCCGCAGAGTCATCATCTCTAACCCGTCCTCCAGTCCAATCGACCATCTCAACACGGAATAATTCCCCTTCAGTTACATCAGCAACAGGAGGGATATCCGGATGCCAGCGGTTATGGAGACGAACCTTCTGCTCCCATGGCTTCTTCTTCACATCTATGGGCACCACAAGTCTGGGAGTCAGCGGAGCCATGTTTTTTTATGTACCTTCAGAGCTTCATCCTTTTGTAAGCTCTGTGCAGCTTTATAGTGGCAACATATCTACTTTTGTGAGTCAGACTGGAGCCAAACGAGCAAAGACAGAAAAATCCAGGGAAGACAACATTTTAGATATGCATCCACTTTGAAAGCACACTGAAATATGAATGGTGGTGTTTCCAAGGATTCGATACATCTTTTACCTAGCAATAATAGAGTATGCTCAGAAGTGACTGATAACCCATAACTGGGTCACCATCAAGTAACAGTTTTCCTGCTGGTCCCTCAAATTTCTATAGGCCACTCAGACCTAAGAAAATGAGATATTTTCTTGTCCAAAGCGGTACCAACCAACTTGTGTTGTCGTATTCATTTGTATGTTTCACAGGCTGCGTCATGGATGACTTATGCTACTGAGGATGCACATAGTTAGCTTTTATGGCAGTACTAAAATATTAACTCAAGATGCATCCCGTCACAAATTGCAGAAGCCCTTAATTAGGTATATATTAATCGTGTCTCCTTCTGCACCAAATCTAGTTTACTAGTACTCCCTTCAGTTCAGAATAAGTGACACTTCGGAAATCCACATGGTCTTCAAGATGTAACTTTGACCACTAATTTCCACAATATGTATAAAACCAAGAAAATAATAACAATTTGGAAACCTTTTTTAAGAGAAATATGTAGATGCGATTTTTCAGGTTTTCAGTCTAAACATTTAAAATGGTATTGCCAGTCAAAGTTTTATTAGTTTGACTGAAGAAATAGTCAATTAGAAATGCCTTTGTTCAAAGAAGCAAAACTCTAAAACCAATAATGGCAGTAAGTTACAACAATTCTCATTTTTGTTAGACTGATGAACAGCCTTGTAAACCTCAATATTAAAAGAGCCAAGGATGCAAATGTATTGTTTTTACAAATGAGCAACAAATGCCCATTGCACAATTCAGATCGAAGTTCAAAGTTCGTACTGCTTCTTTTTTCGTGTAAGGACCATAACCTGCAGGAGGTGTGTTTCCGAGAAAACTCAGAACTAAAGGATTTGTGAAATAAGAGTTAAAGGTTTATCTTCTTTCCCCGAATATTAACATTTCTTTATTATGGATGACTATATGCACACTACCAGCAGTAACTAACAATGTAGTAGCTTAACAAACCTTTTCACATCAAACCAAGCAAGTGTGCCCCAAGCAATCCCAGCCGCATGTTTCTCAAATTCCTGCGCCCAAATCGATGTCCATGGTCTCAAGTTCTCAGCCTCACAACTTGGAGCGATAAGCAGGTTCTTGCTTCTGTACATGCACATCAATCCACCCTCCAATGTTCCTCATGAAACACATATAATTCATTGGTAATACTTTTCTTTTGCCTGTGTTACCGCACAAAAGATCCTTGGATCGGAAACATTGACTTCGTGCTGCCAAATTTCGGTGACAACAGCCTGTCTCCTAACATCCTTAGGCTCCAACCTGCATCCTTCCTCAATCCTTTCTTCTTCATCCACTGCAAGATCTCCTCAGCCTCCTGCCACCTCCCTGTCTCGGCATATAAATTTGCTAACAGCACATAATGTGAAGCATTCTCAGGCTCTAACTCCACCAACCTTGTCATCACATGCTCACTCAATCGTGAGTCACCATGAGCCTTACAACCCTGCAACAGTAAGCCCCAGATGACTGCATTTGGCTGTGACATTGTCTCAACAACACTAACAGCATCATCCAGGTGTCCAGAGCGACTAAGAAGATCAACCATGCACCCGAAGTGCTTGATTCCAGGTTGAAACCCGTACTTTCCTTGTATGATCAGGTTAAATATTTCCCTCCCAATGTCAACAAACCCGGCATGGACACATGCACAAAGAACAGAAATGAGCGTCACTGCATCTGGCCGGACACCATCAGCCTCCATCCTATAGAACCACTGAAGTGCCATTGTGCCATCCTGTGCAAGAGCAAGCGCTCCAATGATAGAGTTCCAGGTATAGACATTCCTCTCGGCCATTTCAGAGAATACACGAACCCCGTCGACAACATGTCCACACTTCCCATACATATCAACGAGTGCAGTGCCTAATATAACGTCCAGCTCCCATCCCTGCTTCTGCACGTACTCATGGATCCAAGTGCCAGTTTCGATGGCACCATGGGCCGCACATGCGCCAAGCGTGGTGACCATGGTGACACGGTTGGGGGCAACAGAAGCAGACAGCATCCGCCGGAATGCGGCCAGGGCGTTGAAGCTATGGCCGCGATTCTTGTATGAGGTGATCATGGTGGTCCACGCGACAACGTCCGGGTGGGCCATTTCGTCGAACAGCTGCTCGGCGTGGGCCAGGCATGGGTCGCCGGCTGCGTAACGCGCGAGGAGGGCGTTGCGGACGTGGAGGTCGCGCGAGAAGCCGGACTTGGCCACCTGAGAATGCACGGCCCTTAGGTCGCTCAGGGAGGAAAGGGAGGCGAGAAGAAGCGGGAAGGTGTAGCGGTTGGGGCGGCCGCCGAGGCAGAGGAAGCGGCGGAAGAGCGGGAGCGGGGAGCAGCCGGGCGCAGGGTGGAGGGAGCGGAGGATGGAGTTGAATAGGAAGACGTGGGGGCGGGAGAGGGAGGCGAAGAGGGAGAGCGCGGGCGCAAGGTGGCGGAGGCGGCCGCAGGCGAGGAAGAAGGCGGAGACGACGGTGGTGGAGCGTAGGAGGGCGGGTTCGCGGAGGATGGCGCCGCGGAGGGGCGCGAGCGCGGTGGAGGAGGTGCAGGTGTTGATCGCGTGCAGCGTGCGCGTGACGGCGGGAGCCGGCGGCGCGGAGGACGGGCGGAGCGGCGGCGGCAGGCGGGCGGGCATAACGGCGTGGTGCGTGGTGGTTTTTCCGCTTCGCACGTCCGAACTGAAATCCCGGTACCGCGACCTGCGCGCTGGGAAAGAGGGCAGCGCGCACCCCCTCGCTCCCCACCCACGATTTTAGCCCGGCCCAGGTGCATGTTTTTTTTTTTCGTTTCGTTTTTTGTTTTTGTATTTTTTTTTCATTCTTTATAAAAGTTCAGGTTTTCGAAAAACGTTTAAAATTTCAAAAAAAAATCGCAAATTCAGAAAATTTTCATGATTTCTCAAAAAAATGAATATATTTTTTAATTTTTATGAGCATTTTTTGTATTTGACGAACAAAAATAAATTTGATGAACAATATTTGAATTGAAGAATATTCTTTAATTAGATGAACATTTTGAATAAGACAAACATGTTCTAAAAAATCATGAACATTTTTTGAATTCGATGAACAAATTTTCATTTCCAAAAAATGTTCACCAATTTGAAAAATGTTCGGATTTCAAGAATGTCCACGGAATAAAAATGTTCCCAGATTTCAAAAAATGTTCGCTGATTTGAAAAATGTTCCCACATTTCAAAAATGTTCGTGAATTTGGAAATAAAAAAATGAAAATGAAAAAATAATAGGAGAAATAAATAACAAAAATGAAAGGAGAAAAATCGAAAGAAAAATCAAGGATAAAAAGAAAGAAAACCGACCAAAAATGAGTAGTTTGGCCAGACCAGATGTGCGCAGCGAGAAGCCGGGGGGATGTGTGGTCGCTATCAGGCGGCCTACGCACAAAATAGGATCCCGTATAATGTTGTCTGGCACAGCTCTGCCTGGGCTAAACGTGCCATGCCTGCGCGCGTGACAGGCCCACGCAAGCTCCTATAGTAATGGACCAGGGCACATATTGGGTTGCTTTGGGCCTATATTCAGCCGAGCTTTGCTACACCTATGAAAAATCTTTACCTAATAATAAAAAAAATTGGGTTTCTGTTCGTCCGTCATTAGAAGTGTCCCTGAAGTTGTAAATAATTACCCACCATGTCAGTGAAGAAAATGGTTCGGTGCCCCTTCTAAAATCCGCGTCGGAAACAGGTTATTAAAATTAAGCCCGTGCAATAAGCAACTCGCGGGTGCTTGGCGCAGCGGTGTGAGCCTCACCTCTCCATTCGAGAGACCTAGGTTCGAATCCCTTTTCTTCTTTTTCCTCCTTTTCTTTTTCTCTCCTATTAATGTTGGTAGGCACAGGATATTACTGCTCGCCCAGGCGTCACTTAGCAGATGGGCTGCACAATGTACCAGTTACTTTATTTTTATTTTTTCTATTTTTGGACATATTAAATATATTTTTTTAACTCATAACTTTCAAACCCCAACTCCAAATCTAACATGTTATATATAGAAATCCCTTAAAAAGATGTGTAGATTTCAAATATGGTATTATATTAACCACTTTCAAATCCTAACTCCAAATCTAACATGTTATATATTGAAATCCTTTTAAAAAGATGTGTAGATTTCCAATATGTTATTATATTAATCATCATTTCTAAAATTCCATTTATGATGCGACCTTTATTAATATTGTGACGCCCCCGATTTGTCCGTACACTAATCATGCACGCAAATGTGTACGACCAAGATCAAGGACTCACTGGAAGATATCACAACACAACACTAGACACAATTTAAAATAATACAAGCTTTATATTACAAGCCAGGGGCCTCGAGGGCTCGAATACATAAGCTCGAAAACACAAGAGTCAGCGGAAACAATAATATCTGAGTACAGACATAAGTTAAACAAGTTTGCCTTAAGAAGGCTAGCACAAAAGTAGCAACGATCGAAAAGGCAAGGCCTCCTGCCTGGGACCTCCTAACTACTCCTCGAAGCCGAACTCCATGTAGAAACATCATCGGGATCCTCTGGGTCCGGGACTCCACCATCTGGTTGCGTCATCCGAGAAGAAGGGACAAAAGGGGAAAAGAGGGGGAAAAGCAACCGTGAGTACTCATCCAAAGTACTCGCAAGCAAGGATCTACACTACATATGCAATTATATCTGTGTAAAGGGGTAATATATGTGGACTGAACTGCAGAAAGCAGAATAAGAAGGGGGGTAGCTAATCCAATCGAAGACTACGCTTCTCGTAACCTCCATCTTGCAGCAGAAGATGAGGGTAGCTGGAAAGTATCAAGTATCCTCGCTTCTCGCGGCCTCCGTCTTGCAGCAGTAGAAGGGAATAGATGGTAAGTTCCCCAAGTAACAACGTATAGCATAATCCTACTCGGCGATCCTCCCGCACATCACCCTGTGAGAGAGCAACCACCGAGTTATATCTGGAACTTGTAAGGGTGTGTTTTATTAAGTATCCGGTTCTAGTTGTCATGAGGTCGGAGTACAACTCCGGGTCGTCCTTTTACCGAGGGACACGGCTATTCGAATAGATTAACTTCCCTGCAGGGGTGCACCACATATCCCAGCACGCTCGATCCCATTTGGCCGGACACACTTTCCAGGGTCATGCCCGGCCTCGGAAGATCAACACGTCGCAGCCCTACCTAAGCACAACAGAGAGGTCAGCACGTCGGTCTAAGTCCTAAGCACACAGGGGTCTGGGCCCATCGCCCAATGCACACCTGCACGTTGCGAGGGCGGCCGGTGAGCAGACCTAGCAACCTCCATTACTAAGGAAGTTGCGTTACGCGGTCCAACCCGGCGCGCGCCGCTAAACCACTGACGTCAAGAAGGCTTCGGCTGATACCACGACGTCGAGTACCCATAACTATTCCCACGTAGCTGGTTAGTGCGTATAGACCAAATGGCCAGACTCAGATCAAATATCCAAACTCGTTAAGCGTGTTATTATGAAATAACCGCGGACAACGACCAGGGCCAGGCCACCTCTCCACTGGGTGTCTCAACCTGCCCTGTCGCTCCGCCACAACGATCCACTTGGGGGCCGTCAGGAACTCAGGCCCACCACTACCTGGATGGAGCCACCTGTCCTTTCAGCCCCCACATCAAATCACTTGCGGGTACTCAAAGAGCCGACCCGACTTTAGTCACATCAAGTATCATGTAAAGTATGTATTTAGTATATACACGTGACCACCACCCGAGGTGATCACGGCCCGATAGTATAGCATGGCAGACGGACAAGGATGTGGGGCCACTGATGGAATACTAGCATCCTACACTAAGCATTAGGATGGCAGGTACATGTATCAACAGTTGTAGCAGCAATGACAGGCTATGCAACAGAATAGGAGCAACCGAACAGTAACATGCTACACTACTCTAATGCAAGCAGTAGAGAGAAGAATAGGCGATATCTGGTGATCAAAGGGGGGGCTTGCCTGGAAGCTCTGCAAACGAAAGGAATCTTCGGAAGCGTAGCCGTAGTCGAACACCGAAGCATCAATGGTCTCGGGGTCTATCACAGTATCGGAGTCTACCGAAAATAAGCAACGAAGGGGAAACAAATAAATAATAGAGAAAACAATAGCATCTCAAAGCATAACATGGCAAAAGGCGGTGCTTCGTGTGACCTAACGCGGTTCTGAGTGATACTGGCGAGGATGGAAAACATCCGGGAAGGTATTCCCAGTGTTAGGCATTTTCGGGCAGATGAAACGGAGGTGAAAGGTTGCAGGTTCGCTATGCTAGGGACGTGTGGTTGACAAACGGACCGCGTATTCGAATTCGTATCGAAATTCTGAGCAACTTTCATATATAAATTATTTTCATCCGAGTTACGGATTATTTTATATGATTTTCTGAAGTTTATAACATTTTCTAGAATTAATTATTTATTTAAATCTAACATTATCCATAATAGTGTTTGCTGATGTCATCATGACGTCAGCGGTCAACTCTGATCATTGACCAATCAAGCTGACATGTGGGGCCCTTCGTCATAGACACAGTTTAATTATGTATAGTTAATTAGCTTAACTACGTGATTAGGTTAATTAAATCGACTTAATTAAGTTAATTAATTTGTCTGGTTAATTAATTAATTAATTAATTATTTTATTATTTATTTATATTTAAAATTCTTTTCTTTTCTTTTTTTTAATGGAGGGGCCCCAGCTGCCAGTGGCACAAAGGCCACTGGAGCGGGTGTTAACGGGCGCGGGCGGGGTTGCCCGTCGGGGCAGACCCGTACGACGGCCGCGGCGGCGAGCCGGTCCCAGGCGCGGGCGGGGGCAGTCTCGGCGGGGCGCCGGCCCCTGGGGCTGGTCGGGGCGGCCATGGCGGGGGCGCCGGCCCCAGGCGTTGGCCGAGGCGGCCACGCTGCGCCGGACCCAGGCGCTGGCCGGGGCGGCCAAGGCGGGGGCGCCGGCCCCAGGCGCTGGTCGGGGCGGCCAGTGCTGCGCCAGAGGTCGAGGGGGCGGTGCGACGCGGCGCCGCGGTCGGCGGGGTGGAGCGGGAGGCGAGCGGGATTGGCTGCGGCGGCGGGCGAGCCAGGCGTGCGCCGGGGGAGGCGCGGGTGTGTGTGCACGCACGGCAGCACACGCCGCCGGCGGTTACGGCTTCCAAGCGCGGGCGCGCAGGGGGAAGACGCACGGGAGGCCGCGGGCGGTGCGGGGCTGCAGCGGCGACATCAGCTAGTTGCGGCGGTGCTCCGAGGCACGAGGGCGTGCGAGGGAGGTCGACGACGCTTGTGGCCACGTCGGCGAGTCGAGGAGCGGCGGTATGGGCACGGTTATGGCAACGATGAGCTACTGCACGGATTCGCGATGCAGACAGGGGGTTTTCGAGGCAGAGCTCACCACAGAGAGGGAGCGCTGATCATTGGGCTCGGGGAAGCGCCGGCGTTGACGAATCGCACGGTGAGTTCTGGCGGGGCAGTGGTTGAAGACGGCGACGAGGAGCTCGATGCGGAGACGTTGAGCTCCAACGGTTAGCCTCAGGCGATGTAGGAGACGGCGGCGGTTCTTCCGAGCGTGGTTTCAGGCGTCGAGGTGTTCGGTGGCGACGCTGACAAGTAGGCGGCGGCAACGGTTGCGTTCGGTGGACGGGGGAAAGAGTGGAGCGGCGCGAGGGGGGAACTGGGGGCGCTAGGGTTACGGTTTAGGTCGGGGCGACCTAGAAGGCGACGGGGGAGCGGCGGATGGCCGACGCGTGCGGCATCCCGCGCCATGGACGACGCACAGGCGTCCAACGCATCGGGGAACAGGAGGGGGAAAGACGACGAGCGGGGGAGGCAGGCTGGGCCGGCTGGGCTGCACACGCACTATGCCGGCCTAAGTGCAAAGTGGCATGTGGCCGCTTCACTGGTGTACCTTTCTTTCTATTACTAATCTGTTTTTCTTTTATGAATTATGTTTTGTAACCCCTTTAGTCACTAGTTGGCTTATGTGAAAATATGTAACCAGTTCCATAAAAAAACATTTCATTATATAGCACTACCACAAAAAGCTTGGCACTTAAATAAAAAGGTTTGGAATTTTTGTAATTTAAAAAGCACCTAAATTATTGTTTTAGCCACTGATTTAATTATCTTGGGGCACTTAGACACTTTGTTAAATGTTGGTTTCTCCACCATAATTAATTAGGAATTATTTTCCACCTAATGAACATTTTAGATTTAACATTTGAAAATTTTTAAAGTTTGACTTGATTTTAAAAATTGAATTTGGACATGGTTCGAACTAACGTAAGATTAGTAACAGTAACCGTGGTGACGTGGCATCATTAGCAGAGGTTTACTGTAGCTTGATTACCCGGGCGTCACAATTCTCCTCCACTACAAGAAATCTCGTCCCGAGATTAAGCGGTGTAGTAGGGGGGTAAAGTACTGGTTGCGAAATTTTAACGGGTCTTCTCGATCTTGGGTGCCCTTTGAAGAGGTTGATTCATTACGTTGATGTCTTCATTCCCTTGTTTCCGACCATCATGATCAAGTCATCATCGTTTCTTCGGGAGCTCCATCGTCCTACGAACGCGGCCGGGGGAAAACTTTGGAGGAACGTATCTCCATGAAGTATGTGCATCTGACAATGAATTCAGAAAGTGATACATGAAGTACCCAACGCGTAGTATTTCAGTGAATCGATGGTACCAAAGTTTCAAACGGGTAGGCAGTCATTCGATGCCTAACCGGAAGCTGGAATGGGGGCTTGAACAACAAGAATAATATGGTGTTTGATATCAGGATGAAACATGGTAGAATTTAGCTCGTGAATTACGCACGAAGCCAAGTGCAAAGTATACATTAGAATCAGGATTGTACAAGAGAGTCAGGTTTCGATCCAGTGGACCTGTGGGTTATGGGCCCACCATGTGGGTTGAAAGTAGAAAGGGTGGTGACATCTTGCACAGCCTCGACAGGGAGGCAAGTGAGTGGATAGCTTGTCAGCTATGTCGGCATCAATGTCGGAACCAAGAACGGGGGACGAAGAGAACCATTTTTTTTTGCTCGTTGAAAGGAGGCAGACCGGTAGGCAAGGTTTTCTTCCAGCGGCAGTACCGGGATGTTATCAACAATAGAATCAAGGTCTTACTGACAGAGTTGTACACCAAGGTGTTTACATAAGCAGAAAATTATTACTGCTTAGATTATATGTAGATCAAGGAAAGGTTAAACAAACAAATGGAAAGGAAAATTGTGATTACACACAATTAATAGGAGTATAACCTTCCCATGGCCAAGCAGGACATGGCATACAGGGTAGGAGAGCAAGTATCCAACCATTCAGATAAATAGGCAAGGATTAATCAAGATGTTACCCATACAACGGTGTTTGGATAACTGACCAAGAAACATTTAGCATTGGGCTTCAAATGCTCTTGTTGAAAATCGGAGTACCACAGACATGCTTCGAGATAGCATTGGCAAGGTCTTGAAGCAAAGGTCGGACTTGGATACCCAAAGGATTCATCAGGATCAACTTATAGAATAAGTCTTATAATTTCCTCCTGGAAGAATGGTTATCCTTGCAAAAGAGATTACAGGGTTAGGCCCTCCAGCCAGGGTTGCTAGGCATGACATCATATTATTGAGTCATCAAAGGACAAATATTATAACTCCTGGAAAGTTGTCCCAACCATCTTATCTGACCGAGATTCAGATCCGATCGGTGTTACGATACCTCAGACTCGGGATGTTCGAGAAGAAAAGGTGCATCACAAATCGACGAAATGGCATTGCAAGATTCTCGGGAGATGAACTATTGGGAGCGGGTCCCCGAATCAATAGTTCATCATTAAACCAAAGAGAGGATGAGGAGGTGGCTGATGGGCTCAGCGACAATGCATCGAGAATTCCAAACGGATGGATTTCCACAATAATGTGAACAAGAAGATGACACTTGTTAATTCAAGGATATAATGTTGTATGCTTGAGGAAAACATACGCCATTAATCATTAGTTGAAACTTGAAAGGTGTGCCCGAAATATGACCTTTGGCAGCAAGATCAATGTTAGAGTGACGATTCTATTACCAACAGTCTAAGAACGAACTTTCGATCGTTAACTTCATAGCAATAGGGTTGCTAGAAGTATAGAACTCAAACAACATCTTAGTATATTGGTATCCCGGTTAAAAACAACACGGGGACCAAGGAAGAATGGTGATGGTGAGAAGTTCATCATACCGAGAATTTCTAAGAGGTGGAGCAATTCCCACAACATTCTCGACATAAAAGACATTAATACTTCAAGGTAGAACACAACACTACTTGGAGAGCAAGTTGCAATTATAATGTGGACAAGTTCGCGATGAAAGGAAGTCAAGGGTGTTGTCGATGATATTAAAAATCATCGAGGGCAAGGAGGGTATTTCTCATCACGAACACAGTTGACATCTCATAAGTAGTCAAAGTGTTGAAGGTGATCCGACACATTTGTCGGGAGGGTTTCAAGGGGATGCAATCAAACGACAACGGCAACAAGGAAGGGAATGACGAAGTGGCAAGTCATAGGATCAATATATAAGATGCAAGCTCGGAGCCAAAGTTGCCTTTCAAGACAAGGAACATGATGTTGAAAGCCCGACGAGTCGTGCTCTCACAGAAGAATTCGTGCACCAGAGAAGGACGAGGTAGCACAGTCAAAGATATCAAGACCAGGATGTACCCGATAGTTTAGGAATAAACCAGATTGAGTTTAAAATTTTCCCAGTAACATCTACTAGGGGTGTTGAATTTTTCGAGCGGAATTGATTTACTAAACGGTGTCCTCGGTTGACGGCAACCTAGAACCCGTAGAGTGACTACGACAAGCAAAGGTATTACTTCATCAAAAGTTCAAAAGGTGTAGTGCAAAGTCATGATATCCTCGAGATATCAGAGGGTAAACTCGAAGGTAGAACACGATAGAAGTTGAACCAGGTCATGGACCCATGACAGTAGATATTGTAACCTGGTCAAAAAATTGACGAGGCCTGGAATGGATTCATTCCAGATATATTGAACAAGGACAGCATGTTCGGAACCATAACTGCAAGGGATCAAATTTATTGACACCGAGAGAATTATTTAGATGAAAAATCATCTTGCAAGAAGGTTCCGAGACGGTCTACATTATTTTCATGGGCATGAACACAAAGTTCAAGGTCGACTCCCACTTCTTCAATGCATATCATTTCATTCACCTCTCGCTTTAATAAAACTGTAGTGTTGGAATTTTAACTGGTGGAACACCGGAAGAGTATGACTTGTGAAAACTTTTGGGTTTTCACGGATTAGGGGAAAGCATAGGTTCCACCCATCAGGCATCTTAGTAACATATACCACAAGTTTCAAAAGTAAATATCACCAGCTCCAAGGGAGAGCATGGTTTTCAAAGAAGAGGATACAATTTACCGAAGGTATTATGCATCAGGGACAGAACTTCTCGAGGTTTTTTTTTTGTATACGAAGGACACTGTCGGATAATATTTCAACAAAGGATCGAGCGATCCACAACGGAGCTGATGTGAGTATTGGTACTCACTCAGAGGAAGAAGAATGCAGAGGCGTCAGATTCAAGAATCACCTGATTAGTATGAAGCTTAAATAGAAAGAAATTATGGTTTCCAAAACGAAGGATCAGAAGCAGACGCTCTGATCAAGGATGGATAAGTTGAAAACACTTAGTTGGACAATCAATAAAGGTTTGAATTGCCGAGAACCAACTCATGTCCGGAATGACGTCTGAGCCAGGAAGATAATTTTATAAAGGATAACCTGATGACTGCGTGCATACGCACACATTGAATCAATAGGCTCAAAATGGCCAAGATAATGGATGTTAACGAAGACTACTAGTCGTATGGAATTAACCATAATGCAAGCAGGCAAGAATTTCAAGAGTAACAGCCTGCAAAGGATTTTCGAAACATCGAAAAGTATTCCGAAGAATTTTGGGAGACATATGAACAATCGAGGAGAACGGGTCCTCGATAAATGTGAGGAAATAACCGTGAGGGTTTTCATGCGAAATAAAACTGCCAGACAGTAAACTCAAAGGATTCTCGAGACAACGGAGAATATTTCGAGGCATCTTGTAACAACAAGAGCGACGAGGAATGATCGTGAGAATGACAAGGGCATACAGATATCCATAGGGATATATCGGTGGTAGTGAATTACAAAGGCGATGAACACAAGTTCTCGGGTTAACAGCGGAGGGTATCTTCAGGGTCTTCTGGTGCAGCGGACGATCATCGATCATAAGGTGCTCTCCGGATGAAAGTGATAGCGAGATCCTAATGTTAGATTTAGCAAATTTCATTTATCCCGAATAGAAGAGAGATAAGAGTCCCAGAGTATAGACGAGGAGTAAAAGATCCTAATACCACCCAACGGTGCTGTGGGCCCGTAAGCCACACAACAAGTTAGTAAATTTGTTTGTCAAAGACTAGACTCAACTTCGGCCAAGGAGTTGGAAAGGGGGATTCCTACAGGCAGTCGGCTCTGATACCAACTTGTGACGCCCCTGATTTGTCCGTACACTAATCATGCACGCAAATGTGTACGACCAAGATCAAGGACTCACTGGAAGATATCACAACACAACACTAGACACAATTTAAAATAATACAAGCTTTATATTATAAGCCAGGGGCCTCGAGGGCTCGAATACATAAGCTCGAAAACACAAGAGTCAGCGGAAACAATAATATCTGAGTACAGACATAAGTTAAACAAGTTTGCCTTAAGAAGGCTAGCACAAAAGTAGCAACGATCGAAAAGGCAAGGCCTCCTGCCTGGGACCTCCTAACTACTCCTCGAAGCCGAACTCCATGTAGAAACATCATCGGGATCCTCTGGGTCCGGGACTCCACCATCTGGTTGCGTCATCCGAGAAGAAGGGACAAAAGGGGAAAAGAGGGAGAAAAGCAACCGTGAGTACTCATCCAAAGTACTCGCAAGCAAGGATCTACACTACATATGCAATGATATCTGTGTAAAGGGGTAATATATGTGGACTGAACTGAAGAAAGCAGAATAAGAAGGGGGATAGCTAATCCAATCGAAGACTACGCTTCCCGTAACCTCCATCTTGCAGCAGAAGATGAGGGTAGCTGGAAAGTATCAAGTATCCTCGCTTCTCGCGGCCTCCGTCTTGCAGCAGTAGAAGGGAATAGATGGTAAGTTCCCCAAGTAACAACGTATAGCATAATCCTACTCGGCGATCCTCCCGCACATCACCCTGTGAGAGAGCAACCACCGAGTTATATCTGGAACTTGTAAGGGTGTGTTTTATTAAGTATCCGGTTCTAGTTGTCATGAGGTCGGAGTACAACTCCGGGTCGTCCTTTTACCGAGGGACACGGCTATTCGAATAGATTAACTTCCCTGCAGGGGTGCACCACATATCCCAGCACGCTCGATCCCATTTGGCCGCACACACTTTCCAGGGTCATGCCCGGCCTCGGAAGATCAACACGTCGCAGCCCTACCTAAGCACAACAGAGAGGTCAGCACGTCGGTCTAAGTCCTAAGCACACAGGGGTCTGGGCCCATCGCCCAATGCACACCTGCACGTTGCGAGGGCGGCCGGTGAGCAGACCTAGCAACCTCCATTAGTAAGGAAGTTGCGTTACGCGGTCCAACCCAGCGCGCGCCGCTAAACCACTGACGTCAAGAAGGCTTCGGCTGATACCACGACGTCGAGTACCCATAACTATTCCCACGTAGCTGGTTAGTGCGTATAGACCAAATGGCCAGACTCAGATCAAATATCCAAACTCGTTAAGCGTGTTATTATGAAATAACCGCGGACAACGACCAGGGCCAGGCCACCTCTCCACTGGGTGTCTCAACCTGCCCTGTCGCTCCGCCACAACGATCCACTTGGGGGCCGTCAGGAACTCAGGCCCACCACTACCTGGATGGAGCCACCTGTCCTTTCAGCCCCCACATCAAACCACTTGCGGGTACTCAAAGAGCCGACCCGACTTTAGTCACATCAAGTATCATGTAAAGTATGTATTTAGTATATACCAATGACCACCACCCGAGGTGATCACGGCCCGATAGTATAGCATGGCAGACGGACAAGGATGTGGGGCCACTGATGGAATACTAGCATCCTACACTAAGCATTAGGATGGCAGGTACATGTATCAACAGTTGTAGCAGCAATGACAGGCTATGCAACAGAATAGGAGCAACCGAACAGTAACATGCTACACTACTCTAATGCAAGCAGTAGAGAGAAGAATAGGCGATATCTGGTGATCAAAGGGGGGGCTTGCCTGGAAGCTCTGCAGACGAAAGGAATCTTCGGAAGCGTAGCCGTAGTCGAACACCGAAGCATCAATGGTCTCGGGGTCTATCACGGTATCGGAGTCTACCGAAAATAAGCAACGAAGGGGAAACAAATAAATAACAGAGCAAACAATAGCATCTCAAAGCATAACATGGCAAAAGGCGGTGCTTCGTGTGACCTAACGCGGTTCTGAGTGATACTGGCGAGGATGGAAAACATCCGGTAAGGTATTCCCAGCGTTAGGCATTTTCGGGCAGATGAAACGGAGGTGAAAGGTTGCAGGTTCGCTATGCTAGGGACGTGTGGTTGACAAAGGGACCGCGTATTCGAATTCGTATCGAAATTCTGAGCAACTTTCATATATAAATTATTTCCATCCGAGTTACGGATTATTTTATATGATTTTCTGAAGTTTATAACATTTTCTAGAATTAATTATTTATTTAAATCTAACATTATCCATAATAGTGTTTGCTGATGTCATCATGACGTCAGCGGTCAACTCTGATCATTGACCAATCAAGCTGACATGTGGGGCCCTTCGTCATAGACACAGTTTAATTATGTATAGTTAATTAGCTTAACTACGTGATTAGGTTAATTAAACCGACTTAATTAAGTTAATTAATTTGTCTGGTTAATTAATTAATTAATTAATTATTTTATTATTTATTTATATTTAAAATTCTTTTCTTTTCTTTTTTTTTAATGGAGGGGCCCCAGCTGCCAGTGGCACAAAGGCCACTGGAGCGGGTGTTAACGGGCGCGGGCGGGGTTGCCCGTCGGGGCAGACCCGTACGACGGCCGCGGCGGCGAGCCGGTCCCAGGCGCGGGCGGGGGCAGTCTCGGCGGGGCGCCGGCCCCTGGGGCTGGTCGGGGCGGCCATGGCGGGGGCGCCGGCCCCAGGCGCTGGCCGGGGCGGCCACGCTGCGCCGGACCCAGGCGCTGGCCGGGGCGGCCAAGGCGGGGGCGCCGGCCCCAGGCGCTGGTCGGGGCGGCCAGTGCTGCGCCAGAGGTCGAGGGGGCGGTGCGATGCGGCGCCGCGGTCGGCGGGGTGGAGCGGGAGGCGAGCGGGATTGGCTGCGGCGGTGGGCGAGCCAGGCGTGCGCCGGGGGAGGCGCGGGTGTGTGTGCACGCACGGCAGCACACGCCGCCGGCGGTTACGGCGTCCAAGCGCGGGCGCGCAGGGGAAAGACGCACGGGAGGCCGCGGGCGGTGCGGGGCTGCAGCTGCGACATCAGCTAGTTGCGGCGGTGCTCCGAGGCACGAGGGCGTGCGAGGGAGGTCGACGACGCTTGTGGCCACGTCGGCGAGTCGAGGAGCGGCGGTATGGGCACGGTTATGGCAACGATGAGCTACTGCACGGATTCGCGATGCAGACAGGGGGTTTTCGAGGCAGAGCTCACCACAGAGAGGGAGCGCTGATCATTGGGCTCGGGGAAGCGCCGGCGTTGACGAATCGCACGGTGAGTTCCGGCGGGGCAGTGGTTGAAGACGGCGACGAGGAGCTCGATGCGGAGACGTTGAGCTCCAACGGTTAGCCTCAGGCGATGTAGGAGACGGCGGCGGTTCTTCCGAGCGTGGTTTCAGGCGTCGAGGTGTTCGGTGGCGACGCTGACAAGTAGGCGGCGGCAACGGTTGCGTTCGGTGGACGGGGGAAAGAGTGGAGCGGCGCGAGGGGGGGAACTGGGGGCGCTAGGGTTACGGTTTAGGTCGGGGCGACCTAGAAGGCGACGGGGGAGCGGCGGATGGCCGACGCGTGCGGCATCCCGCGCCATGGACGACGCACAGGCGTCCAACGCATCGGGGAACAGGAGGGGGAAAGACGACGAGCGGGGGAGGCAGGCTGGGCCGGCTGGGCTGCACAGGCACTATGCCGGCCTAAGTGCAAAGTGGCATGTGGCCGCTTCACTGTTGTACCTTTCTTTCTATTACTAATCTGTTTTTCTTTTATGAATTATGTTTTGTAACCCCTTTAGTCACTAGTTGGCTTATGTGAAAATATGTAACCAGTTCCATAAAAAAAACATTTCATTATATAGCACTACCACAAAAAGCTTGGCACTTAAATAAAAAGGTTTGGAATTTTTGTAATTTAAAAAGCATCTAAATTATTGTTTTAGCCACTGATTTAATTATCTTGGGGCACTTAGACACTTTGTTAAATGTTGGTTTCTCCACCATAATTAATTAGGAATTATTTGCCACCTAATGAACATTTTAGATTTAACATTTGAAATTTTTTAAAGTTTGACTTGATTTTAAAAATTGAATTTGGACATGGTTCGAACTAACGTAAGATTAGTAACAGTAACCGTGGTGACGTGGCATCATTAGCAGAGGTTTACTATAACTTGATTACCCGGGCGTCACAAATATCTTCTTTATATGGCGTATTTTGAAAATCCCGGCTTAACGTTGATATTTCTGTTGTCTAATAAATTGGAAACATGTTGAGTACATTTCACAAATAATACAACCTTATGAACTTTGCGTGACACAACTTATCATGTTGTTTCTCGTGTGGTATTGTGAAAGATTTGAAAGGATTCACCGATGCTGTCAGGTGTGTGTATGATGGATGATTTTTTTTCCATTGCAACGCACGGGGAATAATGCATTTCCATGGAATGTGAAGCATGCATGGTTAAAAAAGAAATTCCGAATCATACACCTGATTTCATGAAAATTATTGTGACCTCTTCAAATAGAAAATTCGTTTTAGTGTGGTATGTGCAAATCCGTTTATTGTGTTTCCTTCTGTATGAAAGAAAATTGAGTTGTACTTTAGACTTTATAGGTCTCCGTGCATGTAAGTTTAGAAGAAATTTGGTAACGAAAATCAGTAATGGGCATCAGATAACTTACCAATTAATCATTAATTTCTTATATATGTACATACATGTACGGTCCTCATGATTTAGGGTCTCAATGATGAAGGTAATGGTTCTTTATACTGCAAATTAACTAGGAAGGTAATTCAGATATTTAAATTAATCAATTATTTCATGATTGAAGTGTAGCATCTTATACATGCATTTTAAAACAATTGGTAAAATATACATTACATGACTGATGCAACAGAATGTTGTCTTGGATCATTGGGCTAGGGAAGTGTGTTTTGATTCTCCCGGTGCAACGCACGGGCATATTTGCTATATAATAATAAAGCAAATTGGGTTTCTTCCAGTCCGTCATGGCATTTTTCAGAAAAGTCCCTCTACTTCAGAGAATTCAACCCGCAGTCCTATTTTAAGTTAAAACGAACCGTTTTTTCGTATTTTACACAAAAGTCTGTGTGTTGTCTTGAAATCAACCAGCAGTCCGGATGTAAGTCATACCCGAACCGTTATTTTACATTTTTCGAAAAAAAACCCGATGTTTTAGATAATTCATCCGTGGATCATATTTAAGTCAAATAAATATTTTTTTAAACCATTCATATCTTTTAAACCGTAACTCCGATTTCAACATGTTATATATGCAATTTGATTAGAAAAATATCTAGAATATGAATATGAGATTATTTTTACTTGTTAAGTATTTTTAAATATTATTTTGGAATATATTTAAGTCAAACAAATAATTTTCTAAATTATACGTATCTTTTAAACCGTAACTTCGATTTTAACATATTGTATATGAAATTTTATTAAAAAAATGTGTAGAATCCAAATATGATGTTAATTTTACCTGTTAAATATTTTAAAATCTTGTTTTGGAAGCAAACTTATAATTTATAGCGCAAGATCCGTTTTTTCTTTCGTATCGGTGGCGATCCGGATTGCAAATAAACACCCCACTATAACCATATAGGGAAAAGAAAACATCGATAACTACACATGCATACCTCTGAAAAATGTCGCATGGGAAACAACAAATTTCTCATCGCGAGAGTGTGTGTGAGAGAGAGAGAGAGAGGGAGAGGGAGGATAGAGGGAGAGAGAGATGCCTTAGGATTAACCATATTTAAACTTGTATTTGCTTTGTTTTGTGTGAACACTAAGGCTATCGTCGGCGAGGATGAGAAGGAGGATAAGCGGCAACACAAATATGATGCCTTGTAAAAATAAAGAAGATGAACCTATTGTGGTCTTGAGTGTGGTTGTTGGATTAAGAGCGTGTGTTATGTTTTATCTCCCATTGTAACGCACGGACTCTTTTGCTATTAGTTATAAAAGTAATGTAAGGGATCCGTTGGCAGCTTTTGATTGGAGGGGAGGAGGGCCCACCCTGAAATTCAAGGGAGGATTGATGAGAGCAAGACACGTACGTACGTAAGTCAATTTTCGCAACTATTTTTCATAGTTGTAGGATTTTCAATATTCAGACTATTAGGCTATACAAAAACAATAGCGGGTCGTGTTGTGCTGGCACGCGGGCCTGGCCTGCAACCCAGGCACGGCTCAACGCGTACCGCGTGTCGGCATAGCCCGTTTATAACCATGATAGGCCAGGCCCGTGGCGGTCGAGCACGCAGCCCAAAGACACATCTGGACTGCTTTGCTTTGGGTACGACGGAATAGTGCTACCGTATACGTGAGTTGCAACGCTATCAGTGCAATATTTGAACTATCAATTAACAAAATTTCAATACATTCAATTTCAAAGGTGGCTAGTAGTAGCGATTCAAAAACTAGTACTATTTACAGCACAATCTGTCTTTTGTCTTCAATTGTGGATTGAATTTTCATTTTTTGCGATAGATAAATGTTGTCTCTCAAGTCTCAAGAACCTCAAAGAGATGTTTTTTGGGGGGTGTAGAGTATGAGAGGGAATCTTTCTCATATCCAGGGTGATGTTTTATGTATTGATGAAGGGGTATTTATAGCTAGAGGGAAACTAGTTATTTTAGTGCAGAAAACTGACAGCCGGACAGTCCGGCAGAAAACTGCTCGGATAATCTAGCCAGACTGATGTGTAGCCTAGTAGTGGAAAGGGGCAGATGCCTTCGCCACCCACCCATGTTCAAGGCATGATACTTGCAATTTGGGTTTGTTACGTCAATTATAATGTAGAGACCAAAAACAAGTTGACAGTTCGGCTAACCGAGGACTCATTTAAATATGGGACTTGGTTAGGCTTTTTAGCATTGGACTTTAGGTAGAAATGAAATGTTGGAGTGAATTGCAGAAAACCACCACATTTTATCTTAGGTTTGCAGGAAACACTCTTCTACGTTTTTGCTGTAGAAAACATTGATTTTTTCCTAATCTTTTGCAGAAAGCACCAAACCTCTTGTTCGGGCAGTTTAAGCATTGTTATGACAGGTGGGGCCCTGTCTGGTCGACGTGGCGTCATGGCCGTGCACTGACGCCGTTTGACGGCGTGACGGCCGGTCCGGTGATAGAAGCCTGCTCGATCCAGATATCTCCTCTGCCTCGCTCGCCCTTTCCTCTCGTCACTTTGTTCTCCTCTCCTCACTCAGTTCTTCTCCCTCGACGACGCCACACCGCCGACCGTCGTTCTGCTGCTCCCCGTGGCCATGGTGTCGTGGAGCGACGAGACTAGTGAGGATTCAGTCATGAACATCTCCTCCTCCTGCAATGGCATCATCAAGGTTAGTTTGCTACAGTTAGGGTTAGGGTTTGGGTTAGTGAATTGGGGATTTTGTGAATGAGCTAGAGCTGAACCTAGGTTTATCTTTGGTTGCTCTTGCAGCTTCCAGCTACGATGCATGATCCGAATTTCAATGGCACTCACGCAGATGTGAATGTTTTGTGCGAACACGGCGAGCCGGCCGAGCGCTTTGTTGCATTTGAAGGGATGCACACTGGCAGGAGGTTTCTAGGATGTGCTAAGAAGGTATGATCCTTTATAAAGGAAGCTTTGTTTAGATTGGTCTTTGTTTACCTATACCTGACATGCCTTGACATCAGATGGTACAAATTATTTATTGTGGTTGGTGATTACTGCTTTGTTTATCTAGTTGTTAAGCTTGGTTAAGTGGATGGTAGGCATTGTTTATTATGGTCAGTGCTTAATGACTTGTTTACTAATGGTCATTGTTTATATGTTAGCTGTGTGATATGTTTGTTTATTATGCTCAGCGCTTAATGACTTGTTTACTAGTGGTTAAGTGGATGGAGTATGGCACTTAACAGTGTTCTTCATCCTACTCACATAGATGTATCTTTATTGATATATCGTCTATTTTTCAGGAAGGCATAAACTGTGGAGTAGTTCAATGGATAGAGTTTGAATGGCCAGACTCAATGGAGAAGGCACTGGCCAAGTTATGGGATATGTATGAGGAGATTAAATCAGCTAGGACCAATGACAATCTGGAGAGTTCCTTTGCAATTCACAACCTGACAGAAGAGAAGAAGAAACTATAGGAGAATTATGACAGTTTGTATGCTGATGTCAATGCTCTTTAGGATGCCCAGCAGCAGACGGGTCTGGAGTTGAACAATCAAAAGGAGCAGAAGCAATGTCTTGATGTGAAGATTGCAGAGCTAGAAAATGTAGTGGGCAACTTGGAGGCAGAGCTGTCAAAGAAAGAGGAGGAGTAGAAGAAAATACAGGAGGACTATGACAGTTTGTATGCTGATGTTAATGCTCTCTTGGATGCCCAGCAACAGAATGGTGTGGAGTTAAACAATCAGAAGGAGCAGAAGAAATATGTTGATGAGAAGATTGCTGAGCTAGAAACTGTAGTGGGCAATTTGAAGGCAGAGCTTTCAAAGAAAAAGGATGAGAAGAAGAAGCTGCTGCAAAAGTATGATACTCTAGTGAACCTGACAGCTGCTCAAGCAAATGTGATAAGGAACTTGAAGTTCAATCATTTAAAGCAGAAGGAAAGGCTGACAGAAGAGAGGCATAAATTGCAGCATCACATTTTTGAGCTTCAAAAGGCTGAGGAGAAGATAAAGCAGAAGCTTCAGGGTGTGAAGGCCATCTTAGATGAGTAGGGGTGTCTTCTAGTATGATAATCATATATCTATATGGAGATGATAGTATTCTATGCAAAACTTTAGTATGAACTTGGTCCTCAACTATTTAGTACTTTAGTTTGAATTTGTGAACCCAGTAATTTAAGTATGTATGTGTGATCCATTGTGTTGGATCCAACCTTGGTGAACCTTTATGAATGTTGTGATCAATTGTGTTGGATCCAACCTTGATGTTATATGGTTTATGTGCTTAGTACAATTTGGTTTTATATGGTGTATGTTGACCCTCATTTCATCGACCAAATGGACTTAGGGATATCTTGACCCTCATTTTATTGATTCATCGACCAAATGGCCCTAGGGGTACCTTGACCCTCATTTCATCGATTCATCGACAAAATGACCTTAGGGGTACCTTTACCACCATTTCATCGATTCATCGACAAAATGGCCTTAGGGGTACCTTGACCACCATTTAATCGATTCATCGACAAAATGGCCTTAGGGATACCTTGACCACCATTTCATCGATTCATTGACCAAATGGCCCTAGGGGTACCTTTACCACCATTTCATCGATTCATCGACAAAATGGACCTAGGGGTACCTTGACCAGCATTTCATCGATTCATCG
>LR738711.1:743721151-743755548 GCA_902687465.1 Secale cereale
CCCCCGGCGCGGCCCAGGGGGGCGCCCATAGGGCGCCTGGAGCCCCTGTGGGTCCCCCCCGGCTGCACTTTGACCGCACGGTAGCTCCTGGAACGCTGATTTTTTATATATTTTTTCTGGATTTTTTCTGGCAGTTCTCGTAATGTGAAAACCTGAAATACAAAAACAGCCGAAAACAGAAACTGGCACTGGGGTGCACTGAGTTAATAGGTTAGTCCAAATATGATCAAAAGTGTATGGAAGTGTATAAATATCATAGCAATATCACCCAAAAGAGGCATGGAGCAAGCAAAAATTATATTTTGGACGTATCAGATGGCCATGTTCAGTATAAGAGTAACTTG
This sequence comes from Secale cereale, assembly GCA_902687465.1. NCBI lineage: Eukaryota > Viridiplantae > Streptophyta > Magnoliopsida > Poales > Poaceae > Secale > Secale cereale. The sequence continues at coordinate 743,721,496 of LR738711.1, forward strand.
CCTTATCCATGTACTTCTTTAATTCTGACCCCCTAAAACCAGCAGTCTGGAAGTTTTGGTAGATGTGTCTAAGGCAGAATCTTTGAGGGAAATTGGGGAAAACTTGGCTCACAGCTTTCAGAAGACCCTATTTGGAGAAATTAACAAACTTACTAATAAGCAATGAACATTAACTACTGGTGGCAATTATACTATGAACTACTTATATCAAAATCTATTAACTACTAGTAAGCAATTACTATGAACTACTAATACTAAGCAAAATATATGAGCAAATTGTATAATACCTTCTGTCTATCAGAGATTATGGTGTAGAGACCAAATCTCCTAGATTCTCCACCAATAGCTGCCTTGAGTTCTGTGAGAAACTAGGTTAGAGATGGCAATGGGTACCCATTACCCACAAACCCTGCGGGTAAAAACCCTATTAGGGTAAGGGTATGGGACAAAAACTTATCCATGGGTATATAAATAGGGAAATGTTAAACCCATCGGGTAGAGAGGGTGCGGGTATGGGATCATATAACCCATCCCCACATACCCATGTACCCATATAAAATCTATATGAATTTAAAATTATCTCTACACTTTGTCCTGAATTTGTGAGCTCAAAATGTATGACTATATGAAGGTGTTTTGATGTGTTGTTGTTTACGAAAAAGTTATGTTGTTTATTAAATATGTTGTTGTTTATGACGTGTTGTTATTTGAAAGTGCGTGTTACTGTTATAATTTGTCATTCTTCATAGATTATAATTATATGTTGTTGTTTATGACTGAGTTATTCAAACTGATGCTTTGTAAACATGGGTAATTTTACCCGCGGGTACCCATCTACCCTGTCGGGTAACGGGCATGGGAAAAAATTGTACCCATCGATGGGTATGGGTAAGGTGATGGGTACGCTCAGAGGGGACGTGTAAGGGTATGGGGTGGCTCCACCCATACCCAAACCCTGCGGGTGCCATCCCTAAACCAGGTCCAACTCTTTGTGTCTTCTTTGTCCATAACTCCAAAGGCAATGGGATAGATGTTATTATTCCCATCCCTTCCTGTGGCAGCAAGTAATTGTTGGCCAGTAGAGAGCTTGATGAAACATCCATCCACACTTGCAATGGCACACAAGATATGTTATAAACAAAGTATGCTGCACCACATTTATGTCATATAAAACACAGTTTAGTTGTCACCTATGAATGGTCTGCATCCATTCAAAAATCCTTCCTTGCAAGCATTCAAACATATGAACAAACCATGGAACCTTGGATTGATGCTTGGATTGTCTTTTAGGAACGTAGTAGTGACAATGCACCTACTACCTGAATTGGTGTCTAACACAGCCTGCAAGTAATCCCTAATCCTTCTATATTGCCCCCTCTGATCTCCTTGCACCACCTTAATAGCATTGTTCTTAGCCCTGTAGGCCATATGAGTGCTGATCTCAACTCCATACTTGCTCTTCAGATTTTGCATTATTGTACTTTTTGGTGTGTTCAGGTCTGTTCTTATTGCTTCTAAAACTTGATGTGTAACCCACTTTGTAGTCACCTTGGTGCTCTCTGCTACAACTGGACATGTGTGAAGCAAATTAGTTTTCCTAATGCAGAAAGTTTTCTCTTTTCCCACCACAGAAGCTGCAATGAAGAAAGGGCAGTCTTCATGTGTGCACACATCTATAATTCTGTCATTGCAATCTCTATGAAACTGATAGTTTCTGTTCTGTGCTATGTGGAAAGTGAGAAGTGCCCTTCTAAATTGGTACACATTCTCAAAGCATAACTTCTTAGCAAACTGCAGCTCTGGGCTCTCTCTATCCTCATGATACCATACCCTTGGTTTAGATTTTTTAGCCCTAGACTTACTGCCAAGCACAAATGCTAGGGGTATAGCCCCATCATCTTCCTCCTCCTTCAAATCACCAGGATCTGGATCCTCATCAGATGATGGTACCCAAACATCCTCAAACTGTTGCTCCAAACTGGCATGTGATGGGCCTCGAACCCCTCGTTGGTTACCCCAAGTGGAAGGTGTAAGATGCAGTATGTAGAAGTGTTTTCCCTTAGCAAAGATGCCAAGGATCGAATCCCCAGAGACTCCTAGGTTCAACAAGTAGGTGTCAACTGCTAACGGCGCAAATTAGCAATCAACGTGGACCTGCACACAGATACAAATAACTTTGCTCCCAACGAGTACAGAGAGGTTGTCAATCCCTCCGGCCTTGTAGTTCACAAAGGGTTAAAAGCAAATGATAGTAGTGATAGATAGTGTTTTGCAATAGTAAATAAATAGCGAAAAGTAAATAGCGGGTGTGATCAATGATGGTAATATGGACCGGAGTCTCATGATGTTCACTAGTGATGTCTCTCTCCCAAAAGACGATAAAATAGCTATGTGAGGTAAACAAATTACAGCTGGGCAATTGACAGGACCACGAACGCAAACCAATGCTGATTACATTGCAGAAAGGTTGAGGTTCAAAGCATGGGCGGTACACCAAAATAAGTAGACCGAAATCCATCAATATCTACTACTAATCATCCACCTTGAGATATCTATCCAGAACATCTCGCTGGTATTAAGTTGCGAGTCCCACCCATAGTGTAAACTCAATGCAACAGACAACTGCATTAAAAGAACTTTGCGTAAAGTAAACAATCCTTGCACCCGCGGGCACAAGCACCGTTGTTTTCCCCCTTGTGGCAACATCACATCCCCTAGACTCATGTTTCTGTCACTCAAGCTAGTCATCGAGGGGCATGAACCCACAATCGAGCATAACGTTCCCTCTTGGAGTCACTACGTATTACTTGGCCAAAGCAATAAATAACAACGGAGAACATGCAAGAATTACTTATGAACATAAATATAAAAGAGGTAGATCAAATATATTACTCAAGATCAATTTGAACATAATCCCATAATCCATCGGATCCCAGCAAACTCAACATAGCAACAACATAAGGATTACATATGTGCCTCGATCATGTAGGGCAGCTCACGAGGACTAATTAGTGAAGCACAAGAACGGGAGGAGAACATCACATAGCTACTGGTCATGGACTCATGGTCCAAGGGAGACTACTCACGAGTCATCCGGGAGGCGTCCATGGTGGTGGAGAAGCTCCCGGTGGTGATCCTCCCCTCCGGCAGGGTGCCGGGAAGAGTTCTCCTGGTGCTCCCGATCTTGGAAGCGGCGGCGGCGGCGGAACAGAGACGGGATCGCGAAAAGAGTTCCTGTTCTGAGGGTTTCGGAGGACGCTTTAAATATATGCCAAAGGGGAGCATCGGGGAAGCTTCGGAGGGCCCAGGCGCCCCCCTGGCGCGGCCCAGGGGGGGGGCGCCGCCAGGGCGCCTGGAGCTCTGGTGCCCCCCCCCCCCGGCTGCCCTTTGGACGCACGGTTGTTTCCGGAACGCTGATTTTTTATATAATTTTTCTGGATTTTTCCTGGCAGTTCTCGTAACGTGAAAACCTGAAATACAAAAACAGCCGAAAACAGAAACTGGCACTGGGGTGCACTGGATTAGTAAGTTAGTCCAAATATGATCAAAAGTGTATGGAAGTGTATGAATATCATAGCAATATCACCCAAAAGTGGCATGGAGCAAGCAGAAATTATAGATACGTTTTGGACGTATCAACATCCCCAAGCTTAATTCCTGCTCGTCCTCGAGTAGGTAAATGATAACAAGAATAATTTCTGTGGTGACATGCTATTAACCATATAGGACTTTTTCATAGTCATATGACAAAAGCTTACTGAGACAATGATTCTATAGTAATTAAGTTGCCTCAAGAGAAAATCACAAATGACTGAAAGTTTTACAACATGACATTGAAGCATCAAAAAGATTTGCAATGAATATGATGTGCAAATATGATAAAGTGATATCTAGCTTGCCCCCTTTAGTGAAGCAAAACATAAATGCAGGGGCACCTTCAAGGTTTAAGTGATGACTAGATACAATGATTTCAAAATAAACGATATCACAATCATGCAAAAGACAATGCTACTTTGGGACAATGCACATTACACTCAGAATGACAATCATGCTCTCATTAGTTGGTGCTTTTAAAAGAAGGTGGAGACTCAACATAAAAGTAAAAGAATGGTTAGAACTTTTTATTTTGAAAACATGGAAGCAATTTTGTCAACGGTAGTAGTACTTCATATGTGTCATGCATAAGACATCCTATAAGTTGCAAGCCTCATGCATCGAATACCAATAGTGCTCGCACCTTGTCCTAATTAGCTCGGATTTCCATGGGTTATCATTGCATTACATATGTTTCAACCAAGTGTCACAAAGGGGTACCTCTATGCCACCTGTACAAAGGTCCAAGGAGATAAATCGCATTTGATTTCTCGTTTTTGATAGATCTCAACTTGAGGACATCCATACCGGGACAACATAGAAAATAGATGATGGACTCCTCTTTAATGCATAAGCATATTCTCATAAGAGATTGAGGATTATGTCCAAGCTAAAACTTCCACCATGATGCATGGCTTTGGTTGGCGGCCCAATGTTCTTCTCTAACAATATGCATATTCATTCAACCCATGGTAAATCACCCTTACTTCAGACAAGACGAACATGCATAGCAACTCACATGATATTCAACAAAAGTGTGACAGTTGATGGCGTCCCCAGAAACATGGTTACCGCTCAGCAAGCAACTTATAAGAAATAAGATACATAGGCAACATATTCTTTACCACAATAGTTTTTAAGCTACTTTCCCATGAGCTATGTATTGCAAGGTTAGTCTGCTTAGTATAGGTGGAGGTTAGCAAAAGACTGGGAGCGACCAACTAAGAGAGCAATGACGGTCATAATCATGCAGAGCGACAAAGCAATATTGAATCAGGCATGGTACTTATATCGCTACTCAGAAATAAAAGATCATCAAGGCTTGACAGACTTTCTTTACAGTCTTTAAATATGCGTGAGCATACACCAAGTCAATCAAAATAAATTCTCGAAGGAAGATATTACTAAACCATACCACATCATCAGCAAACAAATCAAGTTGGTACTCCAATAACACATTGGGAATCCCCCAGCTATTTGAGATTAACCATAAGAAAACCTGAACTACTAAGCACCATTATGCACGTAGCATATTTATCATAGACATATTAACCAATGCAACGGAAGCAAACTCTCTTAATAAGGTGAGCATGATAATTAAAGAGAGTTCAAGCAACCAACTAAACAAAAGCTCTTTGAAAAGATAAGCATGAATACTAAGAACAGAGCATGATAGTAGCTATTAAAAGACAAAGAACACACACAGCAAAGGTAGACATGAAAATTCTATGTTATGTTCTAGGTAGAAGTGGAGCGTGTTTCTCTCCCACATAAAGAATGCTGAGTTCCGACTCGTTATGAAAAACTAAAAAGAAAACTAAAAGCAAGACGCTCCAAGCATAGCACATAACACATGAAGTGATAAAAATATAGCGAAACGAAAGACGAACTGATAATGTTGATGGAGAAGGGGATGCACGGGGGCATCCCCAAGCTTAGACGCTTGAGTCTCCTTGAATATTTCTTGGGGGTGCACGGTGGCATCCCCAAGCTTGAGCACTTGACACTCCTGAATCTTTTTATCATCTTCCCTCGCACACTTGAAAACTCCCTTCATACATAACTCATCATAATCTGATTAGCGAGGTTAGTACCCTTAATAATAATAATTATATCTTGCTGGAAATAAAGATATTCTTGAAGTTCTACTGTTTCTCAAGATTGCCAAAAGGTTTTTGCAAAGAAAAAGCAAGCTCTTGATTTGCAGAATGAAGGAAAGGCAAAACAGGACAGAATCTGTGAAAAACAGAACAGCAGGTAGTAATCGATCTGTTCGGGATACTTCTGCAACTCAAATCAAAAAACTCAGAACAGACGCACGAAAGAAAATTATATAGAGAACGCTGTCGAAAAAATTCAGACCAAAAAGATGATCTGGTGATTTTATACGAATTTTTCTATCCAAGGACAGAATCTGTTTCCTGGACAGCACCTCACAACTTTTGAACTTTCTAGCAATCAGAGGCTATACTTGGCACAAATATGAAAAGCAAATATACAATGATGATGCTACAGCAGTAAACAACATCAAGACACAACAAAAGCAAAAAGTTTATTCATGTGGGCTGCCTCCCAAAAGCGCTTTCTTTTATGCCTTTAAGCTAGGCATAATGCATAGAGGAATCAATAACCATCATAATAATCGGAGTTATAAATTGATTCATAAGGTTCCTCAACAAGTTCACTCTTGTTCCTTCTAGGAAAGGGGTACACACCTTTTGCCTTCCCGCGTAAGCGGATTTGTCCCTTACCTATATCGATGAAGCCTTTTACCGCTCGGAGGAAGTCCCTTCCAAGCACTATATTTCCTTGGTTTGGCTCCATGATGAAGAAATCTATCATTGCAATCCCTTTAAGGAATTTAACTGGCACGTCTTTTATTCTTCCCTGGATTTCAAAAATATTTCCATTAGTGTGTTCATGATAAGATGATAATCTATCCATGTTAAATTTTAAAGAATCATGAACAATTTTTGGCATAGTAGAAACCATAGATCCAATATCACAATAAGCAAGGAAGTCTTGATTAGAGATGCTAATCCTAACAAGAGGCTCCCTGTCATTATCTATTTCCAAAATATCTCTCTTATTGGGTTTGGGTTTCTCTACCTATATTAATGTTGGAAATATGCCCTAGAGGCAATAATAAATTGGTTATTATTATATTTCCTTGTTCACGATAATCGTTTATTATCCATGCTAGAATTGTATTGATAGGAAACTCAGATACATGTGTGGATACATAGACAAACACCATGTCCCTAGTGAGCCTCTAGATGACTAGCTCGTTGATCAATAGATGGTTACGGTTTCCTGACCATGGACATTGGATGTCGTTGATAACGGGATCACATCATTAGGAGAATGATGTGATGGACAAGACCCAATCCTAAGCCTAGCATAGATCGTGTAGTTCGTATGCTAAAGCTTTTCTATATGTCAAGTATATTTTCCTTAGACCATGAGATTGTGCAACTCCCGGATACCGTAGGAATGCTTTGGGTGTACCAAACGTCACAACGTAACTGGGTGGCTATAAAGGTGCACTACAGGTATCTCCGAAAGTGTCTGTTGGGTTGGCACGAATCGAGACTGGGATTTGTCACTCCGTATGACGGAGAGGTATCTCTGGGCCCACTCGGTAGGACATCATCATAATGTGCACAATATGTGATCAAGGAGTTGATCACGGGATGATGTGTTACGGAACGAGTAAAGAAACTTGCCGGTAACGAGATTGAGCAAGGTATCGGTGTACCGACGATCGAATCTCGGGCAAGTGCTATACCGATAGACAAAGGGAATCGTATACGGGATTGATTGAATCCTTGACATCGTGGTTCATCCGATGAGATCATCGTGGAACATGTGGGAGCCAACATGGGTATCCAGATCCCGCTGTTGGTTATTGGTCGGAGAGTTGTCTCGGTCATGACTACATGGTTCCCGAGCCCGTAGGGTCTACACACTTAAGGTTCGATGACGCTAGGGTTATAGGGAAAGTATGTACGCGGTTACCGAATGTTGTTCGGAGTCCCGGATGAGATCCCGGACGTCACGAGGAGTTCCGGAATGGTCCGGAGGTAAAGATTCATATATGGGAAGTCCTGTTTTGGTCACCGGAAAAGTTTCGGGCGCTATCGGTAGCGTACCGGGACCACTGGGAGGGTCCCGGGGGTCCACCGGGTGGGGCCACCAGCCCCAGAAGGCTGCGTGGGCCAAGTGTGGGAGGGGACCAGCCCCAGGTGGGCTGGTGCGCCCCCCACCAAGGCCCAAGGCGCATGGAGAGTGGGAGGGGGGCAAACCCTAGGTCCAGATGGGCCTTAAGGCCCACCCTAGGGCGCCCCCTCTCTCTCCCCCCCTTGGCCGCACCCTAGATGGGTTTTGGGGGCTGCCGCCACCCCTAGGGAGGGAACCCTAGATGGGGGCGCAGCCCCTCCTCTTCCCCTATATATAGTGGGGGTTTTGGGGCTGCTAGACACATGAGAACGTCTCCCTCTTGGCGCAGCCCTACCCCTCTCCCTCCTCGTCTCTTGCAGTGCTTGGCGAAGCCCTGCTGGAGTCCCGCGCTCCTCCACCACCACCACGCCGTCGTGCTGCTGTTGGATGGAGTCTTCCCCAACCTCTCCCTCTCTCCTTGCTGGATCAAGGCGTGGGAGACGTCACCGGGCTGCACGTGTGTTGAACGCGGAGGCGCCGTTGTTCGGCGCTTAGATCGGAATCAACCGCGATCTGAATCGCAGCGAGTACGACTCCTTCATGCGCGTTCTTGCAACGCTTCCGCATCGCGATCTACAAGGGTATGTAGATCCACTCTCCTTTATGCTCGTTTCTAGATTACTCCATAGATAGATCTTGGTGACGCGTAGGAAAAATTTTGATTTTCTGCTACGATCCCCAACAGTGGCATCATGAGCTAGGTCTATGCGTAGTATCTTGCATGAGTAGAACACAAAGTAGTTGTGGGCGTAGATCATGTCAATTCTCTTGCCGTTACTAGTCTTATCTTGATTCGGCGGCATCGTGGGATGAAGCGGCCCGGACCGACCTTACACGTACTCTTACGTGAGACAGGTTCCACCGACTGACATGCACTAGTTGCATAAGGTGGCTAGCGGGTGTCTGTCTCTCCCACTTTAGTCGGATCGGATTCGATGAAAAGGGTCCTTATGAAGGGTAAATAGAAATTGGCATATCACGTTGTGGTTTTGGCGTAGGTAAGAAACGTTCTTGCTAGAAACCTATAGCAGCCACGTAAAAACTTGCAACAACAATTAGAGGACGTCTAACTTGTTCTTGTAGCATGTGCCGTGTGATGTGATATGGCCAAAAGGATGTGATGAATGATATATATGTGATGTATGAGATTGATCATGTTCTTGTAATAGGAATCACGACTTGCATGTCGATGAGAATGACAACCGGCAGGAGCCATAGGAGTTGTCTTATTTATTGTATGACCTGCGTGTCACTGAATAACGCCATGTAATTACTTTACTTTATTGCTAAACGTTAGCCATAGTAGTAGAAGTAATGTTTGGCGAGACGACTTCATGAAGACACGATGATGGAGATCATGATGATGGAGATCATGGTGTCATGCCGGTGACGATGATTATCATGGAGCCCCGAAGATGAAGATCAAAGGAGCAAGATGATATTGGCCATATCATGTCACTAGTTGATTGCATGTGATGTTTATCATGTTTTACATCTTATTTGCTTAGAACGACGGTAGTGAATAAGATGATCTCTCACTAAAATCTCAAGAATTGTGTTCCCCCTAACTGTGCACCGTTGCTAAGGTTCGTTGTTCCGAAGCACCACGTGATGATCGGGTGTGATAGGTTCTAACGTTCGCATACAACGGGTGTAAGCCAGATTTACACACGCGATACACTTAGGGTTGACTTGACGAGCCTAGCATGTACAGACATGGCCTCGGAACACGGAAGACCGAAAGGTCGAACATGAGTCGTATAGAAGATACGATCAACATGAAGATGTTCACCGTTGATGACTAGTCCGTCTCACGTGATGATCGGACACGGCCTAGTCGATTCGGATCATGTATCACTTAGATGACTAGAGAGATGTCTATCTAAGTGGGAGTTCATTAGATGAACTTCATTGTCATGAACAATAGTCTAAGTTGTCTTTGCAAATTATGTAGTAGACCAATAACTGCGTTGTAGCTCCCTGTTTAATACGATCCTAGAGAAAGACTAAGTTGAAAGATATTGTAAGCAATGATGCGGACTGGGTCCATAGTCCGAGGAGTGTCCTCACTGCCGCACAGAAAGCTTACGTCTTTGATGCACCGCTCGATATGCAAACCCCTACAACATTGTCTGTGGATGTTGTGAACACCTGACAGAGACGTCCTGATGACTACTTGATAGTTTAGTGCACCATACTTTACGGCTTAGAATCGGGATTCCAATGACGTTTTGAACGCCATAGAACATATGAGATGTTCTAAGAGCTGAAACTAGGATTTCAGGCTCATGCCCGTATTGAGAGGTATGAGACCTCTGACAAGTTCTTTTGCCAAAAGGATGGAGGAGAATAGCTCAACTTGTGAGCATGTGCTCAGAATGTCTGGGTGCTAAAATCACTTGAACCAAGTGGGAGTTAATCTTCCAGGTGAGATAGTGGTTGACGGAATTCTCTAGACACTATCACCAAGCTGCTAGAACTTCGTGATGAACTATGACATGCAAAGGATGAAGATGATCCCGGAGCTATTAGCGGTTCTTAAGACCGCAAAAGTAGAAATCAAGAAGGAGCATCAAGTGTTGATGGTTTAACAAAGACCACTGGTTTCAAAAGGGCAAGGGCTAGAAGGGAAACTTCATGGATGGCAAACCAGTTGTCACTCTGATGAAGGAACCCATGGTTAAACCCAAACCTCGAGACTAAGTGCTTCTATTGTAAGGGGAACGGTCACATGGTAGCGGAACTACCCCAAATACATGGTAGATATGATAGCTGGAAACTTCGACAAAGTATATTGTTATTGATGTGTACCTTACTAGTACTCCTTGTAGCACCTGGGTATTGGATACCGGTTCAGTTTCTATTAGTGACTTGAAGCAAAAGCTACGAACTGAACGGAGACTAGCTAAGGGCGAGGTGACGATGTGTGTTGGAAGTGTTTACAAGGTTGATAAGATCACCATCGCGCGCTCCCTCAACTTTCGGGATTAGTGTTGAACCTAGATAAATGTTATCAGGTGTCTACGTTAAGCATGAATATGATTAGATCATGTTCATCGCAATACGGTTATTCATTTAAGTTAGAGAATAATGGTTATTCTGTTTACATGAATAATACCTTTATGGTCATGCACCCAATGGTTCGTTGAATCTCGATCATAGTAATACACATGATGATAATATTAATGCCAAAAGATGTAGAGTTAATGATGATAGTACCACTTTTTGTGGCACTGCCGCTTAGGTCATTTTGGCATAAAATGCATGAAGAAACTCCATGCTGATGGATGTTTGGAGTCACTTGATTTTGAATCGCTTGACACATGCGAGCCATGCCTCTTGGGCAGGATGACTAAGATCCCGTGTTCAGGTACAATGAAACGGGAAAGTGACTTGTTGGAAATCACACATGCTGATGTGTGTGATCCAATGAGAATTAAGGCGTGTGGTGGATATCGTTATTTTCTCATCTTCACTGACGATTTGAGTAGATATGGTATATTTACTTAATGAAGCAAAAGTCTGAAACGTTTGAAAGGTTCAAACAATTTCAGAGTGAAGATTAAGAATCATCATAACAAGAAGATCATGTTCCTACGATCTGATCAAGGGGATATTATCTGAATTATGAGTTTGGCAATCACTTAAGACATTGTGGAATTGTTTCGCAGTTGAAGCCCCCTGGAACACCACAGCGTAATGGTGTGTCCGAACATCGTAATCGAACCTTATGAGATATGGTGCGATCTATGATGTATCTTACCGATCTACCGCTGTTATTTTGAGGTTATGCATTAGAGACAGCTGCATTCACTTTAGATAGGGCACCATCTAAAGTCCGTTGAGACGACGTCGTATGGTTTGGCAAGAAACCGTAGTTGTCGTTTCTCAATGTTTGGGGCTGCGAGGCTTATGGCTTCAGCCAGGAAAAGCTCGAACCCAAAGCGGACAAATACATCTTCATAGGATACCCAAAGGTAACAGTTGGGTATACCTCCTATCTCAGATCCAAGGGCAAAAATGTTTGTCCCTAAGAACGGGTCCTTTCTCGAAAAGGAGTTTCTCTCGAAAGAATTGAGTGGGAGGAAGATAGAACTTGATGAGGTTGTCGAACCCTCACTTCAACCGTAGAGTAGTGCAACACAGAAAGATGTTTCTGTGGAACCTACGACAGTTGAAGAGGAAACTAATGATAGTGATCATGAAGCTCCAGATCAAGTTGCTATCGAACCTCGTAGGTCGACAAGGATATGTACTACTCCTGAGTGGTACGGTGATCCTGTCTTAGAGGTCATGTTGTTGGACAACGATGAACCTACGAACTATGGAGAAGCGATGGTGGGCCCATATTCCGACAAATGGTTAGAAGCCGAGAAATCCGAGATAGGATCCATGTATCGAAACAAAGTATGGACTTTGGTGGACTTGCCCGATGACTGGCAAGCCATTGAGATAAATGGATCTTTAAGAAGAAGACGGACGTGGACGGTAATGTCACCGTCTATGAAGTTCGACTTGTGGCGAAAAGTTTTCCACAAGTTCAAGGAGTTGACTACGATGAGATTTTCTCACCCGTAGCGATGCTTAAGTCCGTCGGAATCATGTTAGCATTAGCTGCATTTATGAAATCTGGCAGATGGATGACAAAACAAGTTTCCTTACCAGTTTTTGTAAGGAAAGGTTGTATATGATACAATCAGAAAGGTTTTGTCGATCCTAAGGATGCTAAAAGATATGCTAGCTCCAGCGATCCTTCTATGGACTAGAGCAAGCATCTCGGAGTCGGAATATATGCTTTGATGGAGTGATCAAAGTTTTTGGGTATACAAAGTTTGTTAGAAACTTGTATTTACAATAAAGTGAGTGGGAGCATCACAACATTTCTGATAAGAATATGTGAATGACATATTGTTGATCCGAAATGATGTAGAATTTCTGGAAAGCATAAAGGGTTATTTGAAATGAGTTTTTCAAAGGAAGACCTGGATAAAGCTGCTTACATATTGAGCATCAAGATCTATACAGATAGATCAAGACGCCTGATGATACTTTCAAAAGAACACACACCTTTGACATGATTTTGAAGGAGTTCAAAATAGATCAGTCAAAGAAGGAGTTCTTACCTGAGTTGTAAGGTGTGAAGTTGAGTAAGACTCAAAGCTTGACCACGGCAGAAGAAAGAGGAAGGACGAAGGTCGTCCCCTATGGTTTTGTCATAGGCTCTATACGGTATGCCATGCTAAGTACCGCACCTGATGTGTGCCTTGCCACATGTCTGGCAAGAGGGTACAAAGGTGATCCAGGAGTGGATTACTAGATAGTGGTCAAAATTATCCTTAGAGGAATAAGGAAATGTTTCTCGGTTATGGAGGTGATAAAGAGTTCGACGTAAAGAGTTACGTCGATGTAAGCTTAACACCTATCCGGATAACTCTGAGTGGAGATACCGGATACGTATAATGGAGCAACAGTTTGGAATAGCTCCAAGTGGAACGTGGTAGCAGCATCTACGATATGACATAAAATTTTGCGAAGTACATAGGGATCTGAATGTTGCAGACCCGTTGACTACAACCTCTCTCACAAGCATAACATGATCAAACCCAGAACTCATTGAGTGTTAATCACATATTGATGTGAACTAGATTACTGACTCTAGTAAACTCTTTTGATGTTGGTCACATGGCGATGTGACCTGTGAGTGTTAATCACATGGCGATGTGAACTAGATTATTGACTCTAGTGCAAGTGGGAGACTGTTGGAAATATGCCCTAGAGGCAATAATAAATTGGTTATTATTATATTTCCTTGTTCACGATAATCGTTTATTATCCATGCTAGAATTGTATTGATAGGAAACTCAGATACATGTGTGGATACATAGACAAACACCATGTCCCTAGTGAGCCTCTAGATGACTAGCTCGTTGATCAATAGATGGTTACGGTTTCCTGACCATGGACATTGGATGTCGTTGATAACGGGATCACATCATTAGGAGAATGATGTGATGGACAAGACCCAATCCTAAGCCTAGCATAGATCGTGTAGTTCGTATGCTAAAGCTTTTCTATATGTCAAGTATATTTTCCTTAGACCATGAGATTGTGCAACTCCCGGATACCGTAGGAATGCTTTGGGTGTACCAAACGTCACAACGTAACTGGGTGGCTATAAAGGTGCACTACAGGTATCTCCGAAAGTGTCTGTTGGGTTGGCACGAATCGAGACTGGGATTTGTCACTCCGTATGACGGAGAGGTATCTCTGGGCCCACTCGGTAGGACATCATCATAATGTGCACAATATGTGATCAAGGAGTTGATCACAGGATGATGTGTTACGGAACGAGTAAAGATACTTGCCGGTAACGAGATTGAGCAAGGTATCGGTATACCGACGATCGAATCTCGGGCAAGTGCTATACCGATAGACAAAGGGAATCGTATACGGGATTGATTGAATCCTTGACATCATGGTTCATCCGATGAGATCATCGTGGAACATGTGGGAGCCAACATGGGTATCCAGATCCCGCTGTTGGTTATTGGTCGGAGAGTTGTCTCGGTCATGACTACATGGTTCCCGAGCCCGTAGGGTCTATCGATGACGCTAGGGTTATAGGGAAAGTATGTACGCGGTTACCGAATGTTGTTCGGAGTCCCGGATGAGATCCCGGACGTCACGAGGAGTTCCGGAATGGTCCGGAGGTAAAGATTCATATATGGGAAGTCCTGTTTTGGTCACCGGAAAAGTTTCGGGCGCTATCGGTAGCGTACCGGGACCACCGGGAGGGTCCCGGGGGTCCACCGGGTGGGGCCACCAGCCCCAGAAGGCTGCGTGGGCCAAGTGTGGGAGGGGACCAGCCCCAGGTGGGCTGGTGCGCCCCCCCACCAAGGCCAAGGCGCATGGAGAGTGGGAGGGGGGCAAACCCTAGGTCCAGATGGGCCTTAAGGCCCACCCTAGGGCGCCCCCTCTCTCTCCCCCCCTTGGCCGCACCCTAGATGGGTTTTGGGGGCTGCCGCCACCCCTAGGGAGGGAACCCTAGATGGGGGCGCAGCCCCTCCCCTTCCCCTATATATAGTGGGGGTTTTGGGGCTGCTAGACACACGAGAACGTCTCCCTCTTGGCGCAGCCCTACCCCTCTCCCTCCTCGTCTCTTGCAGTGCTTGGCGAAGCCCTGCTGGAGTCCCGCGCTCCTCCACCACCACCACGCCGTCGTGCTGCTGTTGGATGGAGTCTTCCCCAACCTCTCCCTCTCTCCTTGCTGGATCAAGGCGTGGGAGACGTCACCGGGTTGCACGTGTGTTGAACGCGGAGGCGCCGTTGTTCGGCGCTTAGATCGGAATCAACCGCGATCTGAATCGCAGCGAGTACGACTCCTTCATCCGCGTTCTTGCAACGCTTCCGCATCGCGATCTACAAGGGTATGTAGATCCACTCTCCTTTATGCTCGTTTCTAGATTACTCCATAGATAGATCTTGGTGACGCGTAGGAAAAATTTTGATTTTCTGCTATGATCCCCAACAATTAAGTCTAGAGCATCCATTCTCTTTTCAATAGTAGTAAGTCTATCCATGACAGCATCAAGATTATGATCATAAACAAAGTAACTAGATAGACCATGTATAATTTCAAGAGCTCTAGCTTCATCACACTCTAGGAAATCTCCCTCGGCTATAATGTCAAGAGAGTGTTTACACCATTTAAAAAGACCTTGGTAAGAATTCCTAAGCACAATCTTTATAGGTATCCAAGGCATAATTCTCCTATGTGCATCAGAAATTCTGTCCCATGCCTTCTTCATATTTTTCTCCATCCCTTTGATGGAAATCTAGGACTTCTGATTCCCTCAAAGCACCAAATCCTAACATGTTTAGCTAAACAGATAGGACTACTAACAGAAAGGTAAATAATTTTTTTTTGTGATTTTTGATAAAAGATACTAAAGCAAAAACTGAAAGGTAAACTAACAAGACTAAAAACAAAGGTAAAAGATAGCGTGCAACTCCCCTATCATGAAGAGTGGAGTCGCCGGCAACGGCGCCAGAAAATACTCCTTGATGGGCCTCGAACCCCTCGTTGGTTACCCCAAGTGGAAGGTGTAAGATGCAGTATGTAGAAGTGTTTTCCCTTAGCAAAGATGCCAAGGATCAAATCCCCAGAGACTCCTAGGTTCAACAAGTAGGTGTCAACTGCTAACGGCGCAAATTAGCAATCAACGTGGACCTGCACACAGATACAAATAACTTTGCTCCCAACGAGTACAGAGAGGTTGTCAATCCCTCCGGCCTTGTAGTTCACAAAGGGTTAAAAGCAAATGATAGTAGTGATAGATAGTGTTTTGCAATAGTAAATAAATAGCAAAAAGTAAATAGCGGGTGTGATCAATGATGGTAATATGGACCGGAGTCTCATGATGTTCACTAGTGATGTCTCTCTCCCAAAAGACGATAAAACAGCTATGTGAGGTAAACAAATTACAGTTGGGCAATTGACAGGACCACGAACGCAAACCAATGCTGATTACATTGCAGAAAGGTTGAGGTTCAAAGCATGGGCGGTACGCCAAAATAAGTAGACCGAAATCCATCAATATCTACTACTAATCATCCACCTTGAGATATCTATCCAGAACATCTCGCTGGTATTAAGTTGCGAGTCCCACCCATAGTGTAAACTCAATGCAACAGACAACTGCATTAAAAGAACTTTGCGTAAAGTAAACAATCCTTGCACCCGCGGGCACAAGCACCGTTGTTTTCCCCCTTGTGGCAACAGCACATCCCCTAGACTCATGTTTCTGTCACTCAAGCTAGTCATCGAGGGGCATGAACCCACAATCGAGCATAACGTTCCCTCTTGGAGTCACTACGTATTATTTGGCCAAAGCAATAAATAACAACGGAGAACATGCAAGAATTACGTATGAACATAAATATAAAAGAGGTAGATCAAATATATTACTCAAGATCAATCTGAACATAATCCCATAATCCATCGGATCCCAGCAAACTCAACATAGCAACAACATAAGGATTACATATGTGCCTCGATCATGTAGGGCAGCTCACGAGGACTAATTAGTGAAGCACAAGAACGGGAGGAGAACATCACATAGCTACTGGTCATGGACTCATGGTCCAAGGGAGACTACTCACGAGTCATCCGGGAGGCGTCCATGGTGGTGGAGAAGCTCCCGGTGGTGATCCTCCCCTCCGGCAGGGTGCCGGGAAGAGTTCTCCTGGTGCTCCCGATCTTGGAAGCGGCGGCGGCGGTGGAACAGAGATGGGATCGCGAAAAGAGTTCCTGTTCTGAGGGTTTCGGAGGACGCTTTAAATATATGCCAAAGGGGAGCATCGGGGAAGCTTCGGGGGGCCCAGGCGCCCCCCCGGCGCGGCCCAGGGGGGGCGCGCTGCCAGGGCGCCTGGAGCCCTGGTGCCCCCCCCCCCCCCGGCTGCCCTTCAGACGCACGGTTGTTTCCGGAACGCTGATTTTATATATAATTTTTCTGGATTTTTCCAGGCAGTTCTCGTAATGTGAAAACCTGAAATACAAAAACAGCCGAAAACAGAAACTGGCACTGGGGTGCACTGGATTAGTAAATTAGTCCAAATATGATCAAAAGTGTATGGAAGTGTATGAATATCATAGCAATATCACCCAAAAGTGGCATGGAGCAAGCAGAAATTATAGATACGTTTTGGACGTATCAGCATGTGATCTTGTGGTTGGCCCCTTTCTTACTTTCAACTTCTTCCTCTTTTGCCCATATGGTTGCACCTCCATTTCAAGTTCCTCATGATCTCCATTTTCCTCTTGCTCTGCATTTTCCTCATGCACTTCCTCTTGTATCTCATAAGGTTCATCTACATTAGTGTCACCTTCAAAGTGTAAGAGTGGGTCCTCTCTCTGCCTCCTTTGCTCTGCCATCCTTGCCATGAAATCCTCATCTTCCTCCAAGTCAGAGTCATCCTCAGTTAGTAGCACATGAAGTTTTCTTTTCACTGACTGCACCCTCTCAACATTCTTCTGATGTTGCTTAAATCTCAGAATTTTTGATCTCCTTCTAAGCTCCATACTTCTTTCTAACTCATGTTGCTCCATGTCAACATCAACTCCATTGCCTTGCTCCATCACAACATTGTGGCTCTGCTGTGTGGAGAAAAACTGGATTGGTACAGGCTCCTCAACTACTTCATCTATTCTTGATACTTTGGATGGTGACTTGTACACCACACCAACATCATTCACCTCATATACAATGCTCTCTCCAACATTGGCTATAGGAACTTGCTGATCACAAACATAACCTCTGTTTATATCTACAGGTCTGGGCTCACTACCCCTAACAACTGTCAGGTTTACTATGTTCTGATCTTTATTGGCAATATGATCCAGCATCTCATCCACCTTGTCATCATAACATATCTCCTCCAAACCAGCAACTCCCAACCCAGCATCCCTCACATAATACATATAGTCTTTACTTCCATATCCTGCTGTCTCTATGAGTGCTAAAAGATTGTAAAAAGTGATGTCTGAAACACACATAGTCCTTTCCAAGTTATCCATATCATGAAAGTGCAGTCTAACCTCCCAAAGATCATCAGACAAGCTACAACAAGGAACAATTCTTATAATTTAAATAAGAGCAAACTTTGACCCTAGTGTCTACTAATTAAACAGTGCATTCTAACCAATGAAATGAATAGCGCGCTTGATACGTCCAAAACGTATCTATAATTTCTGCTTGCTCCATGCCTCTTTTGTGTGATATTGCTATGATATTTATGCACTTCCATACACTTTTGATCATATTTGGACTAACCTATTAACTCAGTGCACCACAGTGCCAGTTCCTGTTTTCTGTTGTTTTTCTATTTCAGGTTTCCCCCATATTAAAAGTGCCCTAAAAATTCCGGGAAAAATACAGGAAAAATCAGTGTACCGGGAGCTTCAAGAAAAACCAAAGCAGGGCCAGAGGGGAGCCAGGGGCAGCCCAGGCGGCCCCACCCCTGGCCGCCCTAGGGGGCGCCTGGGCCCCCCTCTCCGCTTCTGGTGACCCCCTTTGGCATATATACTCCTCGCGTCCCAAAACCCTCGAGGACGGAACCCTTTTTTACGATCTCGCCTCTGTTCCGTCGCCGCCGTGCTTCCAAGATCGGGAGCACCAGGAGAAATCTTCCCGGCACCCTGCCGGAGGGGAGAACCACCACCGGGAGCTTCTCCACCACCATCTCGAAGAAACCAAACGCAAGACCCGCAACAAGTCCATCAAATTTCTGAAAGTCAAGTGGTCACATCACACCGACCGAGAAGCTACCTGGGAACGAGAAGATCATCTTCGTTCCGAGTACCCTTCCTTTTTCCAGTCCTAGATCTCGGGACGAGATCTTTTTGTAGTAGAGGAGAGTTTGTAATGCCCCGGATGTAATATTTTCCCTTTTGGGTATATAATATATCTCCGACTTCATCAATTTCCATTCCGGGTTCTTGTCTTTCGGGTTTTCGTCGTTTTGTTGTGTGAGTGTGTGGCATTCATTCATATCATGTAGACATGTGCATCGCATTGCATTTGTGTTGTCGGTTGCATCCGGTTCTACGTGTTTCTTCCCGTTGTCCGTTTCGCGTTCCGGAGCTCCCTCACGTGTCCGTGACGTCCCGTAGGCCTACTTTGTTGTTTGGGCGTGTAACGTTACCGGTGTGCCGCGAGGTTGTTGTGTGTGTTGTTGTTTTGTTGTGTGCAACCTGCCTCTCAAATCTCGTCGCGTTTGGACTCCGTGTGCTATCCCAACAGTTATTCATGTGGGTCCAAGGCGCCTCCACTTTGTGGCCCAAAAACACCCCCTCCAACAGCCCACTAACACCCCCTCCAACAGCCCACTAACATCCCCTAGGCCCATCCTAACTCCCCTCGCGATCGGATCCGTCGGATCGCGATCGGAGGGCTCAAAAATGCCCCAAACCCCTCAAACCCTAGCACCTACCATATATATATTCATCCCCATGCCATTTTGGGAGCCTACACCCGCCCTCCACCTACCTCTAGCCTATTTTTTCCCTCATTTTTCGTGCTCAGCTTGGAGTAGTTTCAGGATGGGTGACCGACCGGGAAGTTGCTCCCGGGTGCGCACGAGTGAGGACAAAGTGCGCAGAAAAGACTAGTATTGATATGTGAGGCCAGTCTAGATCCCGCCAGGAGTAACGACCACCGGCGGGTGTGTCCGGGGCGTTACAATGGACGCTTCCCGGATGAGTTGTGAGTAGTCCTCCTTGGACCATGGGTCCATGACCAGTAGCTATGTGATGTTCTCCTCCCCTCTTTGTTCTTCATGGTTTAGACCTCGTGAGCTGCCCTACATGATCGAGGCACATATGTAATCTTTATGCTGTTGCTCTGCTGAGTTTGCTGGGATCCGATGGATTATGAGATTATGTTCAGATTGTGTATGAGTAATATATTTGATTCACCTCTTTTATATTTATGTTCTTGAGTAATTCTTGCATGTTCTCCGTTGCTATTTATTGCTTTGGCCGAGTAGTAGGTAGTAACTCCAAGAGGGAACGTTATGCTTGATTGTGGGTTCATGCCCCTTGATGACTAGCTTGAGTGACAGAAACATGAGTCTAGGGGATGTGCTGTTGCCACAAGGGGGAAAACAACGGTGCTTGTACTTGCGGGTGCAAGGATTGTTTACTTTACGCAAAGTTCTTTTAATGTAGTTGTCTGTTGCTTTGAGTTTACACTTTGGGTGGGACTCGCAACTTAATACCAGCGAGATGTTCTGGATAGATATCTCAAGGTGGATGATTAGTAGTAGATGCAGATGGATTTCGGTCTACTTGCCTTGGCGTACCGCCCATGCTTTTGAGCCTCTACCTTCCTTTACAGCATAGTTAGCATTGGTTTGCGCACATAATCCTGTCAATTGTCCAGCTGTAATTTGTTTACCTCGCTTTGCTGTTTTATCGTCTTTTGGGAGAGAGACATCACTAGTGAACATCATGGGACCCCGGTCCATATTACCATCACTGATCACACCCGCTATTTACTTCCTGTTCTTATTACCTAGTTGCAGTCATACCTATCACTATTATCTCTTGTGTTTGATCCTTTGTAAACGACAAGGCCGGAGGGATTGACAACCTCTCTGTACTCGTTGGGAGCAAAGTTATTTGTATCTGTGTGCAGTCCTATCAACCACTAAGTATCTGGCGCCGTTAGCAGTTGACACCTACTTGTCGACCCTCGGAGTCTCACGGGATTCGATCCTTGGTATCCTTGCCAAGGGAAACTTGCCGTTACGCTACATCTCAAACCTTCCACTTGGGGTAACCAATGAGGGGCGAGAAGCCATCAAGCAAAGTTTCTGGCGCCGTTGCCGGGGACTCCACTCTTCAAGATAGGGGAGTTGCACGCTATCTTTTATCTTTGCTTTTTAGTCTTGTTAGTTTACCTTTCAGTTTTTGCTTTAGTGTCCTCTATCAAAAATCACAAAAAATTTATTTGCTTTTCTGTTAGTAGTCCTTTCTGTTTAGTCAAGCATGTTAGGATTTGGTGCTTCGAGGGAATCATAAGTTCTAGATTTCCATCAAAGGGATGGAGAAAATATGAAGAAGGCATGGGACAGAATTTCTGATGCACATAGGAGAATTATGCCTTGGATACCTATAAAAATTGTGCTTAGAAATTTTTACCATGGTATTTTTAAATGGTGTAAACACTCTCTTGATATTATAGCTGAAGGAGATTTCCTAGAGTGTGATGAGGCTAGAGCTCTTGAAATTTTACATGGTCTATCTAGTTACTTTGTTTATGATCATAGTTTTGATACTGTCATAGATAGACTTGCTACTATTGAGAAGAGAATGGATGCTCTAGACTTGATGAAGGTAGAGAAACCCAAACCCAATAAGAGAGATATTTTGGAAATAGACAATGATTGGGAGCCTTTTGTTAGGATTAACATCTCTAATCAAGACTTCCTTGCTTATTGTGATATTGGATCTATGGTTTCTACTATGCCAAAAATTGTTCATGATTCTTTAAAATTTAACATGGACAGATTATCATCCTATCATGAACATGCTAATGGAGACATTTCTGAGATCCAGGGAAGAATAAAAGACGTGCCAGTTACATTCCTTAAAGTGATTGCAATGGTTGATTTCTTCATCATGAAGCCAAACCAAGGAAATATAGTGCTTGGAAGGGACTTCCTCCGAGCCGTAAAAGGCTTCATCGATATAGGTAAGGGACAAATCCGCCTACGCGGGAAGGCAAAAGGTACGTACCCCTTTCCTAGAAGGAACAAGGGTGAACTTGTTGAGGAACCATTTGAAGCAATTTATAACTCCGATTATTATGATGATTTTTGATTCCTCTTTGCATCATGCCTAGCTTAAAGGCATAAAAGAAAGCGCTTTTGGGAGGCAGCCCACAACGAATTAGGATTTATTTTTTGCTTTTGTTGTGTCTTGATGTTTGTTACTACAGTAGCATCGTCATTGTATCTTTTCTTTTCAGCTTTGTGCCAAGTTTAGCCTCCGATTGCAAGAAAGTTCAAAAGTTGTGACGTGCAGTCCAGAAAACAGATTCTGTCCTTGGACAGAAAAATTCGTATAAAATCACCAGATCATCTTTTTGATCTGAATTTTTTTGACAGCGTGCTCTATACAATTGGCTTTCGGGCGTCTGTTCTGAGTTTTTTTTATTAGAGTTGCAGAAGTGCCCCGAAAAAAATATTTACTACCTGCTGGTCTGTTTTTCACATATTCTGTCCTGTTTTGCCTTTTCTTCATTTTGCAAACCTTGAGCTTGCTTTTTCTTTGCTAAAACCTTTTGGCAATCTTGAGAAACAGTAGCTCTTCAAGATTATCCTTATTTCCAGTAGGGAAAAATTATTTTATTATGGGTACTAACCTCGCTAATCAGATTATGATGAGTTATGTATGAAGGGAGTTTTCAAGTGTGCGAGGGAAGATGATAAAAGAAGATCCAGGAGGGTCAAACGCTCAAGCTTGGGGATGCCCCCGTGCACCCCCAAGAAATATTCAAGAAGACTCAAGCGTCTAAGCTTGGGGATGCCCCCGTGCATCCCCTTCTCCATCAACAATTATCAGTTCGTCTTTCGTTCCACTATATTCTTATCACTTCATGTGTTATGTGCTATGCTTGGAGCGTCTTGCGCTTAGTTTCCTTTTTAGTTTTCTTTAGCTTTGCTTGCTGTTCATAACAAGTTAGAACCCAGCTTTCTTTGTGTGGGAGAGAAACACGCTCCACTTCAACCTAGAACACAACATAGGATTTTCATGCTTATCTTTGCTGTGTATGTTCTTTGTCTTTCCATAGTTGTTGTCATGTTTAGCTCTTAGTTTTCATGCTTTTCTTTTTAAAGAGCTTTTGTTTAGTTGGTTGCTGAACTCTCTTGAGTTTTCATGTTTATATTGTTAAGAGAGTTTGCCTGCTGCACTGAGTTGTGTATCTTAACTTAAAGTAGGTAAATGAGGTTGCTATTTCATTTTAGTAGTAACTTGCAATAGTTTTGAGGTATTGCCATGAGTAATGTCTGAACTTTTGGTGACAAGAGCTTTAGCCTATTAGTGATAGATGTCGTATTTTGGGCAATCCGTGTTTATTTTCAAAAACCTACAAAATAGTTGAGAACTTTAGCTACTAAATGGATCACTAATCTTTGGAGGGATCGAATATTAGAGTACACTCACGTACCATGAGTCGAGGATTTGCAAGGATAACCAAACCCCCATACACTCCTCCTCGGGGTACTTGTCTCTTTGTGAACGTCCTAATTAGATTGAGAGTTACCGATAATAAGTGCATGAGTTCTTCGGACTAATGTGAGTATTCGAAAGTTGACACTTCCACCTAACCATATTTTTCTAGCCTCTTCGGTACCGTGCATTGCCCTTTCTCACCTCGAGAGTTGGCGCATACTTCACCGGTGCATCCAAATCCTTGGCACGATACGCTCTGTCATCATAAGCCTCATTATATCCTTCCTCAAAACAGCCACCATACCTACCTATTAAGGCATTTCCATAGCCTTTCCGAGATACATTGCCATGCAACATCCATCTTCTCATGACTTGATCTTCATGTCATACATGCTTTTTGCTTGATCGATGAGCCGCATGCTAGTTGGGCCTTGCCCTAATCATTGCTACATGACGCGCTAGTATCATTGCATATCCTGCTACACTGGCAGAGGCATACATTTGCATACATCATGATAGTTTCATTTTCTTTATGTTGAGTACTTTTGTAAAGTGTGAAAGATCTTCTATACTTCTTGTAATATGTAGAGTGTTGCCCCTAAGTGAGGAAAAGATCCCAAATAGGACAAATCAAAAGATCCCAAAGAGGACAAAATCAAAAGATCCCAAAGAGGACAAATGAGAGATAAATAGAAAGAGCCATTGAGGCCACAAAAAAATAGAAAAAATATAGAAAAAAAGAGAAAAAGAAATAAAAAGAGAGAAGGGGGCACACTGCTATTTTCTTTTGAGAGATCCACACTCGTACTCCATCTTATACCTTGTGCTCCATAGAGATTATCATTCATGCATATAGCTATGTGGGGACCTTCACACTATAGAACTTGGCTTGTATATTCCAATGATGAGCCTCCTCAAAAGAGATCTAGGTCTTCTTGAGCAAGCAAGTTGGATGCACCCCACTAGTTCCATTGGAGAGCTTACCTTAGCTCATATGTGCATCCGTTGCATGGCAATCCCTACTCCTCACATCATATCTATCATTTGGCTTTCTCTCGCCGATGATTGTCCTCATTGATGTGAGCCTTTCACACCTTTTTTTCTTCCCCCTCTATCATTTTTCTCTCTTTGCCATCCTAAGTGTTGACTTTCTTGCTTACGCTCATCCATTGCATGAGTGCTCAAAATATCGAAAGGGAGTGGATCATTTTGACTTGTACCTGGCTGACGGTCTGGGGATGAGTCATGATAAGATTCCAAAGAAGACCAAGTGTGAAACTTTAGTAGATTAAGTTCTCAACAATACAAAAACTATGTTTTACTCTCTCATATATCCCTATCCTCTTTCTTGCACGCAAACACCATTTGGAGACATTCGAGTCACGGACAGCGAGAGCTCTTGCACCTTTATGTTCTTATGTTACTTGTTACAATGCTAATATACACTCTTGCTTGTTATGACTTGAATTGAATTACATGCCTTGATTGCTTTACTTAAAAGTTCTTATATGGTTGATAGCATGTCACCACAGAAATTATGCTTGTTATCATTTACCTACTCGAGGACGAGCAGGAATTAAGCTTGGGGATGTTGATACGTCCAAAACGTATCTATAATTTCTGCTTGCTCCATGCCTCTTTTGTGTGATATTGCTATGATATTTATGCACTTCCATACACTTTTGATCATATTTGGACTAACCTATTAACTCAGTGCACCACAGTGCCAGTTCCTGTTTTCTGCTGTTTTTCTATTTCAGGTTTCCCCCATATTAAAAGTGCCCTAAGAATTCCGGGAAAAATACAGGAAAAATCAGCGTACCGGGAGCTTCAAGAAAAACCAAAGCAGGGCCAGAGGGGAGCCAGGGCAGCCCAGGCGGCCAGCCCAGGCGGCCCCACCCCTGGCCGCCCTAGGGGGGCGCCTGGGGCCCCCTCTCCGCTTCTGGTGACCCCCTTTGGCATAGATACTCCTCGCGTCCCGAAACCCTCAAGGACGGAACCCTTTTTTACGATCTCGCCTCTGTTCTGCCGCCGCCGCGCTTCCAAGATCGGGAGCACCAGGAGAACTCTTCCCGGCACCCTGCCGGAGGGGAGAACCACCACCGGGAGCTTCTCCACCACCATGGACGCTTCCCGGATGAGTTGTGAGTAGTCCTCCTTGGACCATGGGTCCATGACCAGTAGCTATGTGATGTTCTCCTCCCCTCTTTGTTCTTCATGGTTTAGACCTCGTGAGCTGCCCTACATGATCGAGGCACATATGTAATCTTTATGCTGTTGCTCTGCTGAGTTTGCTGGGATCCGATGGATTATGAGATTATGTTCAGATTGTGTGTGAGTAATATATTTGATTCACCTCTTTTATATTTATGTTCTTGAGTAATTCTTGCATGTTCTCCGTTGCTATTTATTGCTTTGGCCGAGTAGTAGGTAGTAACTCCAAGAGGGAACGTTATGCTTGATTGTGGGTTCATGCCCCTTGATGACTAGCTTGAGTGACAGAAACATGAGTCTAGGGGATGTGTTGTTGCCACAAGGGGGAAAACAACGGTGCTTGTACTTGCGGGTGCAAGGATTGTTTACTTTACGCAAAGTTCTTTTAATGCAATTGTCTGTTGCTTTGAGTTTACACTTTGGGTGGGACTCGCAACTTAATACCAGCGAGATGTTCTGGATAGATATCTCAAGGTGGATGATTAGTAGTAGATGCAGATGGATTTCGGTCTACTTGCCTTTGCGTATCGCCCATGCTTTTGAGCCTCTACCTTTCTTTACAGCATAGTTAGCATTGGTTTGCGCACATAATCCTGTCAATTGCCCAGCTGTAATTTGTTTACCTCGCTTTGCTGTTTTATCATCTTTTGGGAGAGAGACATCACTAGTGAACATCATGGGACCCCGGTCCATATTACCATCACTGATCACACCTGCTATTTACTTCCTGTTCTTATTACCTAGTTGCAGTCATACCTATCACTATTATCTCTTGTGTTTGATCCTTTGTAAACGACAAGGCCGGAAGGATTGGCAACCTCTCTGTACTCGTTGGGAGCAAAGTTATTTGTATCTGTGTGCAGGTCCTGTCAACCGCTAATTATCTGGCGCCGTTAGCAGTTGACACCTACTTGTTGACCCTCGGAGTCTCACGGGATTCGATCCTTGGTATCCTTGCCAAGGGAAACTTGTCGTTACGCTACATCTCAAACCTTCCACTTGGGGTAACCAACGAGGGGCGAGAAGCCATCAGCGTTATTTCGGCGTTTTAGCGTCGCTATAGCATATTTGGGAGGCTCACGTTACGTTTGAGCACATTTGCTCGCTATGACGCTAAACACGCTATAGCGTGCTATTTTGGCGTTTTAGCAAAAAAACGTTATACGTTTTAGCGTGGAATGGACCAAAACAGGGTTATCTAGGCTGTCGGACACACAGCAGGCTCAACAGCCCATTGGGGAATCGGCCCAAAACTTTCTCTTGACCTAACCTAGCCGTCGTGCATCAGACCACGGCACCACGCACTTGCAATCCCCTCCCAAATTCCACATCGATAGCTTGTAGCGGCAGCGGCGGCGACGGTGACCCCAACTCCAGTAGCTGCCGCATCCATGTCAGCCACACCATCGGCGCCGGCGACTCGGCCAGGTGAGCTCTCTCTCTCTCTCTCTCTCTCTCTCTCTCTCTCTCTCTCTCTCTCTTCCGTAGAACCAACTCGCCGGGATGTGAGAAGAGCACCACCGTCGGCACATCCATTGCGCGCGCACAGGTGTCGCCGCCGCCGCCGCGGCGGCCTCGGTCCTGATCTGAAGAGCGCATGGACGGCTGCCATATAGCTCACACGACTTTGTGGCTTCCTGCCTTGCGCCGCGGCCTTGCGTGCACATGGTCTCCTCAGGCGGCGGTAGTGCTAGAGTCCGCCGGCGTCGTGACAGGGCTGGATCTGGAGATGGGTTCTCTCGTTGTGGGACTAGGCCTCGCTCGGTGTGCTTCCATGATCCAGGGTTCCAGTGCCTACACAAGTACTCCCTGAAGTCCGGGTGCCACCTTGTACTCCTCCAGCCTCCGCGTCACGGCAGCCGCGTCGTGCTCGCCGATGGCCTTCTGCAGCATCCCCGCCAGTTGATCATGTGGTTAGAACTTAGAAGTCACAACCGTCGGGTGTAGGCCGTTCTGCTAGGCGGCGGCCGATGTGTAGATGCCTAGATGGACATATCTCTCTTCTCTGTAGTGTAGTCTGAATGTGTAGTTCTGTAGTCATGTCAGTTTTGTTCATGCTGATTTTAGTTACTACTCCTTGACTCACACTATACTACAGATGGGATTATGAACACTATACTGCAGTTTTGTTCTTGCTGTTAGTGTAGAAGAGTTTTGTACTTCATACTGTTTCTTATTGACTGAGTGCTGAATTACTTATGTTTCTTGTTGTGTTCATTGTCTGATTGTAGGCCTCGGCGTGTCAAGCACAGCATCAATAGCCCATGGACAAGCTGCCATTGCGAATGCGAAATCAAAAGACCCAGGATGGAAATATTGCATTTGCCCGGATGAAAACAAGAAGAATTCACTTAGGTGCATCTATTGTAATAATCTGTACACCAATGGTATTACTCGAAGCAAGTTCCACCTTGGAAACATTCTGAGTTCCGGTGTTCAACCTTGCACAAAAGTGCCTGCTGATGTAAGGGATGAAATTGTTGAGTATTTGACAAGGAAGGGTGAGAAAAAGGCAATGAAGGTTACAGAGCAGAAGAGAAGGAGATGTGAAGTGGACTTGAGCCACTCAGAGGGGGGAAGGTGCTAGTGACTCAGATGGCACAAACAATTTTGTTGTTGTGCTGAAGTCAGCGCGTGGCACAACGTCTAAATCCTCAAGTGGACCTATGGAAAAGTTCTGCAAATTGACACCCAAAGAGGCTATTGCTGCAAGGAAGAAAAAAGATGCTGATAATATCCAATTAAAGCTGACAACTAGGAGAAGAGAACAAAAAAGGATTCGTGCTTGTGAGTACATCTGCCAATTCTTCTATGAAGCATGCATTCCCTTCAATGCAGTCACACTTCCAAGCTTTGACCTTATGCTTGAGTCAATTGGACAATACGACGAAGACCTGGATGGTCCTAGTCCTTATGAAATGGGTGGGTCATACTTGAAGAAGAGGAAGAAGAGAGTGAAGGATTCCTTCAAGGCACACAAGGAACATTGGGAGCTCACTGGATGTACAATCATGACAGATGCATGGACAGACATAAGAAGAAGAGGGGTAATGAACTTGGTGGTTCATAGTGCTTATGGTGTAGTTTTTCTTGATTCTGTGGATTGTTCAGCTGCTAAAAAAATGGTAAGTACATCTTTGATCTTGTAGATCGTTGCATAGAAGAGATTGGGAAGAAACATGTAGCTCAAGTAGTGACTGATAATGCAAGTGTGAATCAAGCAGCATCTAAGTTGTTGAACGCAAAGCGCCCCAAGGTATTTTGGAATGGTTGTGCTGCCCACTGTATAGATCTGATGCTAGAGGACATTGGGAAGCTGCCATCAGTTGACCCCACCATTACAAAAGCTAGAGCTGTGACGGTTTTCCTTTATGCACACACAAGGGTTTTGAACCTAATGAGGGAATTCCTTAGTAAAGATTTGGTTAGGTCTGGTATTACAAGGTTCGCTACAGCATACTTGAACTTGAAAAGCATGCTGGACAACAAGAAACAACTCCAGAAACTATTTAGATCAGATGAGCTTGATGAAATGGGATATTTAAAAAAGGTTAAAGGAAATGAAGCTAGCAAAACTGTGCGCTCTGAAACTTTTTGGAGAGGAGTAGACATTGCTGTCAAGTTCTTTGAGCCATTGGCTAATTTGCTGAGGAGGATGGACAGCGATGTACCGGCTATGGGATTCATATACGGCGCCTTTTGGATGCAAAGCAAGAGATCAAAACTAAGTTTGAAAATGAACAAGATCTTGTTTTCAGGAAGTGTTGGATACTCTGGATAAAAGATGGGACACCAAGTTGAAGGGGCCACTACATAGGGCTGGATACTTCTTAAATCCATACTACTACTATGAAAACAAGAAGCAAATTGAGTTAGATGGATCATTTGAAGCTGGGCTTGTAACTTGCATGGAAAAAATGGTTGAAGATGTTGTCCTTCAAGACAAAATCAATGATGAGCTTGTGGCATATCGAAAGGAACAGGGGACATTTGGAAGAGAAATTGCCAAAAGGCAGCGGAGAAACAAAAGCTTTGATCCAGGTGCATATTCACATTTTTATCAATTCTCAAATCTGATCTTACAATGGTTTATTAACTATGGTTTTATACTTTTGAATGAAGCTCAATGGTGGTCCAGTCATGGGTCAGATTCACCAAATCTCAGAGTATTGGCGATGCGGATTTTGAGTTTGACATGCAGCTCCTCCGCTTGTGAGAGGAATTTTAGTGTTTTTCAGCAGGTAAGAAAGAAGTACAATTTATCCTGTTCTCAACTTCTCATATTAGTGCCCTTGAAAAATATTTGCCTATGTTATGCTAGCAAACTTGATTTGTTCTCAACTTCATAGAAGTGTCCTGTTGTCCGTGTTGTAAATGTAAGCAATCCTGGTGTTCGTGTTGCTTGATATGAATTGATGGCTGGTTTGTGATGTACAGTGTATAACTTTCCTTGATGTAGAATATATTTCCTTGCTTCCTTACTGTGATAACATATTTGTTTCCTTGCAAACTTGCCATGTTGCTTACTTGGTTGTTGTTACCTATAGATTCACACAAAGAAACGCAACAGGCTGCTTCATAACAAAATGAGAGACCTTGTTTTTATCAAGTTCAACTCCAAACTCAAACAAAAGAGAAAGATGAAAAACAGGGATCCGATTGTGGACCACACATTTGTAGATGTTGTAGAAGATGAAGATAATGAGTGGATCACAGGTATTGTGCCTCATGAACCTGATGAAGTTGTAGAAGTTGCAGCATCAACATCACAAGGAGCAGTTGGTGCATCAAAAGGAAAGAGAGCGTCCCAATCTCGCCCTCGGAAGAAGAAAAAGCTGCTCCCTGTTTTTCGTGAAGATGAGTTGGAGTCAGCTAATTCTTCTTCTGAATCGGAAGATGATGCCATGCATTCACCGTTTGGTTCATCAAATGAGAGTGATTCTCAATAATTTCCAAGTTGTCGTTGTATTGTATTGTTTACTTGTTGGCTTGTTGCCTTGTTGGCTAGTTCATATTTAAACTGATATGTTGTACTATTGTCGTCCTATGGCAGTTGTTGTTGCCCTTCTAGTTTTTTGGACAAGTAATTTCGCATGTGTCGTTATGGACTGTTGTATTGTTATGTTCTCCATCTAGTTCATCATAAAACTACTATGTTGTATTGTTATTGTTGTTCATCTTAATTAGTTATGCATGCATGGCTCCTGGAAAAAAAATTAGATGTTGAAATCCTTATTTTTTGGGATATATTTGGCTTTTTTTTAAACGCTATTTTGAATATAGCACGCTATAACTTGTATAGCATTTGGAGAAGGGCCACGCTATTTTAAATAGCACGCTATTCAAAACATTGATTCTAACCCAAATATCATCAGTGCCAATTTCAATACACTGAAAATATGAGTACACTTTGTACTAAATCATACAATAAAATTAGCACTGTCTAATATATCAACAGTGCATAGCAATTAAAATCAACTCTACATAGATACTAGAAAAGTGCATAGCTATTTGTCTACTAAACAGAGCATAGGAATAGCAATATGTACTCAGCTAATAAAATATCACTATATTGTCTCCTGAACAGAGCATACTAATATCACTACAATATTATTTATAGAGCAGATGATCAATTAGTACTAGGCAAAAGAACCTTTTTTTGATTTACACACCTAACCCTAACTATGGAATCGACAGAAAATGAGGGGTGGGGGGCTCAGAGGAGATATCTTACTCCACACCGCCGAGTGCAGATGCCCACTGGTGGCTCCCCGTCGGAGTAGCCTGCACAGCAAGGGCCAGAGCACCGGCGGGACGGTACTCCAGCGACGGGGACGGTGGTCTGCTCCGCGGGGCCTGGCTAGGGTTAGAGCTCTCGCAGACCTCCTCGGGTGGCTTTGGATCTCCACCGCCAAGCAACAGTCCTGCGTCGTCGCCGCCTCCGCAATCCACTCCGCCGCCGGCTCCGCCATCCACTCCGCCGCCGGCGTCTGGGCTCGCCATTGCCATGAATGAGACAGAGAGAGGGGAGAGCGCGCCATCGTGGGGATGGTGGGGAAATTTCCAGATAAGGGCGAAGTGCCGTTTCGATCTGGTTTCTTGACCTAACGGGTGGCGTCGGGGTACTGTAGCGCCGTCAAACGGCGTCAGTGCGCGGCCGTGACGCCACGTCGACCAGACAGGGCCCCACCTGTCATAACAGTGCTTAAACTGCCCGAACAGGAGGTTTGGTGCTTTCTGCAAAAGATTAGGAAAAAAATCATTGTTTTCTGCAGCAAAAACGTAGAATTCCTGCAAACCTAAGCTGAAATGTGGTGGTTTTCTGCAATTCACTCGAAATGTTGTGATGATTTTAAGCAATTTACCTCTCCCCACTTGAACCTTCTATGTAATATTGTACAACAAACATCCAAAGACCTAGAAAGAGCCTGAAGTGTTTTCCTTCTGTTGTAGGGGATTGTGGATATCCTGGATAGATCAAGATCTTTTCTCGTGCGACCTACTCTACCGTTATTGTTTTTTTGTTATAGACATCAACCCTCTTGACCTTGTGCAATCTGCTCATGTGCTTGTTTCCGTATTCTTTCAGCTGTTTTAAGACTTCTATGCAAAAGGTCAGCAACAAGCACTTTGTCCTTTTTCTCAATTTATCTATCTTTGGTCAGTGCTTTCAAAGCAATATAAGCAGCAAATATGTCCTCATATGGCAGGTTTCTTCTTGTTTAATGCTCAACACCCGCAAAGGAGCAAAAAGAAGCAAAAGGAATATGTTTCTTTAGGGTGTGTTTGGTTGAGGAACCAAGTGGAATGGAATGTAATGGTTCCATTCCACCGGAATGGAATGGTTCCGTTTTTGTGTTTAGTAGAGATAACAAGATGGAATGGAATGGTTCTGTCTTGGTGT
This sequence comes from Secale cereale, assembly GCA_902687465.1. Lineage (NCBI taxonomy): Eukaryota > Viridiplantae > Streptophyta > Magnoliopsida > Poales > Poaceae > Secale > Secale cereale. The sequence goes on from LR738711.1 coordinate 743,754,165, forward strand.
TTGGTTGAGGAGATGGAACACTAGAATGGGATGAATTCAATTCAATTCAAACCTGAACCAAACACACCCACTGTAAAAAAAATTACTCCAGCTACACTGTTGCAATAATGAAAATAACGCAGAAGTGCAAATAATTGAAAAATGTTGGAGTAAATGCTATTTCCATGTTCTAAATATTGAAAATTTGTTTGTTTCCTGATTTGCACCGAATTTACAGTTTACAGTTTGCTTACACTGTCAAGTTTAAAATGTAGTACACTGTCAAGTTTCAGTTTCGGTTAGGAGTAAACTGTCAAGTTTCAGTTTTCAGCATAAGGAGTACAACATTTATATTCAGTTTCAGTTTGTTACCGTTCATGTTTAAAATTTACACTGTCAAGTTTAAGCATGTAGACTGAAGTTCGTTTAAGATTATTTAAACACTAACTAAATTTTTCATGATTCGTACACTGATTAAATTTGTTTCAGCAAGTTTCACATGATTCATACTTGCAGGTTTCAGTTCAGCAAGGTTCAAAACTACTCCAAGTATGCTGCTGAGGAGAAGATGGAGCGCATTGGAGGAGGAGCTGCGACGAAGATGAAGCACGCTGGAGGTGGAGCTGCGGGGAAGAAAGACATGTGCACATCTAATTTGAATGACAGTGGGTGACTTTGTGTACAAAAGTTTGTCTCCTTGCATCACTTATTTTGTTAAGGAGGGAGTACACACAGGTACAGATAGGACTTATCACAATTTACTACAGCGAGAATCGACCACGGTGAGAGTTAAATCATGGTGCAACCACAGTTTACAGAAGGATGGTTCACGATGCTGAGCACATACAAATTTCGCAACAGGATGCAACTGGTTACAGGTGCTTTTCTCGACCTAGTAATTCGACTGATTACAATATTACAACAGCTAGGCCCCTGGGGGAGTATATAACCCAGCAGCATGCCAACCTTTGAATGACTGACATGACATAACTGTTAAGGCATTGGTACACATTGACATTACCTAAGGGTTCATTCACTAGACCCTTGGCTCCTGAAAGTTGATTGGTATTTGTGCCATTTGCGGCTGATGCTTCCTGACCTGTGAGAGATGATGCATAAGAATGTAACCTATGCCAAAACAGTGCTTATATTAGAAATGATCAAATGTCAGTACCTTCACACCAGCCATTGATAATAGGTTGTGAGAAGCAACATAAACATAATCCGAGTTGTCAATCCTTTTCTCTACAAAATAGATGACTTCAGATACACCTGACTGCAACAAAGATCAGCACAATGGTTAGAACTGTATAGATTATCTTCCTTTTATGCGAGCGCAGGTAGAAGTTACTTCCACATAAAAATAGTGTGGTAGTTGTTTTTGTTGATTTAGGGGGGGGGGGGG
>LR738711.1:743757766-743772114 GCA_902687465.1 Secale cereale
ACCAACGCATGCGTGCTTGCAAGCACACAACCTAAGCAGCAGACCCAGTTCTAACTCCAAAGTCCCGTGGCGGCTCCACCTCACGACCCTGACCACTCCAGTGATGTCTCCTCTTTCAGCTCCACTGCCACATCACCTTCGCTTCCAGCTTGCAGTGCACCGGCGTGAGTTTGGCATCAATTGTGTATTGGAAGGGAAAACAAAGCCAATTGCCTAATGGCAAATGAACTATTCGTTGCAATGACTAAAGACAGCTGGTCTGCCACGTTCGGACATGGCTTTCCCATTATCTCACTCAGTAGCAGACTACCAGTTTCGTTGAGGAATTTCTACGAACAGATTAAGCGCAAACACACATTTAGGATATTTTGACGGGCGTCAGCAGAGATGCACTTCACCTGCCGGTTAGGATCCTTCGAACGCTCGGCTGAAAGGAACGCAATCGCCATGAAGTAGTCGTCCCATGAGATGAACCTGCAACAAGAACCCCCAAAAAAAAAAAATTCCTCCCAAGGTTAACTAGAGCGGCAACCAAGATACGCGAGGCGGGAGGGGTGGTGAAAGGGGGCGCGGCAACGAGGACTGACCCCTCCCTCTTGGTCGTTTTGAAGGGGTCCTGCGCTGGCGGATGCCTGGCGGCGCAGCCGTTGACGGGGAGTGGCTCGGTGCACGGCGGGAGCGGGGGCGGGCTCTGGGGCTTGGAATTGGTTGCCGAGTAGGAGTACAGGAGCGCGGCCGCGGCAGCTACGGCGCCTGCGGCGGCCGAGATGGACGCTATGGCGAGATCCCTCGTCGAGGCCATCGCTCGACGGCTAGATCCGGGGCGGAGCTCGCTACCTACGGAACGCGGGAAATTTTTGGGGGGCGCTTTCCCTCCCTTCCTCCCCTCTTCTGTTGACTTTTCCCGCGTCGAGATTTGGAATCGCCTGCCAGTCCATTTTATGGGCTCAAATATTTGGTCTTGTCGGCCTGGAATTGATGATAGGGGCATCTCGACAAATTTCTTGGCCGGCCCATTAGTGTTTCAAGACCTGGTTCCTCATTTTGGGAAGTTTTGTTTTAGTTTGAGGAAGGTTCTAGAAGGTCTTCTAAAAAAATGAAGGTTCTAGAAGTTTATTTTTACTTATTGGTTTTTCTTTCTTCTCAGTTGTTTTTTTCCTTTTCTAAATTTATTTCCTATTCGTTTTTCTTTTCTCTTTTCTTGAAAAGATCATTTTTTTAAATCATATTTATAAAAAACGTAAAATTATACTTACATAATAAAAATATTAACATTAAAAAATCACATATTTAACAATGATCGTAAGATTTTTAAGATTTTTCGTCTTTTTAAACAATGTTTCGTTTTTTTATCAATGTTCTTTTAATATGTTCAAACAACTACTCCCTCCGTCCGGAAATACTTGTCATCAAAATAAATAAAAGGGAATGTATCCAGATGTATTTTAGTTCTAGATACATCTTTTTTTGTCCATTTTGATGACAAGTATTTTCGGACAATATATTTAGATAAAATAAGTAGCATATACTTGTCCGAAAATACCAGAAGACAATTCCCCGCGCGTTGCTGCGGGAATTGGTGGCAATATATTTAGATGATACTTGGTTGAATGCAACATGGATATTTCGATTAACAATATGATCGTGAAAATACAAATATAAGAGATTTATTGTACTTTATTCGTTTATTGTTGCAAAGTCATGTAAATAAGTAGCATAATGTTGGTTTATAGTTTGTTGGAGTCGTCCACACGGTTGTCTTCTTCGTCAAGGAGAATTTGGACATGTTTAAATCCGTTGTTCATGTACTCGAAGATGTATTTGGTGGACCTGAATGGATGTTCCTGGAGTAGCTTTGTGATGTTGTCTTCACGTGCGTCCTCTTTCAAAGTGATCCATGTTGCAGATTTAGTGGTGGCATTTTTCATGTCTGTAATAGCCTCCATGTACTTCTTGTGAGCTTTTCTTGATGCATGAGTTGATGAAGAGGGTAGAACATTCTTTGTTGTGTAAGGTTGCATCCTGTAGAAAAGAATGCGGGCAAATTACGAAATATCAGACATGAAACCGGCGAAATAACTTTGCATGTAATAGACATACCTTTTGCCTTGTTGCTGCTTGTCCATGTATTTGACAATAGTGAAGTTTTCAGTGTGAGGAAAGATTTGCTTGTAGATATAGGTTGTATGGAGGAGTATTATATAGGTGGACTGCAGCCGTAAGAGTTTTTAACCGAAAGATGTTTTAGAAATGCTTTATACACTATTAACTGAGCAATGAATGAATTTATAGTGTCGAACCGAAATATTTTTCTAGTAACCTTTAATACAGAATTAACTCAGCAATGAATTTTTAGAAACCGGCAATTGTGACTTAAGAACAGCCATTTGAGGTGCTAATGTAGGAATCAATATTTTACATGCATGGACGATTGTACAGTTTACCAAAAAAAATATGGCCCATTTATAGGAGTGTATCCATTGTTGATAAGGACAAAATTGCAAATATTGCCAGAAAACTATTAAGTCGCTTGCATGGAACCAAAAGTACGCACGAGTAGACAACTCGGTTACAATATAAATGTAATGGGCATGAGAACATTCTCGGTCACAATAGAAGTTGAGCAACAACAAAAAAAATTGTTGTCGGCTGGCAGTGTCAAAGCACTGTGGAAGTTGAACATTCTTGATTATTTGTCGTTTGGAGCACTGTGGAAGTTGACTGTATGAGCATTGCGGAAGCTTCCTGTATGAGCATTGTGGAAGTTGCCTACATGGAGTGTGACAGATAGTATTTTTAGGAATGCATCATACAGTAGAAGTTATGAATGTTTGAATAAAAAAACCGAGGTACATAATATACAATACCTTTGTATGCACTTTCATTTTATTCTGTCTTTTCATAGTTTGCTACATTTTTATTCTCTGCATTGGTGGGTACAGAAAATATTTAGAATTGTAAATGTATGGACAGAAAAATTTATTGGCGAGATATTCAACTACAGGTAATGGGAAGTAATACATACTCTCGCTTTGCTTTTGCCTTTTCGAAAGAGGACTATCCGTGTTTTTTGAGCTGTATTCAAAAATTTGATTGCATTGAGCAAGAAACTAAATAAGAAAGTAATATTATAGGTACAGAATTGTTAGGATTGCATTTGCAGGAAACTAAACATAAATAAATCCTTTGTAGTGGTTGTGAGTGTTGTGAAGCATTAGACAGGAAACTAAAGAAATGTTGGCTTGTGAGTGTTGTGATACCTGTTAGAGTTGTTGGCATCATCCTTGTGAAAATCAATCCTTCTTTTTACTTCGGAACTGATTTGAATGTACATTATAAATAAGAAAGTGCGTTTATGAGAGAAATTGAATAAGCATGGAGGTTAGTGAAGCATTAGACAGATGAGCATACAAAACAGAGCAATTATTAGATTTACGAAATGAAAATCCTAAAGGTTGAAATGTTTAATCTCAAATTCGCTTGGAGGTTTGTAAAAAGACAAACATGAAATTCTATGTGGCCAAATTTACCTGGATTCACTTTCCTTTGTAGTGATAGGTGTGTGGTTATCACTTGGAGGTGTATTGTTGAAGGGGGCCTCTGGCTGCTGTGTAGTTGGGCTGAAAATAATATAGATAATGCTCTTCAGAAAATACAGATTTAATGTTTTGTCAAAAAAATTTCAGAATTTAAATGGATAAATGGCCAGGAACCTCTCATCATTTATGACTGATGAAGTTGGTGCAAGGTTATCTTGTGTTGACTGAAAAAGCTTCACATGTCAAGTTAATAGGATGATATATGAAGGTAATGAGTATCAAAAAGTTGTTACCTTTGAAGCAGTTAATAGAGGAACCGATTTGGTATTGTCCACGGGGAAACTTCTTTTCAGGACATATTTTATAGGGTACTTGGCAGCTGAATCAATATTCATTCCTATATAGAATAACCTTTCTTTACCAATGGCTTTATCTAGGGAAAGCACCTCATCCGCAGCATCTATTTTCATGTTCATAGAAACTTGTTCAGCGGGACACTCAACCAAGTCTTCAGCTATTTTATTAAACGCAACCGCATCCAAACTTGCTGAGCTATCTGTTAGTGTAAGGGGGAGCTTATACCTGTAGGATTGTAGAATTGTTAGTGACATGAATAAGAAAAAAACAATTTATAAGGATTAGATTTAGGAAGATGTATGGTACATTGGGCATGGAACAGGAAATTGGCAGGCGCATGTTGGGGTATCTGACATGTTGTTGTAACCTTTTCCACAACGCTTGCATGCTTTGTAGTACCATTTGACTGATGGTATAATGGATGTCACTTTTGCAATAGTACTGAATGTTGCTCCTCCCTTGTGGCAGAAAATGTTGGAGCATCAATTATATATATTTTGGATAGAGAGGTTTTAGAAACGAACTATCTCGGAAAGTACTGACCTGAAAAGATGTGGTTGGCAAGGTAGATATTTGTTCAATGGTATACAGCTTGCCTGCTGCTTCAAGTGGAGATAGATGTGCGACTTTAGGGAGATTCTTTTGTAGAGTTGGAAATTTCCATTGGTAGCTTCATTTTGTTATATAAGCTATTAGTATGTTGTAGCGGTGAACCAAAAAATTAGGCAAATGACAATGAGGGAGGTGGAGAACCTGCTGCGATACTGTTGAACTTCAGGTATATTGAGGTCAAGATACACCTGTGTTGCAGAACTTGAAGATCCTTGTATTGCACCTATAAGATTATGTGGTTAATATTATATTTAAATAAATCCTTTCAATTTTCCTTGAAGCAAGCTCATTTGATAATTCACCTGTAAACTTCTGTGAAGTTGCAGTAATACCAGCAAAAATAGCTATCACAATTCCTTCTAGAGATTTTTTAAGTACTGCTTCTTCATCAAATGATTCTCCATGTTTTCCCCATAGAACTACTTCTTGTGTTTGTTCACTGGAAAAGCAAGGTATACTTATATATTGGAGGAAAAAGGGTCTTTAAGGAAGAAATTAAGTGTCATTGTTGCAAGAGACATACTCTAGGTTTCGAATTTTTATCTTCCGAAGTTTATTCTGAGATGTTGGGCTAGCATAATCGTATGGACCAACATCACTTATTACTCCAATAATATCTGAACAGACAAGTTATGTATAGAAAGTTAATAAGCATTATAACTGTTAGGAGAGAAAATAAGGAACCACAGATTACCTAGGAGTGGTTTTGAATCAATTGCTTTTCTTGGCAGCTGATCAAATGGACAAAAGTTGAAGGAAGCAGTAGGTATATTTGCTCCTCTTGAGTGCAATGCATGGACCTTTGTGTCATGTTTGAACTGTAGCATGTAGTTCTGATGGTGGTAGACATATGATTTGCTTCTGTTATCAATAGCTACAATATCTGAAATAATGTAGACAGATCCTTCTGATAGCAATCCACGAAACTGTTTTTCAATTTTTTTGGGCACACTCATCTGTGCCATGTTGCCCTGCAAACAAATGAAATAATTAAATGTGATATGTAAATTTAATATCATTTTGAGTACAAATGTGAATGTGCAATTTGGAGCACGCAATTACACTTACATCTTCATCTAAGAGAATGCCATCAATGCTTAGCAAGCCATCTCCATATCTGGGATTAATTATTTTAGCATCCCAAAGCCTTATCAGGCGTGCAAAGACCCTACAGTTTTGCTGTCCTGAAGTGATGCTTTTAAGTGCTGTAGTTGACTCCATATCTCAGGTATCTATGAATGAATAATAAGACTGTTAGGAAAAAATTATGGTATGATAAAAATGTTTAGAACATATCTCGAGAATTTGAGGCATATCATAAAATACCTGTCAGTTCTAGGTTCTATGCCTATTTATTTGACTGAATACCTCAGCATATACTACATTATGTGTGCAATGTTCATAAGAAACTGGGCTGTTTTCAATCAGAACTCGCAAGCCTTCTGGTGATGTAACTCTTGAAAATGCTACATATAATTGACCGTGGGAGAAAACAGGAGATGGCAAGTAGACACCAACTCGGTTCAGTGTTTGGCCTTGACTTTTGTTTATTGTCATAGCATATGAAAGGCGAACAGGAAATTGGCGACGCCTCAGTTTGAAAGGCCACTTAGACTGAGCTGACGTAGTCACAATTCTAGGAATATATACTCTTGAACCTATAGCTTTTCCTGTTATGATTTGTCCTTCTATTACACGACCTGTTAGTTGTGTAACAATGAGTCTAGTGCCATTACAAAGCCCTCTTGATGGATCAAGATTACGAAGTAGCATGATAGGAACACCAATTTTCAAATGCAGCACATGGTCTGGAAGACCAGGTATCTCAAGCTTGTTTAGAAACTCAGTCGGATATAATGCCTCTAAAGTAGAATGATTAGGGCAGCTGTCGTCAATTGAATCTGCACTATAATATGACATTTCACTTGTTGGTAGCTGAGAAATCATTCTGGTATTTATTTTAGAAACAACATCATTGGTGGGTGCAAGAATTGCACGATCACACAAATATGATGTATTGTTAGCAGATTCACAGCCTGAGTCATAGACAAATGAAATCAATCCATCTATATTTCTAGATTCTGCGGACAAAAGGAGATACTGGGGTATCTCTATAAATATGCTGTTGCGGTCATTTTGAATAGGAATAAAAGGCTCAGTGCCATTTCCAACTCGTAATAGCCACTCAGCAAAATTTCGTAATGCTTCTCTCTTTGAGATGGATAGAGATGCTGAGGAGAGCCTCATATTTTCATTCAATTGAAGAAGTGTGCACTGCTTCCACAAATAAGAGTTAACAATGCAAGATTTTAAAATCTGTTGTCTTGTTGCATTTTTTATTACCGGAAGTGTTTGACGAAAATCCCCACCAAGAACTACAGTGATGCCCCCAAACTGCATGTCTTCAGCATTAAGTCTAGTATCTGACATTATATCCCTGAGAGTGCGGTCTAGTGCTTCAAAACAATATTTATGATTTACCGGTGCTTCATCCCAAACAATAAGAGATGTTTTTTGAATAAGTTCTGCCAGGTGTGTATCTTTCTTTATACTACACATTGAATTCTGAGAAATTTCCAAAGGGATTTTAAAACGGGAATGTGGTGTTCGACCTCCTGGGAGCAATAGAGAAGCAATTCCTGATGATGCAACTGCCAATGCAATTTTTCCTTGGCTTCGTAACGAATATAGTAAAGTAGTCCATAGAAAAGTTTTTCCAGTCCCTCCGTATCCATAAACAAAGAACGTTCGACCTTCATTATTTATTGCAGAATTATAGATAGCATGAAATACATCCTTTTGGTTGCTGTTTAGCTTTGGAATATTATCATTCAAAGTGGATGTCATGTCTGGAATATCATAGCTAAGCTCATCGAGTAAAATTCGATTTTGTGAAGAAGCATTTCCCATATCATCTGGTAGTGGCAAATTAAAATGGGATAAGCAATATCCAGAATCCCTTAGCAATTTATCGAGCTCAATGAGAAGACAGGATGTCACGTACGAATGTAGTGATGAATTGCTTGTCTGAGGAGGACCAGGATTCAACCGATGTGCTATATCTTCAGACATTGGTGATGCATGTTCTTCAAAAAGTTTGATAGGATTTGTTACATCACAAAAAAGCAGCAGGGTAACAAAAAGCTGACGTAATTGAAATGGTAATGCCCACTGAGCTGCATCTTTTAAAGCGTTCGACCACTCTTTGTCATCACCTAGGAGACCTAAAGCTTCACATGCAGCACGAAATGTAGGATACACTTGGCCTGATATAGTTCGGATATCAGTGAAGGATGTTGGGCCTTTACGAACGTGGAGCAACATCCGCAAGTAGAATAATTCCCCTTGTGAAGGGTTGACATGTGCAATTCGGGCAATTTTATTATGAGCACCTCGACGAAAACCCCAATATTTCTCTTGTTGGTGCCATGTCCAATATTCAGGAAATTCTATGTAGGTGTATCGTCGAGCCTCGATGTGTTGCACATTAGCCTCTAACCATGCAGTCAATTTAGTTGTCATATTTTTTGGGTCTTCAATTACTTGTTCCAGATTATCATCTTCAGAGAAAAGTACATTATTCTCAAGAGGAAGATGAACAGGAAGCCTTTCTACGGAAGGTTCTGTATGGTGAATATCATACTCGAACAAACGCCAAGCAGCATCATTTGGTGTGACACAACGGCACTCTAAATAGTTATCAATTTCATTGATTGTCTCAGTCGATGAATCTGATGACGTAGACTTGGAGTAGAGGCCAATTCTAGCACAATCAAATCCTTTTGTAACATACTTGAAAAGATATTTGTGCATACCATCATGATTAACCTTTTCAACATTTATGTGGGCTTGATACTTAACCACCAGATCAACATTATGAGGAACAATGTATCTATTGTCAATGTCAACTTTATTTTTTCTAGCAGTTATTCCGTTGTTTGGTCGGGCATATTCAGTAAAACCGTTCTCCCGGATTGTGGTTTGCTCACAGAAATCCTTTGGGTAAAATTTGGTGCACTTTCCTTCTGACATGCATGGGGAAAACTGGTTGAGAGGGCCACAAGGGCCATGCACCATGAAAGAAGATATAGCTTCATATCCAATTGGGTCTTTCACAGGATCTGGCAATTGAGCAGAAATAATTGAATTTATTTTCTGGGCATCTAAGGGGGCTTCTTTGGCTAACCATATAATTATATGAGCATGTGGGAGGCCACGTTTCTGAAATTCAACTGTGTAGATAACTACAGGAAAGTACAATGTTTTTAATAAATGACACAAAAGTTATGTTGTGCAAAGGAAATAAGTTTGGGGAAAGTGTTATTACCCGCATTTATGGGACCGAAGAATTTTTTCTTTTTGATATCATCCATCAACATATCAAGCTTCATTTTGAATACCCGGTTGATAATATCTGGACGGTCAGATGGCTCTTGTCCTGGAATGGAGGATAAAGCCTCCATAACTTCAGGCCAGGCAGCATTTGATGTGAACGTCACAAATAGATCTGGGCAACCATATTTTCTACAAATAGCGATGGAGTCTTGATAGTTTTGGTATAAATAGCGAGGGCCTCCAGTAAAGGAGGATGGTAATATAATCCTCTGCCCAACAGAAGAACCGGATGTAATACCTCTTGATACAGAATTTGCCAAAGAACTAAATGATGATGATCTGTATTTACTCTGAAAGCTAGGCTTGCGGTAGAATCCAATACGGAATGTTTCAACACAACAATAGCCATCCACAAAGTAAGCCTGTGTTAATCTTTTGCATCGTAATGGAGTATTGAAGTCATTTGGCCTATCATGCAACCTATATGTGTAGTACTGTAGCATTGTGACTTTTTGGCGTTGATTGGCTGAAGTGCTTGATCTTTGCCGGTACATAAGCTCATCATGATAGCCATCTTCTCCGTATGGAAATAACAGAGGATACTGCATGGACATAAACTTGGGGTGTTTCTCACTAATTCGTTGTAACTGTGATGAATGGTCTTGTATTATAATGTCTCGTCCTACATTAGATGACCCAATATCACCGACTACTAATCCAACAACCTCAGACGCGACTGGAGCACTATAGATGTCTCCATGGGCATCAGGTTTGCCATATATCCTGATTGTTAAATGGTCAGAATTACTCCCAGCCAATCTTTCACTTGATGTCCTAAACAGCTTGACAATGGGGTTATGTGTGTTCAGCATTTGTATGAGAGATTGAACAATGCCTTCGTTAGCTTGGAATGAAGAGCTTGAAGACGAAGCAGAGCGTGAAGTTGAAGCAGAGCGTGAAGACGAAGCAACATTTATTCGATTTGAAACCTCACGCTCAGTATCAAACATGTATAACTGTGCATATTCTGGTCGCTCCCCAGTTGGTCTCAAAGAACCAATGCGGTGGCAAATCTGCCCACTAACCTTGAAAACATATGGGCCTTGTCCATCATTTATGGTTTCATTAATTTTAGCTCCCATTGAAGTCATTGCAAACATCGTATTGTACTGCCTAATATGTTTAAAGAAGTGACTGGAGAGTGTTCTGTCCTGGGATGTAAGTAAATCCAAGAGGGGTTGAGGAGGAGGATCATATGGCTGCAGGTAAACTTTTCCTCCTTTGCAACACAAATTGTATGTTGGATGTGGAGTATGTCTTTCTTTGCGTAGACGCTCTTCATACCAAAACAGAGCACCACAGTGTTTGCAAGAATGATGGGGACCTCCAAGGTTTAAGGGTTGAAATATAGTTCCTGAAAGATAAGTCGAGATATTTTTTTTGTAAATGTAGTCATCCCAAAACTCTTAGGCGTGAACTGGAATGTGGGTAGAATCTTACGGTTATGGGCAAAGACCACATTTTGTGTGTGTGATGTCGATGTGGATGATTCTTTGTTTGCAGGTTGTTGTGATGTTTGTTTTCCTCTAGAGGTTGTTGCTTCATAGATACGAAGGAGTAGATGGTGAAATAAATCGCAAGACATATTATATGGAAGATAACATATTCGGAGGAATATAATGTGCCTAACAAACCTCTTTTTCCTTTTTGAACCATGATTTCCAGACGCATACGGCGGTTCTGGGCAGCAACATATGGGTTTACTCGAGGAGGAGGATTAGGTAACGATGGACGACGTTTTCGTCCAACTGAATTATGCGAAGAGCTTTCTGCCCTATCCATGTCGGCAAGTCTACGAAACGCAAGGTGATAGAAACAGATGAACGGCGCGAAGATACTAAAGCAAACTATATAAGGGGGTGAAATGCAAGGTGTATGTCTTCTCATACCATATAAAAAACTAAAACTGAAGAATACATGTTCAATTGGCAAACGTAAACTCAGATTTGGACAAATGCAAGGCGATGGCGTGAAGATAGTAAAGAATACCCGCCAAAAAACTCTGTAAGATGCAGGGGATGAATGCAAGGCATATGGATTCTTGTACTATATTGAATTTAAATTGGATAGACAAACAAAAATTCAGGACAGATAAAGAAAAGCAGAGCTAAGTTCAATGTAGTGAAGCATACAAAAATTCAGAATTAGCAGTTAAATTCAGAGATGAAGGAAGTATACAAAACTTTAGAGTAAGCAATAGATGGCAACAATATTTACCTACAGGAGCCGTCAATTCAAGGCGCATAGGTATGCAGAAGGGGAAGAACAACCAAGATGGGAGGCCGGGTGTCCAATTTTGTCCTGAGGAAGTCCAAAGCTGTGCTGAATCAGCAAAAATGTCACAGAGAATGTGCATGAGGAGGGGGGAGAGATTAGCTCACCATGGGTAGCTGTATGACTGCTATGGAGAACGATGGGAATGAAATGGGTTGTGGAGCACCCAATTTAAATGGAAATGAGTCAGTTACTTGTGGAGATCGTGGGGAGAGGAAGTGAACAGTCAATCATCAATGACCTGCAGCCAAAGGGTTTATTTGCTTTTTAGTTGAACAGTTTAATTGATAAGATAAAAGTGTGGGCCATTTGGTGTCAGCAAGCTAAAAAACACTGAAGAACAACGGGATTTCATCACCTCTACATCAAGAAGCTTAGTCAGAAGCATTGAACTCCATGGACCACGGCTCCATTCCGGCCTCGCCCCGCAGTAGTTCGGCATCATGTGCAATGAAAATTAACTTTTTTATGATAACAAAATAATGATGACAGAAAAATTCAGAATAACAGAGTACAGAACCTGTGGTTCCTGGACGACCTGGGCCAGCATCAATGGAATCGCGCCCGGTCCGCGTCCCAGCGCCCAAAAGACGTCGTACCGGCTGCCGCCGGTCGTCCGAAACAGACTGCGAATAGCGGGTAGCACACGATGGTGGACGGGCGGCGCGAGCAACCGAGGGGAGCGGCCATGTCGCGGTGAGCACTGGCGCTGGCCGGCGAGAGGATTGGGTCCAGCAGAGAAGCAGGCGGTGGAGTTGCGGGCCGGCCATGGCGTGCTGAGCGGCGCCGAGGTGGAGGTGGGTCGGATCCGATCCTGCGGGAGAGCCGGCGGCCGTGCGGGATGCGGCGGAGGAGGAGACCGCAGAGGCGCGGGGCGGCCATGGAGCCATAGAGCGATGACCACCGCCGGCCGGAGAGAGGATTGGGTCCAGCGGAGAAGCAGACGGTGGAGTTGCGGGGCGGCCATGGCGCGGTGAGCGGCGCCGAGGTGGAGGTGGGTGGGATCTGTGGGGCGGCCATGGAGGTGGGGGGGATCTGCGGGGCGGCCATGGTGTGCTGAGCGGCGCCGAGGTGGAGGTGGCGCAGAGGCGGGGGGCGGCCATGGAGCGATGACCACCGTCGCCGGCGCTGGGCTGGAGGCGGGCAGGAGGGCCGGCGGCCGTGTCGTGCGGGATGCGGGGGGGAAAAGGAGCGTCTGCCTGCGGGTGAGGGAAAATGTTGTTTTTTCCCCACCGCCGTGACTGGAGAGGAATAAATTGGAAACTGAGTATTACGTGGCTGCGGGTGAGGAAAACTGATTGGGTGATTATGTAAACTGAATAATGATGTGGCATATTGATGATGTGGATGGTGTGCATGTTGAGAGAATAGGGAGAAGTGGGGAGCAACTTCTTAAGAATGGTAGATTAGTACTTGTGTTACTTGCTAAGTGAACAACTATAAGAACATGTAAGACCATGGTGTGACAGCGTGTTCGCCTAGGCTCCTTCCTATACACCACACTTATTGAGGGATTCACAGGATAAGAATATCAACCACGATTATACAACATTGGCCAATTGCCAAAAACATTTCCTCCGATTGGATCCTTCTATGTTCATCATAACCACTACACTCAAGCTCTCTTGTTGTTCTTGTAAATCTTTCAGTTGCATCCCCTAACATTTTATGTTTGTCTTTTATGAGTACTTTGGTTATCCCTCTGATAATCTTTTTACAAAGTACCTTAGTTTCTACATCTCAAATCTTTTTAGTTTTAGCGCTAGAGAGGCTAGGGAAAGTACACAGTAAGGTGCAAGGATAGTTGTGTGAGTGGCAGACATAACTTCGACAAATGGGGGGTCGACACTCATAATTTTGTTACATTCACATTGGAAAATGCTACAATAACTCCCTATAGTTGGAGATTCTCAGTCACCAATTAAAAAAATGATTTTCTGCCCTGTGGACCGAGCATCTGCTAGGTGGCTTCTCACCCCTCGTTGGTTACCCCAAGTGGAAGGTTTGAGATGCAGTGTAGCAGAAGTTTTTCCTTGGTAATACCAAGGATCGATTTCCCAGAGACTCCCAGTTTCAACAAGAAGGTGTCAACTGCTAACGGCACCGGATATTAGCAATCAACGTGGACCTGCACACAGATACAAATAACTTTGCTCCCAACGAGTATAGAGAGGTTGTCGATCCCTCCGGCCTTGTAGTTTACAAAGGATCAAACGCAAGTGATAATAGTGATAGGTATAATTGCAATAGTAAGTAAATAGCGGAAAAGTAAATAGCGGATGTGATCAATGATGGTAATATGGACCGGAGTCTCATGATGTTCACTAGTGATGTCTCTCTCCCAAAAGACGATAAAACAGCTATGTGAGGTAAACGAATTACAGCTGAGAAATTGACAGGACCATGTGCGCAAACCAATGCTGACTACATTGCAAGAAAGGTAGAGGTTCAAAGCATGGGCGGTACGCCAAAGTAAGTAGACCGAAATCCATCAATATCTACTACTAATCATCCACCTTGAGATATCTATCCAGAACATCTCGCTGGTATTAAGTTGCGAGCCCCACCCATAGTGTAAACTCAAAGCAACAGACAACTGCATTAAAAGAACTTTGCGTAAAGTAAACAATCCTTGCACCCGCGGGCACAAGCACCGTTGTTTTCCCCCTTGTGGCAACAGCACATCCCCTAGACTCATGTTTCTGTCACTCAGACTAGTCATCGAGGGGCATGAACCCACAATCGAGCATAACGTTCCCTCTTGGAGTCACTACCTACTACTTGGCCAAAGCAATAAATAACAACGAAGAACATGCAAGAATTACTTACGAACATAAACATAAAAGAGGTGAATCAAATATATTACTCAAACACAATCTGAACATAATCTCATAATCCATCGGATCCCAGCAAACTCATCATAGCAACAGCATAAGGATTACATATGTGCCTCGATCATGTAGGGCAGCTCACGAGGACTAATTAGTGAAGCACAAGAACGGGAGGAGAACATCACATAGCTACTGGTCATGGACTCATGGTCCAAGGGAGACTACTCACAACTCATCCGGGAGGCGTCCATGGTGGTGGAGAAGCTCCCGGTGGTGATCCTCCCCTCCGGCAGGGTGCCGGGAAGGGTTCTCCTGGTGCTCCCGATCTTGGAAGCGGCGG
>LR738711.1:743774264-743794234 GCA_902687465.1 Secale cereale
GAGGGAAGATATTACTAAACCATACCACATCATTGGCAAACAAATCATGTTGGTACTCCAATAACACATTGGGAATCCCCCAGCTATTTGAGACTAACCATAAGAAAACCTGAACTACTAAGCGCCATTATGCACGTAGCATCTTTATCATAGACATATTAACCAATGCAACGGGAGCAAACTCTCTTAATAAGATAAGCATGATAATTAAAGAGAGTTCAAGCAACCAACTAAACACAAGCTCTTTAAAAAGATAAGCATGAATACTAAGAGCAGAGCATGATAGTAGCTATTAAAAGACAAAGAACACACACAGCAAAGATAGTCATGAAAATTCTATGTTATGTTCTAGGTAGAAGTGGAGCGTGTTTCTCTCCCACATAAAGAACGCTGAGTTCCGACTCGTTATGAAAAACTAAAAAGGAAACTAAAAGCAAGACGCTCCAAGCATAGCACATAACACATGAAGTGATTAAAATATAGTGGAACGAAAGACGAACCGATAATGTTGATGGAGAAGGGGATGCACGGGGGCATCCCCAAGCTTAGACACTTGAGTCTCCTTGAATATTTCTTGGGGGTGCATGGGGGCATCCCCAAGCTTGAGCGCTTGACACTCCTGAATCTTTTTATCATCTTCCCTCGCACACTTGAAAACTCCCTTCATACATAACTCATCATAATCTGATTAGCGAGGTTAGTACCCATAATAAAATAATTGTACCTTGCTGGAAATAAAGATATTCTTGAAGGTCTACTGTTTCTCAAGATTGCCAAAAGGTTTTTTGCAAAGAAAAAGCAAGCTCTTGGTTTGCAAAATGAAGGAAAAGCAAATCAGGACAGAATCTGTGAAAAACAGAACAGCAGGTAGTAATTGATTTGTTCGGGGCACTTATGCAACTCTAATAAAAAAACTCAGAACAGACGCACGAAAGATAATTATATAGAGCACACTGTCGAAAAAATTCAGACCAAAAAGATGATCTGGTGATGTTATATGAATTTTTCTATCCAAGGACAGAATTTGTTTCCTGGACAGCACCTCACAACTTATGAACTTTCTTGCAATCAGAGGCTATACTTGGCACAAAACTGAAAAGCAAAGATACAATGATGATGCTACTGTAGTAAACAACATCAAGACACAACAAAAGCAAAATAAATTTATTCATTGGGCTGCCTCCCAAAAGTGCTTTCTTTTATGCCTTTAAGCTAGGCATAATGCATAGAGGAATCAATAACCATCGTAATAATCGGAGCTATAAATTGCTTCAAATGGTTCCTCAACAAGTTCATTCTTGTTCCTTCTAGGAAAGGGGTACACACCTTTTGCCTTTCCGCGCAAGCGGATTTGTCCCTTACCTATATCAATGAAGCCTTTAACTGCTCGGAGGAAGTCCCTTCCAAGCACTATATTTCCTTGGTTTGGCTCCATGATGAAGAAATCAATCATTGCAATACCTTTAAGGAATTTAACTGGCACGTCTTTTTTTCTTCCCTGGATTTCAGAAATATCTCCATTAGTGTGTTCATGATAAGATGGTAATCTATCCATGTTAAATTTTAAAGAATCATGAACAATTTTTGGCATAGTAGAAACCATAGATCCAATATCACAATAAGCAAGGAAGTCTTGATTAGAGATGCTAATCCTAACGAAAGGCTCCCAATCATTGTCTATTTCCAAAATGTATTTCTTATTGGGTTTAGGTTTCTCTACCTTCATCAAGTCTAGAGCATCCATTCTCTTTTCAATAGTAGCAAGTCTATCTATGACAGTATCAAAGTTATGATCATAAACAAAGTAACTAGATAGACCATGTATAATTTCAAGAGCTCTAGCTTCTTCACACTCTAGGAAATCTCCCTCGGCTATAATATCAAGAGAGTGTTTACACCATTTAAAAAGACCATGGTAAAAATTTCTAAGCACAATTTTTATAGGTATCCAAGGCATAATTCTCCTATGTGCATCAGAAATTCTGTCCCATGCCTTCTTCATATTTTCTCCATCCCTTTGATGGAAATCTAGAACTTCTGATTCCCTCAAAGCACCAAATCCTAACATGTTTAGCTAAACAGAAAGGACTACTAACAGGAAAGCAAAATAAAAAAAAAATCGTAATTTTTTTTTTGATAAAGGATACTAAAGCAAAAACTGAAAGGTAAACTAACTAGACTAAAAGCAAAGGTAAAAGATAGCGTGCAACTCCCCTATACTGAAGAGTGGAGTCCCCGGCAACGGCGCCAGAAATTGCTTTGCTAGGTGGCTTCTCACCCGTCGTTGGTTACCCCAAGTGGAAGGTTTGAGATGCAGTGTAGCAGAAGTTTTCCCTTGGTAATACCAAGGATCGATTTCCCAGAGACTCCCAGTTTCAACAAGAAGGTGTCAACTGCTAACGGCACCGGATATTAGCAATCAACGTGGACCTGCACACAGATACAAATAACTTTGCTCCCAACGAGTACAGAGAGGTTGTCAATCCCTCCGGCCTTGTAGTTTACAAAGGATCAAACGCAAGTGATAATAGTGATAGGTATAATTGCAATAGTAAGTAAATAGCGGAAAAGTAAATAGCGGATGTGATCAATGATGGTAATATGGACCGGAGTCTCATGATGTTCACTAGTGATGTCTCTCTCCCAAAAGACGATAAAACAGCTATGTGAGGTAAACGAATTACAGCTGGGAAATTGACAGGACCATGTGCGCAAACCAATGCTGACTACATTGCAAGAAAGGTAGAGGTTCAAAGCATGGGCGGTACGCCAAAGTAAGTAGACCGAAATCCATCAATATCTACTACTAATCATCCACCTTGAGATATCTATCCAGAACATCTCGCTGGTATTAAGTTGCGAGCCCCATCCATAGTGTAAACTCAAAGCAACAGACAACTACATTAAAAGAACTTTGCGTAAAGTAAACAATCCTTGCACCCGCGGGCACAAGCACCGTTGTTTTCCCCCTTGTGGCAACAGCACATCCCCTAGACTCATGTTTCTGTCACTCAAACTAGTCATCGAGGGGCATGAACCCACAATCTAGCATAACGTTCCCTCTTGGAGTCACTACCTACTACTTGGCCAAAGCAATAAATAACAAGGGAGAACATGCAAGAATTACTTACGAACATAAACATAAAAGAGGTGAATCAAATATATTACTCAAACACAATCTGAACATAATCTCATAATCCATCGGATCCCAGCAAACTCATCATAGCAACAACATAAGGATTACATATGTGCCTCGATCATGTAGGGCAGCTCACGAGGACTAATTAGTGAAGCACAAGAACGGGAGGAGAACATCACATAGCTACTGGTCATGGACTCATGGTCCAAGGGAGACTACTCACAACTCATCCGGGAGGCGTCCATGGTGGTGGAGAAGCTCCCGGTGGTGATCCTCCCCTCCGGTAGGGTGCCGGGAAGGGTTCTCCTGGTGCTCCCGATCTTGGAAGCGGCGGCGGCGGCGGAACAGAGATGAGATCGCGAAAAAGAGTTCCTGTTTCGAGGGTTTCGGGAGACGCTTTAAATATATGCCAAAGGGGGGCATCGGAGGAGCCTCGGGGGGCCCAGGCGCCCCCCCGGCGCGGCCCGGGGGGGAGGGCGCCGCCAGGGCGCCTGGAGCCCTGGTGGCCCCCCCCCGGGCTGTCCTTCGGGTGCACGGTAGTTTCTAGAACGCTTATTTTTTATATATTTTTTCTGGATTTTTCCTGGCAGTTCTCGTAATGTGAAAACCTGAAATACAAAAATAGCCGAAAACAGAAACTGGCACTGGGGTGCACTGAGTTAATAGGTTAGTCCAAATATGATCAAAAGTGTATGGAAGTGTATAAATATCATAGCAATATCACCCAAAAGAGGCATGGAGCAAGCAGAAATTATAGATACGTTTTGGACGTATCAGCATCCACAATGCTTTAATGTTTTTTTGGTGATAAGTTCACAAACCCTTTATGAGCATTTCATATGCATGGATGGATAAGAATTATTGGCTAGTTATTGTATTATATGTTGTTCAGTAGTACCCAAACCCCGTTTTATTTTACAGATACTACATCTATCATTTTCTCGAGTCAACCGGCACTATTGCTCAAGAGTCATTTTGTTGTGAACGAGTGCATGCTAGAGATAACGTGTTCTTGCTTAGTAGTGGTACATATGTTGCCCATAGTCTTCCTAAGATATATTGGACACCTACTTGATTTTGTTCTATAGGAGACCATAGTTGCAACCTATGTTTGCGCAATTCTTTGTCAAATAATGAACTGAGATATGAACAGTTGCTTATTTTTTATTGCTAAGTGAGAGTTTGATTTTTTGGTTGGTGATTGATACGTCTCCAACGTATCTATAAATTTTCATTGTTCCATGTTGTTATATTATCATTCTTGGATGTTTTATAATCATTTTATAGCAACCTTATACTCCCTCTGTCCCATAATATAAGAACGTTTTTGGCACTACACTAGTGTCAAAAACAATCTTATATTGTGGGACGGAGGGAGTATCATTTTTTTGGGACTAACCTATTGACATAGTGCCCAGTGCCAATTGTTGTTTTCTACTTGTTTTTTACTTTGCAGAATATCGATATCAAGTGGACTCCAAATGCAACGAACCTTTTTGGAGAATTATTTTGGACCAGAAGACATCCAGAGGGCCAAAGAAGTCCACGAGAGAAGTCTCGTGGGCCCATGAGACACTAGGGCGCGCCCTGGTGGGTAGTTGATACGTCTCAAACGTATCTACTTTTCCAAACACTTTTGATATTGTTTTGGCCTCATTCTTGCATGATTTGGACTAAACTAACCCGGACTGACGCTGTTTTCAGTAGAGCTGCCTGTATGGTTTATTTGTGTGCAGGAAAACAGATTTTTAGGTATCTCAGAAAAATCCACGAAAAATCACAGAAAATCCACGCACCCGAAGGAACCAGGAGCCAAAAGTGGGGCCAAAGGGGGGCCAGGGGGTGCCCAGGCGCCTTGTGGGCGCGCCCCCTGGGCCGCGCCGGGGGGGCCGCCTGGGTGGGTCCCACACCCCCTGGTGCCCTACTTTACCTCGTATTTTTACTCCCGACGCAGAAACCCCAGATCAGAAGTTCTTTCACAGTTTTCCGTCGCGGAGCCGCCGCCACCCTCTGTTCTTCCTCGGGAGGGCTAATCTGGAGGCTGAATTGGCCTCCGGAGAGGGGAGATCGTCGCCATCGTCATCATCATCACCACTCCATCATCCCTCCATGGCTTCCCCTTTCATGTGTGAGTAATTCCCCTGCTGTAGGCGAAGGGGATGGTAGGGATTGGATGAGTTAGATCATGTAATAGTTTATCAGATCGTTGGGGGCATGTTGCCTATCATCTACTATGGTGTTTATCATCTTTGCTACAACTTGTTATTCTTAATGCTTGACACTCAGGGCCCGAGTGCCATGATTTCAGATCTGAACCATATGTGTTTGCATGAATATATTTGTGTTCGTGATCCTATCTATGAGTTGTTTGCACCTGTTACGGTCCGGAACCGGCGATCCCAAAAGTGACAGCTTGGGACACCAAAGGGGATGGTCCGTAGTTTGAGGATTACACGTATCCATTGAGTTCATTGCTTTGTTCCGGTGCTCTTTGACAGGAGCACCTTAATATCCATAAGTTCCTTTTGGCCCCGTTCGTAGCGGGATGGTAGGACAAAAGATGTTGTGCAAGTTCTTATTGCAAGCACGCACAACTACCTACGGGATACATGCCTAATGTTTGATATTTGCCTAGATGATCATTACTTTTCCGTGTGCCGTGCCCCAAGTTAGAATCTATCTCATCCATGCAGCGCCCAACCATCCATCTCCCTAGCCTACAGTGTTTTAAACCCTGCTTGTCACTAGTTGCTACTTTTGCCATTTACTACTGCTATTTACTTTTGCTGTTTACTATTACTATCATCACTATCATATCACTGTTACCACTTATCTTTTGTTGCAAGTAAGTATATTTCAGGTGCGGTTGAATTGACAACTCAACTGTCAAAGCTTATAAATACTCTTTGGCTCCCCGTGTGTCGAATCAATAAATTGGGTTATTCTTACCCGCGAAGACTATCTCGATCCCTTACGGTTGAGGGTTATCAAGTACCGTTTTCTGGCGCCGTTGCCGGGGAGCATAGCAATATTTACAAGTCTACTTGAGGTATCCTACCTGCTGCACTTCATCCACTATGGGTAAGAAAGGAGACCCCAAGGTTCTGATCTTACTATCCACTACAAGAAGAGAGAAAATGATGATGCTATTGCACACCTGACTAAACTCGATGAGTTGGGTAGCCTGTTTACCACAGATGAGAAGATACGATACTTTTATATCACCAAGCTTCTTCCTTTCTCCTTGAAGGAAGATGCTAAAGCATGGTATGATTCACTCCCATGCGGTTCCATTAAGAGTCCTCAAGACTTAGCTCACTCTTTTGTTGATAAGTACTTTCCTGCTCACATGCAACATGCTGCTTTACAAAGAATTTATAACTTTAAACAGTTGCAGGATGAGTCCCTCCCTAAAGCTTGGGGGAGGTACTGCGGTCTGATTCGGGCTAGACCTGGACATGAAATCCCTAAGAATGAATTAATCGATATATTCTATGCTGGTCTAACTGATGAATCCAGGTCCTATTTGGACGGTTGTGCTGGTTGTGTTTTTCAGGAAAAGAACACCGGACGATGCGGAGGATTTGATGGGCAGGATTGCCAAAAACCATGAAGATTGGTCCGTCCCTGAACCACCTCCACCACCAAAGAAGAGGGGCATATTTGTTCTAAGCCCCGAAGATATGCGAGAAGCAAAGAAGTCTATTAAAGAGAAAGGTATTAAAGCTGAAGACGTGAAGAATCTACCCCCTATTGAGAAGCTGTGCGAGCCTACTACTCACCCTCCTATGGTAGAGGTACACTCTCTTTTAGATTTCAACGCAAGTGACATCCCTCATGGTAAGCCTCCTGATCAATGTTTAGATGAGTTTGATAATTTTATTATGAAACAGAATCATTTTAATGAGAGGATAGAAAGTCAGTTGCATGATAATTCCCTTGCTATCAAAAGACTGCTTGATGTTTTAGATAGAACAGTTAATGATGTTCAATGTCTTGTGAAGCATTTTCATATGGTTCAAACTCAGCTTGATCAAATTTCTAATGTGCAAAGAGATTTGCTTGCTAACAATGCCAAACAAGATAATTTGCAGGCTTTCGGGATTAAGACCCGAGGAGGAACTAGCACTCAAGATCCTCTTTATCCAGAGGGGCATCCGAAGAGAATCGAGCAGGATTCTCAAATGCAGGAAGAAGAAATTGTTGGCTCTCCAAAGAAAAAGAAGAAACATAAGGAGACTGACAATTCTAATGATCCTATTGCAGATGAAGAACCAGCTATTGATCCCAACAGTGTATCTATCTCCGATGCTGAGACTGAAGACGGTGCTGAACCTGAAGGTAATAATAATGAGAAGAATGATCCGCCTGAAGTTCGAGAAGAAGAAGCACCTGACAAACGTAAGAGGTACACTAAAGAAGACTTCATCGCAAGAAAACATGGGAAGGAAAGAGAACCATGGGTACAGAAACCCATGCCCTTTCCAGGTAAGTCCATCAAATCTAAAGAAGAAGAGCATTATAATCAGTTTTGTGAGTGGATTAAACCTCTTTTTCTTCAAATCCCTTTGACTGATGCTATTAAGTTACTTCCTTATTCAAAATATATGAAAGATATTGTCACTAACAAAAGAAAAGTTCCTAATGATGCAATATCTACTATGCTTGCTAACTACTCTTTCAGTGGCAAGATTCCTGAGAAGCTCGGTGATCCAGGTATACCCACCATTCCTTGCTCCATAATGAATAATTATGTCAAAACTGCTTTATGTGATCTTGGAGCAGGAGTGAGTGTTATGCCTCCCTCTCTTTACGAGAGGCTTTGTTTAGAAAAACTAATTCCTACATATATCTCCCTTCAGATGGCTGACAAGTCAGTCGCTGTTCCGATAGGTATTTGTGAGGATGTTCCCGTAGAAGTTGCTAATTGTTTAATTCTTACTGATTTTGTTGTGCTTGACATGCCTGAGGATGGGAGCATGTCCATTATTCTTGGTAGACCTTTTCTTAACACCGCAGGTGCTATTATTGATTGCAATAAAGGGAAGGTTACTTTCCATGTGAATGATAAAGAACACACGGTATATTTTCCAAAGAAGACCGACAGGAGGCATGGCCTCAACTCTATAGAGAATATCGAGACCGTGAAAATTGGAGAATGGGACTGTCCACTACATGTGCCTCACAAATATAAAACTATCATGGTGGGGACAATGTCCATCAAAGTAAAGGTTTAGTAACTACTTCGTAGGAGTTGAGACTTTTTGTTCTATATATCGCCTGTTTGTTGGTAAGACTTGATCAACCTTACTAGTAAACATGTTTTATATAGATAAAAAGTTGAGCTTGTTATGTTTTCACTTGTTTTTAGTTTTTTCCTACTTGCTGTACTAAGCATTTATGTTTTTGAAGCTTCACAATACTACTAACTGCTTCAAGTTTTCAGAGAGTTTCGCAGCTTTTTGAACTTCGAAAAAATTTCAATAGTGAAGTTTTCAGAAAAGTTCCAGAAAAATTATAATAAAAATTTCCACGTCGGGAGAGACCGAGAGGGGCCTGGGGCCAGCTAGGGGGGGCCACCAGTGGCCCAGGCGGCCAGCTGGCGCGGCCCAGCCCCTGGCCGCGCCCATAGGGCGCCTGGGGCCCACGGGACCCCCCTCCAGGTATGTCTTCTTCCTCCCTCTCTATTTTTCTCCAAAAACCCGAGTTCTGCACTTGTTCTTGTGTTCTTGCTGTTCTTGGAGGCGATTCTTCGATCTCTCTCTACAACCCCTCATTTGAGCTGAAATTTTGAGCAAATACTCCCTGGTATGTGACTCCTCCACCCCTCCAATTAGATTTTTGATTGGTGGCTTCATTTGTGAGTATTTAGTAGTTCTTGGTGCTGTATAGATGAGCTTGCATGCATATGTAGAAAGTTATTTTTCAAGTTTTGATGCAAGTTTATGCCTTGGGCAAGTGAGTTGAGTAGTTTGCCTTAGCTCACTTGGTTTTAATCCTCGTTTTTGTAAATTGTAGAAAATTTCAGAAATGAGTTTGTTAGGAAGGGCAAAAGGGTGGCTTGAGAAGAGGAGGCCCGCACACTCCGATCGAGTTACTAGAGCCGCAGCTTCACCATCGACTGCTAGGGTGAGCTATAATGAAGATCATGTGCCCCTGGAGTTGTTGGAAGACACAAGTCCAGCACGTGCGATGACGTTTCCATGTGATGAATTCATGGAAGCTGCGGGAATCAAGGACGAGTTTTATAATCTTTGTGCTAATGCAGGTTTGACACGGCTGGTCACGAGCCGTGTTACTCAGTATCAAAAACTCACCTCCAGTTTCATTAACAGTTTTAGATATAATCCTGATTCAGGTGCTATTGAGTTTAAAATTTATAATGATCTTATCACCATGACTTTGGGAAATTTTTGTGAAATAATAGGTGTGCCGAACGTTGGGAGGACGGCTAGGATGGCCACTCAGCCCTCCGAGCTAAAAACCGTCATCAACTCCCTCTGCAGCATGGGTACGAGGGATATTCATCGGTCGAAGATCTCCAACATCTTGTTTCCTCACCTCAGGTATTTTGCATATTATATTGCTAGAGGGGTGTTAGCTCGTGACAACACGAGCAACATTTCTGCTCCGGATATTGCTATCCTGGCAGCAGCCCTCTCAGGGAGGTCTGATTATAATCTGGGTACCTTAATTGCTCGACGCCTTGCTATGAACGGTAACAAGGGGGACTTATATGGTGGCGTTTACGCCACACTTATCTTAGAGCATCTTGGAGGCACCCCACACCCTGATGATACTCCTTTTACTTATTTAAGCTTTGATCTTGCTGCTATGAAAAGGCATAAGTTTGTTACCATGGGTTCTGAGCTTGATAATCTTATTTATATCTTGCGTTTCGGAACTGCCGCGGAACGCGAGATCCATCTACCTGCACCTCTTTTGTTTGATTTTTCTCGCAGGAACGGATGGTCCTTTGATGTTGTTCAGTTCGATGAGTTCATGGTCCAGCATCAGTTTCATAACCCCATGGAGGGGGTTGTGCCCGACGAGGAGAGGCACGGTGAGATACCACATTTTCAGGAAGAGACCACCACCGAGTTTGGTGAAGGGTCTTCCTCTGTTTGGCGTTCGGAACCTTCCTCGTGGGAGACTCCGAGGAGTTCGGTGTACGCGCCAGCATCCTTCTACGACCCTTGGACTCACCACCATACCCCTGGAGCAGGAGGCTCCTGGGGGCAGTAGCTGCTACCAACTTAGGCCAAAAGCCTAAGCTTGGGGGAGTACGTGCCCTTCTCACTTTTCCATTGTATTATCCGTTTTATTCGCTTTGATCTTTTCGAAGTTTTTGCCCGTTCTTCTTTGTTTCTCTCTTTGCAAAACAACAAAAAGATTTTTTCTTTCTTTTGCTTTTATTCAACCTTTAAAAAAAACCAAAAAGATTTCCTTTCTCTCTTTAGTTTGCTTTGTTTTCAGAGATCAGCTCGAGTCCGTGATGTCATTTGATTATATTTCCTACGTTCGATCGTGCAAGTGACAAGCAGTGATGACGAAGATCGACTGAAAGGAAGCAACAAGGAAGACCGGTATGAACTCTTATTGTTTCTACTTTTGTACATATGCCTGTACTTATGATCTAGAGACCAGCTTGTAGCGAAATAGTGCTATGTTTACAATGCTCTTCCAGTGGTTCATGCTTTCCTTGTGGCTAGTCTCGAATAACTAGAGTATATAATGTGTTATTGAAATTGATCTACATGCATTGCACTGTTCATAGTCTGGTATACTAAGGTGGTATTTCCCTTTAGAGAATTTTTGGATTGACTTGGCACATGCTTACACATGTTTAAGACTAAAAAGTCTACTTTGCCTTGATGATCTTTGAGTTTTAGAATAGTTATATCACTTTCATGCCCGATTCAATGTTGCTTTGTCGCTCTGCATGATTATGACCGTTATTGCTCTCTAGTTGGTCGCTTCCCAGTCTTTTGCTAAACCTCCACCTGTACTAAGCGGACTGACTGCTTGTGCATCCAAAATCCTTAAAACCAGTAATGCCATATGAGTCCACTATACCTTCCTATACATGGTATTTACCTGCCATTCCTAACGAAGACTTTCATGTACCATCTCGAAACTAATCAAAAGCATTTCTCTTTTGTGCCTATGTTTTAGCTCATGAGGAAGTAGTAGTTAATTCATGATCTTTTTAAGTTGGACAAGTTTCACCCCTGGATTGTATGTCTAATGTGCAAACCCCTAATACGAAAAGGAACTGGCATTGAGTGCGCCCGGCTCAAAAAGATAATATAACAAACAAACCCTCCTTCATGCTTTGTTCATGAGAAATCAGAAAACTTTGGCAGTGATAAACAAAGGAGATTAAGAGGATGTGATCGTCCTCATGCGGGAGCCGTTCCTCGAGACTTGTCCACTCAAAAAGTGATTGAGTTATCTGCTAGCATTCGTTGACGAAATATGCACTTCTCAAAACATGTTTACTTATGTTTTTAAAACCAAGAGCTCTGGTACATGTTTAGTTTTTGTTTCCGACCACGGGTTTTCAACCTTGCCAATAAAAGCCACGGTTCGAGAGTCTCACCTTCTTTCTTCAAAGCACCGACTAGGAGAGCATAATTGTCATTCTGAGTGTAATGTGCATTGTGCCAAAGTATTACATTGTCTTCTGCATACTTGTGATATGATTTATTCTGAAATTCTTAGTTCTAGTCTCCCTTAAAACTCTGGAGGAGTCTCTGCATTTATGTTTTGCTTCACTCATGGAGGCTAGCGAGATACCACCCTAATATGCTCAAGCTATGTGCAATGTAATCTTGTCTTGATTTTCAGTAATATATTATTTACTTTTAAGTATTTGTGACTGGTCACTTGAAAGAAGGATTGCTCCTTGCATTGTCCTCATAAGTACTGTTTCAATACTTGCTAAACTCTTTTCGTAGTACATGCTTATATACATCTAATGAAGCAAAAGAGTTTGTCAAAGTTTTCTTTGTCGCGTCCAGTTCGTTGAACTGAATTGCTTGAGGACAAGCAATATGCTAAGCTTGGGGGAGTTGATACGTCTCAAACATATCTACTTTTCCAAACACTTTTGATATTGTTTTGGCCTCATTCTTGCATGATTTGGACTAAACTAACCCGGACTGACGCTGTTTTCAGCAGAGCTGCCTGTATGGTTTATTTGTGTGCAGGAAAACGGATTTTTAGGTATCTCAGAAAAATCCACGATAAATCACAGAAAATCCACGCACCCGAAGGAACCAGGAGCCAGAAGTGGGGCCAGAGGGGGGCCAGGGGGTGCCCAGGCGCCCTGTGGGCGCGCCCCCCTGGGCCGCGCCGGGGGGCCGCCTGGGTGGGTCCCACACCCCCTGGTGCCCTACTTTACCTCGTATTTTTACTCCCGACGCAGAAACCCCAGATCAGAAGTTCTTTCGTAGTTTTCCGTCGCGGAGCCGCCGCCACCCTCTGTTCTTCCTCGGGAGGTCTAATCTGGAGGCTGAATTGGCCTCCGGAGAGGGGAGATCGTCGTCATCGTCATCATCATCACCACTCCATCATCCCTCCATGACTTCCCCTTTCATGTGTGAGTAATTCCCCTGCTGTATGCAAAGGGGATGGTAGGGATTGGATGATTTAGATCATGTAATAGTTTATCAGATCGTTGGGGGCATGTTGCCTATCATCTACTATGGTGTTTATCATCTTTGCTACAACTTGTTATTCTTAATGCTTGACACTTAGGGCCCGAGTGCCATGATTTCAGATCTCAACCATATGTGTTTGCATGAATATATTTGTGTTCGTGATCCTATCTATGAGTTGTTTTCACCTGTTACGGTCCGGAACCGGCGATCCCAAAAGTGACAGCTTGGGACACCAAAGGGGATGGTCCGTAGTTTGAGGATTACATGTATCCATTGAGTTCATTGCTTTGTTCCGGTGCTCTTTGACAGGAGCACCTTAATATCCATAAGTTCCTTTTGGCCCCGTTCGTAGCGGGATGGTAGGACAAAAGATGTTGTGCAAGTTCTTATTGCAAGCACGCACAACTACCTACGGGATACATGCCTAATGTTTGATATTTGCCTAGATGATCATTACTTTTCCGTGTGCCGTGCCCCAAGTTAGAATCTATCTCATCCATGCAGCGCCCAACCATCCATCTCCCTAGCCTACAGTGTTTTAAACCCTGCTTGTCACTAGTTGCTACTTTTGCCATTTACTACTGCTATTTACTTTTGCTGTTTACTATTACTATCATCACTATCATATCACTGTTACCACTTATTATTTGTTGCAAGTAAGTATATTTCAGGTGCGGTTGAATTGACAACTCAACTGTCAAAGCTTATAAATACTCTTTGGCTCCCCGTGTGTCGAATCAATAAATTGGGTTATTCTTACCCGCGAAGACTATCTCGATCCCTTACGGTTGAGGGTTATCAGTAGTGGGGCCCATGGGACCCCCTCCACCGCCTCTCAGCTCTATAAATACCCAAATATTCCAGAAACCCTAGAGCAGTCGGAGAAAAATTGTTTCAACCGCCGCAAGTTCCAGAACCACGAGATCCAATCTAGAGCCCTTTTCCGGCACTCCACCGGAGAGGAACACGATCACGGAGGGGGTCATCCTCGTCATTGGTGTCTCTCCTGATGGAAATATGCCCTAGAGGAAATAATAAAGCTGTTATTATTTTATATTTCCTTGTTCATGATAAAGGTTTATTATTCATGCTAGAATTGTATTTACCGGAAACTTGAATACATGTGTGAATACATAAACAAATACCGTGTCCCTGGTGAGCCTCTACTAGACTAGCTCGTTGATCAAAGATGGTTAAGGTTTCCTAACCATGGGCATGAGTTGTCATTTGATAACGGGGTCACATCATGGGGAGAATGATGTGATGGATAAGACCCATCGGATAGCTTAGCATTTGATCATACAGTTTATTGCTACTTCTTTCTTGTATGTCAAATACATGTTCCTTAGACCATGAGATCATGCAACTCCCGGATACCGGAGGAATAACTTGTGTGTTATCAAACGTCACAACGTAACTTGGTGATCATAAAGATGCTCTACTGGTATCTCTGAAGGTGTTTGTTGAGTTGAAATGGATCGAGATTGGGATTTGTCACTCCGAGTATCGGAGAGGTATCTCTGGGCCCTCTCGGTAATACACATCATAAGAAGCCTTGCAAGCAAATGACTAATGGGTTAGTCACGAGATGATGTATTATGGAACGAGTAAAGAGACTTGCCAGCAACGAGATTGAACTAGGTATAGAGATACCGACAATCGAATCTCGGGCAAGTAACATATCGACAGACAAAGGGAATTGTCTATGTTGTCATAATGGTTCGACCGATAAAGGTCTTCGTAGAATATGTAGGAGCCAATATGGGCATCCAGGTTCCGCTATTGGTTATTGACCAGAGAGGTGTCTCGGTCATGTCTACATAGTTCTCGAACATATAGGGTCCGCACGCTTGACGTTCGTTGACGATATAGTGTTTATGAGTTATGTGATTTGGTGACCGAATGTTGTCCGGAGTCCCGGATGAGATCACGGACATGACGAGGAATCTTGAAATGTTTGAGAAGTAAAGATTGATATATAGGACGATGGTATTCAGACACCGAAATTGTTTTAGCCGTGTGCGGCGCCCCCGTCCATCGTTTACTCCCTCGGTCATATTTTCGTAGTGCTTAGGCGAAGCTGTGGGGAAATCGCATCACCATCACCGTCACCACGCCGTCGTGCTGCCGGAACTCATCCACTACCTCGTCGTCTTGCTGGATCAAGAATGCGGAGGACGTCATCAAGCTGAACGTGTGCTGAACGCGGAGGTGCCATACGTTCTGTGCTCGATCGGTTGGAACATGAAGAAGTTCGACTACATCAACCGCGTTGTCTAACACTTCCGTTTACGGTCTACGAGGGTACATAGACACACTCTCCCCCTCATTGCTATGCATCTCCATGGATAGATCATTGCGTGTGCGTATATTTTTTTTTGTTTTCCATGCAACGTTTCCCAACAGTGGCATCATGAGCCAGGTCTATGCGTAGATGATATGCACGAGTAGAACACAAAGAGTTGTGGGAGGTGATCGTCATACTGCTTACCACCAACGTCTTATTTTGATTCGGCGATATTGTAAGATGAAGCAACCCAGATCAACCTTACATGCCCACGTACATGAGACCGGTTTCACCGACAAACATGCAACTTGTTTTGCATAAAGGTGGCTGGCGGGTGTCTGTTTCTCCTACTATAGTTGAATCGAATTTGACTGCGGCTGATCCTTGTTGAAGGTTAAAACAGAAAACTTGATAAATCACCGTTGTGGTTTTGTGCCGTAGGTAAGAACGGTACTTGCTAGAAGCCCGTAGCATCCACGTAAAACCTGCAATAACAAAGTAGAGGACGTCTAACTTGTTTTTGCAGGGCATGTTATGATGTGATATGGTCAAGACGCGATGAGTTATATGTTATTGTATGAGATGATCCTGTTTTGTAATATCGACAACCGATAGGAGCCTTATGGCTGTCTCTTAATTATTAGATGAAATGCAAGCGCCATGTAATTGATTTACTTTATCGATGTGAGTTAGCAATAGTCGTAGAAGCAATAGTTGGCGAGACGACCACGACGCAACGATGGAGATCAAGGTGTCGGGCCGGTGACGATGGAGATCATAACGATGCTTTGGAGATGGAGATCAAAAGCACAAGATGATGATGGCCATATCATGTCACATATTTTGATTGCATGTGATGTTTATCCTTTACGCATCTTATTTTGCTTAGAACAACGATAGCATTATAAGATGATCTCTTCACATATTTCAAGAGAAAAGTGTTCTCCCTGAGTATGCACCGTTGCTAAAGTTTGTCGTTTCAAAGCACCTCGTGATGATCGGGTGTGATAGACTCTACATTCACATACAACGGGTGCAAGGCAGTACACATGCAGAATACTTGGGTTAAACATGATGAGCCTAGCATGTACAAACATGGTCTCGGAACACTGGAGACCGAAAGGTCAAACATGAGTCATATAGTAGATATGGTCAACGTGGAGATGTTCACTATCGTTGACTATCCCATCTCACGTGATGACCGGACATGGGTTAGTTGATTTGGAACATGTATCACTTAGATAACCTAAGGGATGTTAATTTAAGTGGGAGTAATTTGATTAATTGAACTTAATTTATCATGAACTTAGTCCTGATAGTATTTGCATGTCTATGTTGTAGATTAATGGCTTGTGCTACCGCTCCTTTGAATTTTAATGCGTTCCTAGAGAAAGCTATTGTAAGTGCATCTAGTGCCCCTTAGTGATTTTGGTGTACTGAAGACTTATAGGTTAAGTGAATAATGTGTTTGTGAGTGTACATAGATTCTATAGGTCTCTCAGAAGTTTGATATTTCCGAAGAAAGTCGACCCCTAAAAATGAATGTCTTCGTTTGAAGACTTTGATTTTCTTGAAGACTTTGAAAATGAGGAAATTGGCGTGAACTTGAAGACTTGGATAATAATGCGAGGATTATGAAGCATGGAGACTTTTGTTTTCGTAGTTTCATTTTCTATTTCTGGAATCATAGGAAACACTGTACTGTTCAAGGGGGTCGAGGTAAAACTAAGGAAACAATTTCCAACTGATGCTCAACTCAAAGCCTACATCTACCCAATCCTTCGAGTGAAGCCTTTGGAAATCTCATACAGTTTAGTCAATTTCTTCACTAATAGAGACGAAAATCTTCTGGTCTCTGAGGAATTTGTCCTGACCAAGGAGTTAGGAATTCGCCAGTGCCGATTGCCTACAAGTGAGGAACATATACCGTCGATGAAGCCACGCCGTGGGCCGCTGGCAGGCAAGTCTGGGTACCCTGGTTCCCATAATGCCGACAAATACCTTGTGTGCTATCAAACGTCACAACGTAACTGGGTGATCATAAGATGCTCTACAGGTATCTCTGAAGGTGTTTGTTGAGTTGACATGGATCGAGATTGGGATTTTGATGTTTAATGGGCTTTAATATGTACTTTTATATTATTTTTGGGACTAACCTACTAACCAAAGGCCCAATGCAAATTGCTATTTTTTGCCTATTTCAGCGTTTCGCAGAAAAGGAATATCAAATGGAGTCCAAACGGAATGAAACCTTCGTGAAAGACCGTGGATGTCGCCTAGAGGGGGGGGGGGTGAATAGGTGCTTTTAAAATAATTACGGTTTAGGCTTGAACAATTGCGGAATAAACCTAGCGGTTAATTTGTCAAGCACAAAACCTACAACAACTAGGCTCACCTATGTGCACCAACAACTTATGCTAAGCAAGATAAACAACTACGTGATAGCAAGATATATGACAATAAACA
Organism: Secale cereale; assembly: GCA_902687465.1. Lineage (NCBI taxonomy): Eukaryota > Viridiplantae > Streptophyta > Magnoliopsida > Poales > Poaceae > Secale > Secale cereale. The sequence goes on from LR738711.1 coordinate 743,791,822, forward strand.
ATATGGCTATCACAAAGTAAAGTGCATAAGTAAAGGGCTCGGGTAAGAGATAACCGAGGCATGCGGAGATGACGATGTATCCCGAAGTTCACACCCTTGCGGATGCTAATCTCCGTTTGGAGCGGTGTGGAGGCACAATGCTCCCCAAGAAGCCACTAGGGCCACCGTAATCTCCTCACGCCCTCGCACAATGCAAGATGCCGTGAATCCACTAAGGGACCCTTGAGGGCGGCCACCGAACCCGTCCAAATGGCAACCCTTGGGGGCGGTCACCGAACGCGTACACTTTGGCAACCCTTGGTGGTGGTCACCGGAACTCGTCAAATTGCTCGGGGTGATCTCCACATCCTAATTGGAGACCCCGACGCTTGCCCAGAGCTTTACACCACAATGATTGAGCTCTGAACACCACAAATGTTGGGGCTATCTCCCCAACGACACCACGAAGCTTCACTACAATGGAATATGGCTCCGAGGTGACAGCGCCCAAGCACCCAAGAGGAACAAGCTCAAGGGTACCAAGCACCCAAGAGTAATAAGCTTCTCAACTTGTAACATCCACGTATCACCGTGGAGAACTCAAACTGATGCACCAAATGCAATGGCAAGGTCACACGGAGTGCCCAAGTCCTTCTCTCCCAAATCGCACCAAAGCAACTAATGCTAGGGAGGAAAATGAGAGGAAGAATGGAGAAGAGAACACGAAGAACTCCAAGATCTAGATCCAAGGGGTTCCCCTCACATAGAGGAGAAAGTGATTGGTGGAAACGTGGATCTAGATCTCCTCTCTCTTTCCTCCCCCAAAACTAGCAAGAATCCATGGAGGGATTGAGAGATAGCAAGCTCGAAGAAGGTCAACAATGGGGGAAGAACACGAGCTGAAAGGATAAGGTTCATTGGGGAAGAAGACCCCATTTTATAGGGCCTCCCGAATCCAACCGTTATGTGCTCAGCCCGCACACGAGCAGTACTACCGCTCCATGAGCGGTACTACCGCTGGAGGAGCGGTACTACCGCTTAGCACGGTCAAAACTGCCCAACAAGAGAGAAAAACATGAGCTGAAAATCTGCCAGAGAGGTAGTACCGCTTGGGGAGAGGTAGTACCGCTTATAAGAGGTAGTACCGCTTATAAGAGGTAGTACCGCTCAGGGGAGAGGTAGTGCCGCTTACCGCAAAACCTTACACGAAAAATCGCATCCCCAAAAGCAGCGATACTACGCGCGACACAGGGATGCGGTACTACCGCTTATAAGTGGTACTACCGCTCAAGAGAGCAGTACTACCGCTTGAGGCTTTCAATAACACAACAGAGAAAACAGAGGATGCAATAAAGCCTAAACTGCTACAACTTCTGCAAATGAACTTCGAATTGAGCAAACTCAAGCTTGTTGGATAGATGACAATGAGTAGCATCCAAACAGCAAAAGGTTATAATGAGAAGAGGCAGTGGAGGCATGCCTAATATATAGAGGAGAGAAACCTCCAATCGAGAAGAACCGACATAACCTCCAACAATGAAAACATCATAGAATATACATGTTAACTCCGTTTTCGATGAACTCGAGCTTGTCATGAAGATGAACAAAATCTCCAAATCTCACAAGGAGAAAAACCAAACAAGAACCAATAAATATGATGCAAGGATGCAATGGTTTGAGCGTTGTACGAACGATGCAATCAAGCTACTCATCGAGAGCCCCCCTTGATAGTACGACAATCAATCCTATAACCCGGTCTCCCACAACGACCATGAGACCAGTAAAATAGAAAACCTATCAAGGGCAAACCTTTGCCATGCACAAAGTCCACTTGAGCTGGATGATGACGATCTTTACTCCCTCAAGCTGAACCACCTTTCTTGATTGCGTTGGCTTGGTGAAGACTAGTAGATTGCTCCCCCATACTCCAGTATGGGTGAGCCACTCTTCGGCACATCTTCACAAGTCCATTGCCACCAAAGTGGACGGCAAGCTTCAAGCATACACTACTGGAATCTGGGTCTTTGCCATCTGCCAGCTCTTTGCCGTCTGCCAGCTGATGGCAAAGAGGCTGTTTGCCGTCTGTCTTGTCAAAGCAGACGGCAAAGAACCAGCTGATGGCAAAGAGGGTCTTTGCCATCTGCCAGCAGACGGCAAAGACCAAAGTGGGCCCCATGGGGGTACTGCACTGGCTAGGTCACACCGGCCACTTCTTTGCCGTCTGCTGGCAGACGGCAAAGATTTCTTTGCCATCTGCCAGCAGACGGCAAAGAGGTAAGAGGGGCCCACAGTGTCACGGCGTGGGCGGGCTAACGATCCACCTCTTTGCCGACTGCCAGCGGACGGCAAAGAATTCTTTGCCGACTGCTGGCGGACGGCAAAGAATTCTTTGCCGTCCGCTGGCAGTCGGCAAAGAGGTGGATCTATTTTTTTT
>LR738711.1:743794381-744064989 GCA_902687465.1 Secale cereale
GCCCTCTCCTCCCCGCGTCGCCCCCTCCCATCGGTGCTGCCGCCCCTCCTCTCCGCGTCGCCCCCTCCTCCCCGGCGCCGCCCTCTCCTCCCCGTGCCGCCCCCTCCTCCCCGCGCTGGCCCTCCCATCGGCGCCGCCACCCATCCCATAGAGGCGATGCGGGCAAGGGTTTGAGGCGGCGGTGCGCTGGATCTCAAGGCCGGCTGCTGCTGCTGTATGTATGTGTGTGTAGGTCACCCGTGGATCCGCCTCTGTTTCAATCCTATGGATCCGCGGCGGCCGTGTAGCTCGTCCCCGGCGTGTGAGATCCCCAAGTGGAGTACGTTGGGCTGGCGAGCAGCGTGGCTAACTCCTCTCCGGCGGTTGTGTCCGGCCAAGCGTACGTGCGAGTCCTCCTCCGAGCGTTTCTGGCAGGGCCGGCAAGTGGCGTTCCGGGCTCGGCCAGCGAGTGGCGCTTTTGATTCGTCTCCGGCCAACAGTGCCAGTCCTCCTCCGAGCATTCCCCATCGATGTCATACTAGATCTAATCCCAAGGTATTAGGATTTGTGATGTTCGTCTTCTGTGCTTTGGCTCCGTGCTTCATTGTCCCGTGGCTCATCTAGTAGTTCCCTCTTCTCTAGATTGGGCTAGGTTTGCTGGTGGCAGTAAAGACTTATGCAGGTTCCAACAAAAAAAGACTGTTGTTTGGAGTCGTAGTAGTGCACTGATACATTTTTCTGCTTGTGTACTTGAGGTGCGTGCTCACAGTCTGATGTATAAATGTGAGATTTACTATGACTGTTAATTGCTGTTCAGTTAGTGATGTGTCTATCTTGTAATAAAATTCCCTAGCGTAATGTGGTTGGAACATTTGCCTTAACTGATGTATGTGTTATTGAAGTGATGCGTTCCTGCAAGTGAATTCTGTTAGTAGACTCTTAAAATTAGCTTCCTTCAGTTTTCTGTTGTCTGGTCTGGGGCATGGACTGTTTGTTCTTTTGGTTTCCCAAATGCGATTTTGTTGGTACAATTCTGTTAGGAGACTGTTAGAAATTAGCTTCTTTCAGTTTTGGTACAATTCTATAACGGGATCTTGAGGAAATCAGTTAATGCATTTTGGCTGTGTCAACTATACTGAATCTGCAAAGCCTTTTTTATGTGCAGAGAAATTCACACTCTGCATTAGTTGCAAAAGATGCTGATTTTGATCTTAACAATTATAGTTGTTCAAGCAGTAGCAGATTTGGCAACCTCACAGTCATCTCATTCAGAATTCACGTCCTTTCCTCAAAGGTTAGCTTAGTAATATTTATTTTCTGCTTTAGATTATTTTCCTCATGTAACACAAAAGGCTTGAAGCCTTCTTCTAACTCGCACTTGTATGCTAACTGAACTTATTTCTGGCTGTAAGAAAAGTTCGGAGCGAAGCAGGCCAACATCTTCGCTGCACTGGACCGGCTCTACATCCTCCGGTTGGCATATTTATCTTATTTTCTGGTTTCCCTGTATGAAATACTTGCTATGCCATTATGCAATGCATCCTGAGTGCACCACTGATGTTCTAGCTGTAAAGTGCAAAATTGGGCCATACCATTCGATATACTTTCGTAACAAGATATTTCATCCATTTTACATTTTGGAAATACTTCTATTGATTAGTTTTTAATTGTCCTCTTAGATCCGTAGCATCGTGTTGTAGGATTATAGTCTGCCGTCTTTTTAAACTAGCATGTTATATTTAACAACATGCTACTATGGTCTACTGAGATGCTGCTGTGTGTGTGCTTGTTGGCTTCCTGTTGTGTGTGTGCGTTCATGCTGGCTTGCTCCTGCTGGGTGCGTGTGCATGGGTGTGTGCATACTGAATAGAGCACTTAGTTGGTGTTAAGCTAAAGATAACTTGCGAATAAATGAACAATCGTCTGTATTTTGACACTTGAGAAAGCATGATGAGAGTATGCAGGGTCCTCCATTCTACTGAATTTTTTTAATCCCAAGAGCTGACAATATTCTAAATTTGAGTTTACTAATATAGCACAAACTTCAGTGACAGTCCCACAGAATCAAACTGGTCAGAGTGCTGGTACAATTGAAAACTAGATAACCTTGAAAATGGTCATCTTGAGTTTAGCTAGAAAAGTAAGTTCCTGATTTACACAAACATACTAGAAATAACATTAATGTGTTAGGCGTCAGATAAGCCAAAATTGATGTATGATAATGATGATAATCAATAATGCTTAGCTGTAATTTCAGAAGAAGAAAAGAACATACATGAGTTTTTCTATTCAGTCACTGACATATGCTTTATAAGGTATATTTTTGTACATTTTCACTCCTCAATGGTGAGAAGAGAGACATCGAAGGTACCACCACCAAGGTCGAAGATGAGGACGTTCTTCTCACCAACACTGGAGGCCTTCTTGTCAAGACCATAAGCAATGGCAGCAGCTGTTGGCTCGTTGATGATACGGAGGACATCGATGCCAGCAATGACACCAGCATCTTAGGTATGCCATTGTTGTTTTGCTGAATGAATAACAAGGTAGTCCAGTAGAATTGTAACTTGTGAGCCATGCAAATAGTCCGTGCAAAGTATGATGCTGGTTTATAGAAGGTTTGTCGGAAGCTTTACTGTGGGTTGTGTTACTTGCCAAACAAGTTTTAAGCTCAAGTCAGACACTTTCGTAGCCTCTCTTATTAAATGGTATACAAAGAATTTTATTGCTTAGTGTAATTAGATAAGTGCTTGGATTATTTTTGCAGTGTAAATATGTGATTTTCCCTCTTCTTTCTCTTCTTAGATCATCTCACCTTAGCTATACAAAGTAATTTGTGAGGATGTATGTTAATTTGATCCCACCGTCCATGACTAAACATATGTGATTAGTTGCTTTGATTATTTTGTTACTTTATTTCTTAAGTTTGCTGGAATCTCTTGATGTTTCCTTTTTTGTCTCTGATGGCTTTTCCTTAACAATGCTCTTTTATCGATGTTTTAGAATATGTTCTTATTAATATGCCGACTGCTGAAAATAATTCCTTGGGTAGGGTTCTCAGTTTTGATTTAAGTGAAAGATCTTCTCTTAATTTTATCATGTTGGGAAATGATTGCAGCAACCATAATAAAATAATGTAGAAACCTGTAGTGAATTGGTTTATTTCTCCTAATTGTCTATATTATACATCTGGTTGATCAAGAAGCTTGTGTCATTTGATTTTCTTAGGGTTGCTTCGTGCTATTTTTCTACCCCTAGGTTGGAGAATTTTGTTTCTAATGCTCCTGAAAAATAAGAACTTGGTACAAAATGTATCCATTCTGCATCAGGATTTGCGCATTAGATAATTGGTTTATTGAAATTCCTCTAGGTCTTTAGCAGTGGTAGTATTTTTCCTTATCGGTACCATTGTCTTGGTTTCATGGCCTAATTATCTTCTGGTGTATGTGTCCCTATTGTATGTATTTTTATTTACTAATGTGTGTTTAAGAAAAGAACTGGATTTACTTTTTGTAAAATCTATGTCTTATGTTCCTAGGGATTAAAGTTCTAGGCCATGATAGGCTGCATCTTGTGATTAGACAAACTCTGGAGGCAGCCACAAGCTGCCAATTATAACAACCTTGCCATTTTGTTGCAGGAAGTCACTATGAAACAAGAGGAGATGTATATGACTTTCAGATCTGTCGTTCTCCCTGTCACTTACTGCCTGATTTAAACACGGAAAGAAACAGATAATTTTATAGTCCGTACATCGCAGGCCAATATAATAAAGGTAAATCTATACAAAGAAAAGAATGTTGTTTGTTACTTCTTTTCACGTACTCATTTTTGTTTTTAAACCATCTTTGGACAGTACCTGAATATGCACGCAAGAGGATCACTTTAGCCGATGGACAACACATTATTCGTGGTAAGGAACTGTCTGTCCCCCCTATCTATACCACGTTTAAGCATACTAATTAACATGAATTGGTGGTTAAATTCAATAGGTACCCGCAGTTACGCGTATATATAGATGAGCTGAGATATTGTTTCCTGTTCAAAAATAAGGTGACATGATATAGACAACATGTTGACAGTTTGAACAGCTTAATAGACGCAAAGAAATTTCCATTGCCTGCTATGTATGTACGCTGAGCAAGGCATTTGCAGCGAGTGGCCAAAGAATAGTAATCCTTTCCAGTCCTTGCATTGTTCTTTCTAAGAATCCTGATAGGCTGCATCTTGACAATGTTTGCCATCTATTGCAGTACTTTTCCACTTCACAAAATAATACCTCAAAACACACATGTATGAAGGGTATACTGTTTTCTCAATCAAAGTTGGAAACGGACGCGCCAATGTTGTTGCTCGGCTTATCGTTGGAGTCGACAAGAGAGCTCCCATCGCAACAAACTGGGCTCACTTCTTTCGCATGATAAATATGAGAGCAGGAGCACCATATGTGTTTGCCTTTGAGGAACTAGCAGGGGAGCTCCATCTCACTGTACAGACTCCCTCTGATAGCGGTGTAGGCAGCCACCGGCATTATCTGATAATAAAGTTTAGGTTCAGGACTTACGTCATGTACTGCTTTTGTGGCCTGTGAAATCTGCTTCACATCACCTTATTCTTTCTGACTCGGCTACTTGGTTCTATGAACTGGAAATACTCCAAATGGTCTAATTGTAGTTTCGTAGGATTTATAGTGCCTCTATGTGTTGAGAAAATGAATTCTATGTTTCTCGCTTTTACAAATGTGTGGTAATTGTTACTGAAATAGTCCTTATCTTAGTTGGTCTCTAAATCAATCACATATCCATGCTATGAATACCCGGCTTGCTCTCGCTTTTTGCGCCATGGGCGCAACGGGTCATCTAGTAGGAAGAGAAGAAGAAGAAGAAGAAGAAGAAGAAGAAGAAGAAGAAGAAGAAGAAGAAGAAGAAGAATAAGCTTATTCTTCTTCTTCTTCTTTTCCTCCTCTTATTTAGCCTATTTAGTCCATTTATGACATAATTTAGCCTATTTAGTCCACAAATGACATAATAAGATGAAGAAAATCAAGGAATAGGAAGAAAAGAAGGAATAGAAAGAGAAGAAGAAGAAGAATAAGAAAAGAAGAAGAAATATTTCTTCTTCTTTTCTTATTCTTCTTCTTCTTCTTCTTCTTCTTCTTCTTTTCCTCCTCTTATTTCTTCTTCTTTTCTTATTCTTCTTCTTCTTCTTCTTCTTCTTCTTCTTTTCCTCCTCTTATTTAGCCTATTTAGTCTATTTATGACATAATTTAGCCTATTTAGTCCACAAATGACATAATAAGATGAAGAAAATCAAGGAATAGGAAGAAAAGAAGGAATAGGAAGAGAAGAAGAAGAAGAAGAAGAAAAAGAAAAGATTTCTTTTCTTATTCTTCTTCTTCTTCTTCTTCTTTTCTTATTCTTCTTCTTTTCTTATTCTTCTTCTTCTTCTTTTTCTTCTTCTTCTTCTTCTTCTTTTCCTCCTCTTATTTAGCCTATTTAGTCCATTTATGACATAATTTAGCCTATTTAGTCCACAAATGACATAATAAGATGAAGAAAATCAAAGAATAGGAAGAAAAGAAGGAATAGGAAGAGAAGAAGAAGAAGAAGAAGAAGAAGAAGAAAAGAAGAAGAAGAAGAACCTTCTTCTTCTTCTTCTTTTCTTATTCTTCTTCTTCTTCTTTTCCTCCTCTTACTTGTTTTTATTCGTAAATGGCATAATAACCTTGCTAACCTCATAAATGCCATATACTTAGTTTGTTGTCCTCTAAAATGACACAATAAGCTTAGTTATGTCAAAAATGGCCTAATTAGCCAGGTTAGCTCCAAAATGACCAAGTTTACCTATGTTAGCTCCAATATGATCCATTTAACCTACGTTAGCTCCAAAAAGACCAAGTCTACCTAAGTTAGCTACAATATGATCCATTTTACCCGCGTTAGCTCCAAAATGACCTATTTACCTAAGTTAGCTCTAAATTGACCTACACACTTAGCATTTTTACCTAGCTTAGCAAAAAATGACATTTTTACCTAGGTTAGCTCAAAAATGACCAAGTTTACCTAGGTTAGCTTCAATATGATCCATTTAACTTAGCTTAGCTCCAAAATGACCAAGTTTACCTAGGTTAGCTCCAATATGATACATTGAACTTAGCTTATCTCCAAAATGACCTATTTACCTAGCTTAGCTCTAAATTGGCTTTTTTAACTACATTTGTTGGAAAAGAAGAAGATAAAGAAGAGGGGGAGGAGAGAAAGAAAGAGAAGATAAAATCTTCTTCTTATTTTCCTCTTCTTCTTTTCTTCTTCTTCTTCTTTTCCTCTTCTAGCTATTCTTCTTCTTCTAACTTTCATCTTTCCCAATTTGCAGATTTGCTTGAGATGAGGAAGCTTGCATTGATGGACTCATATATTCTCCTTGTGCTTCCTTTTTGTTTATGAAAACATGTTTGGGAACTTGTTTGGATGTGTATGTCACTATGGATATGTTGTTGGAAACTTCTTATGTCATATGGATATATGTTGGACTTGAGGAAATATATTGTTGGAAACTTCTTATGTCATATGGATATATGTTGGACTTGAGGAAATATATTGTTGGAAACTTCTTATGTCATATGGATATATGTTGGACTTGAGGAAATATATTGTTGGATATGCTTGTTGTGTATATATGTATTATCTGTGTATATCTATGAATTTCTATCAAATTGAATGAATTCAATTAAAAACAGGGGTTATATAGGCTCTTTGCCATCTGCTAGCAGTCGGCAAAGAGCTTTGCCGACTGCTAGCAGACGGCAAAGAGCTTTGCCGACAGCTAGCAGTCGGCAAAGAAGGCCACGTGGCAGCTCCTTGTTCAACCTGGGAACACTGGTTTCCTATTTGGGCATTTTGCTGACTGCTGGCAGACGGCAAAGAAGGCCACGTGGCAGCTTCCCAGTGACTCCTATTTGGCCTCTTTGCCGTCTGCCAGCAGACGGCAAAGACCTTAGCCTCTTTGCCGTCTGCCGGCTGACGGCAAACCACGCCGTTAACCCCTAACGGCTCCCACCTCACCTCACTGCCGTCTACGCTCTTTGCCGTCTGCTGGCCGCAAACGGCTGACGGCAAAGAGCTTTGCCGACTGCTTCTATGAAGCAGACGGCAAAGAAGGCCTTTACCGGCATTAATTCAGCCGGGCTGTTTGCCGACTGCTAGTAGTCGGCAAAGAGCTTTGCCGACTGCCATTCATGCCTTTGCCGACTGCCATGGCAGTCGGCAAAGAAGCTGATTCCTGTAGTGATAAGATCTCTTTGTGATGATCCTACTTGAACTTGCACACCACAACCTAACCCCACAAAGAACTCTCACAAAGACCATGGGTTAGTACACAAAGCGTAATTGACAATGCTTACCATACTATGGGATCACTTGATCCCTCTCGATACATCTTCTATGCTTTGTGCGTTGATCAACTTGATTCACTCTTTGATTTAGACCTGATCAACCTTGAATCTTTTCCAACTCTCTTCATTTGGATGATGTCTTGAAGGTAATCATGAATGATCACACACTCTTCTTCTTCAAGACATGCTTGCAATAAACTCAACACTCACAAGACCAATCTTTGGATAATTCCTTAATAGCACCTTGGTCATCACAAAATCTCCTTGAAACCAACATATGGACTCCAAGAAAAGCCTATGGACAAACCCTTCAAATATAACTCAAGGCAACCATTAGTCCATAGAGATTGTCATCAATTACCAAAACCAAACATGAGGGCACCACATGTTCTTTCAATCTCCCCCATTTTGGTAATTGATGACAATCACTTTCAAAAGAGTTTATGTAAGGAATTATGCATCACCATACCATGCAAAAATAATTTATGCGCATGAGATGCAAAAGCTTAGGAACAAAACCAAAGCAAGAAGAGAAGAAACAACTCTCTAAACTTCCTACCCAAACTCTCTGAAACTTCTCCCCCATTGGCATCGATTGCCAAAATGGGCAAAAAGCTTAGAAGGCCAATATAAATTGTGTTCCTCCATAACTTGTGTATTTCTCAACAAGAGAGTGGAATGCAATGCACATATCCAACGGTAAATACTTGGAGAAAGACAAACTATATTGAGGCCCAAAGATTGCAAAAGAATGATATGCCACAAAGACATAACAAAGAGAGAAACAAGCAATCAAGCAATCAAAGGTACCAATTAAAGCAAGCTATCAAAAGATACCAATTGAACCAAGTAGACCAATGATCCTACATGCCACATGAATAAAATATATTATGATATGAGCAAAGGAGTGTTTTAGAGAAACTAGAGAAGCTCCCCATGATTTGTGCACAATTTAGTTTTGTATTTGGATAAAATGAGCACAAAATAGGATCGTCGCTCCCCCAAGATCAATAGAACCTCACGACATAGCAATAGAGTGTTCTAAAGACACTAGTGAAGCTCCCTATAATTTGTGCACTCCTTAGAATATTTTCATTAGGATACCAAGTGCACAAAATAGGATCATCACTCCCCCAAAATCAATAGAAACTCACAACAAGCACACGCGAGCAAGTAGGAAACAAAGCCTAGCACAGGCAACAAACAAATGGTTGAGCAACATATAAAAGAGGCAACTTAAGAATAGGCTCAACCAAAAAGATGTGTGTGAGTCATGGCAAAGCACTTGAGAAGACTAATGTATAGATGAGCATTAAGCATCAATATAGTCTTGAATGAATGAGATACACGGTGCAAGGCCTGTCATTCCCACACACAACAAGCAAAGGGGTTCACAAGCACACTCAATATGCAAAAGGAATAACCAACGCTTGTGACAACCCATGGCGAAGAAAAAAAAGATAGTTTTGTCAAGAGGAGGCATGCCAATCGAAATGGCAAAAGCCTCATCAACAAAAGCAAGAGAAAAGAAATCTTCACCACCCAAGAGTGCATCAAGATGCAACGAGATAAGACCCGCACTCAAGGCACACACTTTCACAGCCACCAAAGAAATAATACAAGAAAGACAAGGTGGACGTGAAAAAAAGGATATCTTCTAGATATGTAATTTCTCTCAAGTGTATAAGATTCTAGGTAGATGAAAATCATGATGATATCAATCCACAAAGAAGGATGTACACACAAAATAGTTATAAAAGGAAAGAAAAATATATCCACAAGGAAGTCATAAATATACCAATAAGATATTTGCTTCAAAGCATATCACATGGCTAGATATGGTCTTATTGTATACAAATGAATTCTGACCACACGAACATCAAAGACATCACAACTAGCAACAAGAGACCATTGTTGGGATGCTTTGAGAAAGGAAACAAGTATCACAATAAAGAAAGACTTACATGCCATGATACAACCTACACAAGGTTGATGCAAGAAATGTGTGCATGAAGTAGATGAAGATACTTGTTACCGATATAGCACTGGAAGGATGTAGTATATACCAATTGAAGATAGATAGTAGTTCATTGATCATCCTAGCTTGGCTGTCATAAGCACATGGTGACACCACCTTCCTTTCGAATGAGCCGAGCATCTAATGCATCTCCAATTGTTCCTAGAACAACAACACAAATAAAATGGTACCCAAACTCATTGGGACCAAAGAGTTAGAAACACAAATACATATGACAAACTCCACAAACATATGTGCATTTATATATGAAAAGGAATTTCATGCACATCTCATCCAAATTGAGACTAGGTGGAGTTTCCCCTATATATTGGGTTAAAGAAGGAAAACATGCCAAAGAAAATACATGTAGTAAATATGCATGCTCAAGACTTCAAGAAACGGAACCAAATGAAAAAGAAATACCAAGTGAAAATAGGATACTAAAAGGAGAAATCATCACTAGGAAGATATCTATTTAAAAGACACATCAAGGAATGAGATATCCATTGATACGCGCAAAAGGAAAGATATCAAACTCCCAAAAGAGAGGATGGTTCCAAACAAACCAACCCATCTACAAAGTTTCATGATGGCACAAAGTACCAAAAAGAAATAACTTGCCTTCCATCAAAACACACTTGATATGGATCACAAGATGAGTGTTCTATCGAAAATAGGATAGCTCCCCCAAGAATTGTGCATTAAATATAATTTGCATTTGAGTACAAAATGCACAAGGTGGGATCACCACTTTCACTATATCTAGAAAACACTCGACAAAATCAATAAAACAACAAGATCCACAAGTGGCATGGAAGGCAATGGGAGTTGACACAAACTTGGCAAGAGATAAGACAAATAAAACCAAAGGACAATGTAAAGATGATCAATAATTTCCACCACATAAATGATTATCAATTGTCAAAGACAAGAGGTATTTGGAAATAATTCCCGGTGATAGATTGCCAAAATATTCAACATCATCTTCACGCCAAACACAAAAGCAAGTTTGCAACTTGTAGAGCTAACATGACACCTACGAACAAGATAATTTGCAATATCAATTCTAAGTGACAATATCTCAAATGTACACATTTTCTAGGTTTGTGATATACACATAGCATATCACTCCCCCATAATGTGATACCAATGAAAAACTTAACAAGATGCAAAAGAGAACCAACAAGAGATATTTAATGGACCAAATAGAATTTGAATTTCTCATGAGAAGACATACCACATAGAGACTAGATAATCTTGTAATATCAATACTAGATGGTATTCCTCATGTACACACATTTTTAGGATTGAGAGGTGCACATATAACATCACTCCCCCAAAATGGGATGTTCCATTAATCTCTCACAAGAGCCAACTAAGATATAAACAAGATGCCAAAAAGGCTCAACACACGACACACACGTACATGATGTGCACACCAATATACACATACTTGATTTCTCAAGATACGCAAATTGGACGCACAACATATACAAACACATGTAAGGAACAAAACCAAAACATGCAAAGGGGCAAGTAACTTTCAATGTAAGCAATTTAAGTACGAGTTACCGCAAGGAGGAACATTGGATATAAGATAGAAACTTGATAATTCGAATGACTTGACATGGGACAATATGAATGATGAAGACCCCTTAATTCTTCAAAATGTAGCCATGTCTCCAATCCCCTCCAACAACACCTATTGATCAAGTTTGAGCTTGTTGGTCCCCAACCAAGTTGGGTCCTAAGAAGTTAGTCACAATAGGCTTGGCAACCCTAATGGTTCTTTTCTTGAAACCACGTTGAGTACCAACAAACTTGGCAAACACATTGCCAACCTCATCCTTCCCAAGAGAATAGATATCATCAATATAATTGGGTTGGATAAGATACCACTAGTGCATGAAGAAGTGACGTAACCTTTCTCACGACATAAGTAGCAATGTCTACTCTTCATTTTCTTCTCACTTGATTTCTCAACAAGAGAAGCAATAACTTGAGTCTTCTTGGGAAGTGGCCTTTCTTCAACTTGTGGTTGAGTATGAGATTGAACTTGTGGCTGAAAGGATCAATATGGTTGACTAGAGGGGGGGGGAGTGTGAATAGGCAACTAACAATTTTTAGCTTTTCCTAGCCAAATTAAACTTAGCAACAATATAGGTTGTCTAGATATGCAACTAGGTGGGCAACCTATATGATGCAACAATAATAAGCACACAAGCAAGCAAGCTATGAAACACAATAAAAACTTGCACAAGTAAAGGTAAGAGATAACCACAAGTGGAGCCGATGGAGACGAGGATATGTTACCGAAGTTCCTTCCCTTTGAGAGGAAGTACGTCTCTGTTGGAGCAGTGTGGAGGCACAATGCTCCCCAAGAAGCCACTAGGGACACCGTATTCTCCTCACGCCCTCACATAATGCGAGGTGCCATGATTCCACTAGTGGTGCCCTTGAAGGCGGCAACCAAACCTTTACAAACAAGGTTGGGGCTATCTCCACAACCGAATTGGAGGCTCCCAACGACACCACAAAGCTTCACCACAATGGACTATGGCTCCGAGGTGACTTCAACCGTCTAGGGTGCTCAAACACCCAAGAGTAACAAGATCCACAAGGGATTAGTGGGGGGAATCAAATTTTTCTTGGTGGAAGTGTAGATCGATGCCTTCTTAACCAATCCCTAGGAAATCAACAAGTTTGATTGGCTAGGGAGAGAGATAGGGCGGAAATGGAGCTTTGAGCAACAATGGAGCTTGTGAGGAAGAGGTAAGTCTTCTTGAGGAAGAAGACTTCCCTTATATAGTGGAAGAACAAATCCAACCGTTATCCACCAACTCTGCCCGTGATATGCGGTACTACCGCACCTGACTTGCGGTACTACCGCATGACCTTGCGGTACTACCGCTAGCACGACAGGAGGCAGACCTAGCCCTGTTGCATATAGCAACGGGCGGTAGTACTGCCGAAGCGGTACTATCGCACGCCCTTGCGGTACTACCGCAAGGCAGGGTTCAGACTGGTCGGGGAAGATCGCGGACTAATAAAATTACATCCGCGGCTACTTCCGTAGAGTTTCGATCGATGCAAAAACCCGACACGGTACTACCGCTCGCACGGAGCAGTACTACCGCGTAGGATGTGAAAGTAAAAAATTACTTCCATTCCTACTACCGCACTAGCCACGACGCTGGGGTAGGGCTCACGGTACTACCGCGCCCTTGGCACGGTACTACCACAGCCACGGAGCGGTACTACCACGAGACCCTGCGGTACTACCGCTCCCTTGAGTGGTACTACCGCATACCTCAGAGTAGTAGTAGTAGAAAGCCACAGTTTTTGCAATGACAAGGAAAACAACCGGTGCTCCAATGAAGCGAAGGAAAGGTGGTGGAAATGAACAGATGTGTACGCATTGATTCCACCCTAACCTTTCCGAAGCGGACCCCCTCTTAATAGTACGGCTTTCCTATGACTCAATTCCACCAAAAAGAAACAAAAGGAAACGCCGTCTTCGATAGGTTCTGAGGGGCACTTAATCGTCTTGTGCCTAGACATGAGATATCTGAACTGCTCAATGCACACGATTAGTCCGCAAAAGCATTGTCATCAATCACCAAAACTACTTAGGGAGAAATATGCCCTTACAATCTCCCCCTTTTTGGTGGATTGATGACAATACGGGATTTGCACATAGATATGAAATAAGATAATAAGAAAACCCAACATGTATATAAAATATAGGCAAACTCCCCCTAGATGTGTGCATGATTAGGAAGATGCTTTGGAATGCACAACGCACATACTAGGATCAATACTCCCCCTATATTTTATAGACAACACAATCCTTGCGACTAATAATATGGCGCTACGCATGGATGCAAGGAGAAGATCGCGAGCATGGAGTAACAAGGCAAAATAAGGCATAAGATCACAACCTACTAAATAGCTTAGACATAATGATTATAGGAAGAAGTAGAGTGCATATGTCTCACACCATATGATAGCTGAAAGGTCTCACACACACGACGCAAACCAACACAAAGCAAACGAGGTTCAAGGTTCAATAGAACGAAAGCAAACAAAGCAAATAACACGTCACAAGAAACGCAAATCCTACACTCTCTCCCCCTTTGGCATCGAGACACCAAAAGGGCAGAGAGGACTCCTACGACATAAGTGGCAGCTCAGGCGGAAGCGATCAGTCATCACGCGCCTCGTCAGTCTCCTCCTGCTCCTCCTCGAAATCAGTCCACTTGTACCCCTGCTTTGCAATCCACTCAGCCTCTGGAGTAATGACATTCTCAGAGCCACTAGACACATCCTCGCCGAATGTCCTCAAGATCTTCTTGTCGCGTCGGTGAACCTGCTTCTGAGCAACATGTGACTTGTATTGCCCCTTGGCCTGCATACAGAACACAACCTTCATCTTGCTCTTCATCTTTTTATCCCACGAGGGCTCAGAAGAGGAGGGAGTATATCCTCCAGAATTGTCCTTATCAACTGCCTCCTCCTCAATCTCATCCGCATCCACATCCATCCGAGCCGCTGCAGCCTCAGCTTGGGTAGTGGTGTTGGCCCACTAGATCTTGACGCGGAGCTTGAAAGGCTCATGACGAATCCAGTGAGGAGCCTCAAACTCATCATCAGGGTAAAGCTTCTCCCAAGTCTTGGTGATCAAAAGAAATAGGTAAGGTCCATAGATGGGCACCTTACAGTTGAACACGACAAAACATAGCTCACACCACATGATATGTGAGACATCAGTGGTTGCGTCTGAGCATGACGTGCCTCTTCACAAATGAGCATCATATCCACGAGAAATGCATGTACCTTATCCTTGTCACCAATGCGGGGAAACAGTGAGTGCGGAAGATCCGATGCATAATATTGAGAAAAAGGTTCAGAACCCATGTCTTCTTGCCACTTGCAAGCGTCTTCTCAACATAGAAGGGCTGAAGCTTGTTCTTGTTGGCTGACTCGTGATTGGCATGAGGTCGAACTCCAACAGGCGTGTGGAGCCCCTCATCAGCAACCTGAAGCAAATCCATGAAGTCCTTCCAAGTAGCAGTCATCTTTTGTCTATTGGTCATCCAAGTCATGTTGCGTTCCTCCTTAGGATGGAAGTGGACCGAAGCAAAGAACTGGGCCACAATCTCAGGGTCAAAGTCCATATGAAAGGACATCAAGTGCTCAATGCCAAACTGCTCCACGAGGT
This sequence comes from Secale cereale, assembly GCA_902687465.1. Lineage (NCBI taxonomy): Eukaryota > Viridiplantae > Streptophyta > Magnoliopsida > Poales > Poaceae > Secale > Secale cereale. Next base: position 743,808,989 of record LR738711.1, read on the forward strand.
CCAGAGCCTCAGCAAAATAGGCCCGGTGATCCTCCTTCCTCATATGAGCCATGTCAATCTAGTGTGCATCCACGTATATGTTGTGCTTGCCCTTGATCACCTCTGTGAAGATAAGATACTACTGCTTGGTCCAGAACAGATCATCCCCTCCGAATTGTGCACGGGGATTCACATAGGGATTGATCTTCCTCCTAGAGACAAACTCAGTCGATGGAATCTCTTCCATACCCATTGTTGGCTCCTTTTTCTTGGTGGCGGTGGTCTTGGTTCTGCGTTGGGGGGGCATTGGAGCCCTTAGGAACATCCTCTGTGTTGCGCAGACGCTTCAACCCTGTGTCATGGTTGGGATTTGAGAGACGTGCATTTGAACCGGAGCCACCACCTATGACACAAACACAAGAACACGCAAGAGAAGCAAAGAGGATTAATGCAAAGACCACAGCGAAGCACGATAAACACGTAGAAATGATAATAAGTAGGGGCTACGAAGAAGGTGTGAAGTTAGCGGTAGTACTGCTCTGAGTTGCAGTACTAAAATTTTAGTGCTGCTCTAGTTGCGGTAGTACCGCGCCGGAATGGCACGGTAGTACCGCGCTTGGAGCAGTACTAAAAATTTACTGCCGCACCGAGCGTGGTAGTACCGCTCCAGAGGAGCGGTAGTACCGCACGTGACAAATGCACCAGAGCGGTAGCACCACACGCGACCTGCGGTAGTACCGCTCGGGGTCAGACCCGAAAGTGGATCCAATCTATGAACGCGTGAGAAAACATAGTGGTACTACGGTTGATCACAACTCCTGAGTAGCAACATACTAACTAGCATCTCTACTGCATAACTACTCTCCTACACCCTATTCTTGCATGGATAAGGCCTAAAAGGACTCAAGAACAACATGCATCTCCCCAAAAACCTAGAGACAAACCACAAGGCAAAAGAAGAGGGATTCAGGGAGAAACCTTGTCCCATGGCAAGTGGACGTGGTGGGGAACGATCCCACCGGTGGGAATGCGAGGAGAGTGGCCGGAGACGGAGATCCGGCGAGGTCCTCCGGCGCCGTTCTTGGGCGCGCGCGCGAGAGAGAGAGAGAGAGAGAGAGAGAGAGAGAGAGAGAGAGAGAGAGAGAGAGAGAGACGACGTGGGGAAAATGAGTTGAATGGGTATGGGGAAGTTAGAACTCCCCCTGCCTGCTTATAACCCCCACCCGTTCATAACGGCGCGGTAGTACCATGTGTCATCATGGTAGTACCGCCCGGGCGGTAGTACCGCGCACATGGCGGAAGTACTGCTCTCCAACGGCAGTAAAAAATTACCGCCGTGCTGGTTGCGGTAGTACCGTGCGGATCTCTTGCGGTAGTATCGTGGCGTGCCGCGGTAGTACCGTTCCCCCAAGAAAGTGCAAGTTTCAGAAAACGGCTTAGGCAAAGCAACTTCCAAATAAGAACACACTAACAAGCTACTACACACGAGGTAACCTACACACAGACACAACAACAAGAACGAAAAGACAAAAGGCAACTAGAACCAAACACGAGACACCCCTCTCCAAAAGAGGGCGGTGGCCGGAGCCACCTATGTTTGAGTTACTTGGTATGGCACCGCGAAGAATTATCCTTGGGCCCATGACCAACACTCGTCTTGAAGCACTAGTACCATCTAAAATGGCAAACATGAAAGACTTGATCGATTTATGCATAATGGGGGGAGGAAGAGTTCACTAAGAGAACACTACTCCCCCTATGTCCATGCCTACACCTAAACAAGAGAATCATGATGAGTGGGAGGAGGTGTGCATGGTTTCAATCCACATTGCTCAAATCTATGATATTTAGCTCATGCCTTAACTTGCGAAATCTTGCTTCATCCAATGGCTTCGTGAAGATATCTGCAAGGTTATCATGTGTGTTGGCATAATGAAGATCAATTTCTCCTCGCCGAATATGCTCACGGATGAAGTGATACCGAATCTCAATATGCTTCGTCTTGAAGTGTTGCACCGGGTTGAGAGAAATCTTGATGGCACTTTCATTGTCACACAGAAGAGGCACTTTGTCACAAGTGACACCGTAATCCTTTAAAGTTTGCCTCTTCCATAGAAGTTGTGCACAACAACTACCGGCCGCCACATACTCCGCTTCGGTGGACGAGAGAGACACACAACTTTGCTTCTTAGAAGACCAACTCACCAAAGAGCAACCAAGGAATTGGCACCCTCCGGAAGTGGACTTCCTATCCACTTTGTCTCCCGCCCAATCTGAATCTGAGAAACCTACAAGGTTGAAGTTTGCTCCTCTTGGGTACCATAAGCCAAAGTTTGGGGTATGAGCCAAATATCAAAAGATTCGCTTGACTGCCACAAAGTGACTTTCCTTAGGTGAGGCTTGAAACCGTGCACAAATTCCCACACTCAACATAATATTCGGTCTAGATGCACAAAGGTAAAGCAAGGATCCAATCATAGAACAATATACCTTTTGATCCACCGCTTTACCATTGGGATCAATGTCAAGTTGGCACTTGGTAGGCATTGGAGTAGTAGCCGGCTTGACATCACTTAGATTGAACCTCTTGAGCATGTCCTGAGTTTATTTGGCTTGTTTGATGAAGATTCCTTCTCTTCTTTGTTTGATCTCAAACCCAAGGAAGAACTTCAACTCTCCCATCATGGACATCTCGAACTCCACGGTCATGAGTGCGGCAAACTCATCATTGAAAGTGTAGTCGATACCCTCGACTTGAGAGTAGACTCGAGCCACCAAACGAGCCCTGTTGCGGATGACAATTTCGTGAGCATCTTGCTTGTTCTGAAAGATCCACTTGGTTCCAATGACATTACTGTTCTCCTTCGGCCTTGGCACCAGACACCACACTTTGTTGCGCTCGAAGTTATGGAGTTCTTCATGCATGGCATTGAGCCAATCGGGGTCTTCGAGCGCCTCATAGACCTTTTGAGGTTCAACACAAGAGACAAACGCTTGATGAGCACAATAATTTGCTATTGTCTATGAGTGCTTACCCCCTTTGTGATGCTTCCAAGTATATTCTCCATGTGATGCTCTCTAGAAGTGAGCCTGGAAGCAACTTTGGCAGCACGACGCTCCAATTGTTCTTCAAGTGATATTTGAGGAGCTACGAGTTGATCATCTTGAGCGTCGTCATGAGCTTGATCATGATCTTGAGCTTGCTCTTGATCTTGAACATGCCCGGGAGAGGGAACTTGGCCTTGTGCATCACTTGGTGGCTCACCACCATCTTGTGGTTGATCTTGCACTTGGCCTTGTTCATCCGGTTGAGGGCCTTCACTTTGTTCTTTGGAAGTGTGCGGGTCTTGGGTTGGTGATGGTTCCACTTGAGTGGAACATTGTCCTTCTCCTTCGGCCACAAGGGGTTCCTCAATGGGTAGGATATGACCAACACCCATTCTTCTTATGGCTTGGGGAGGAATTTCATCACCTACATCACAAGTACCACTTTGCTCCACGTGGGAGCCGTTATTCTCATCAAACTCCACGTTACACGTCTCCTCAGTGAGTCCATTGGACTTGTTGAGGACACGGTAAACATGAGAGTTTGTAGCATGACCAACAAATATGCCCTCATGAGCTCTAGCTTCAAATTTAGACAAACGAACACCTTTCTTGAGTATGAAACAGTTACAACCGAACACCCGAAAGTACTTGAGGTTGGGCTTGTTTCTGGTAAGTATCTCATATGGAGTTTTGTTCAAGACTTTGCAGAGATAGAGCCGATTGGATGCATGACAAGCGGTGTTGATGGCTTTGGCCCAAAAGTTGTACTTGGATCCCGCCATCATGGTCCTTGCCGCGTCCATCAATGTCCGGTTCTTTCTCTCCGCCACACCATTTTGTTGAGGTGTATATGGAGCGGCATATTGATGCTTGATCCCCTCATCACTAAGAAACTCATCCAAGGTGTAGTTCTTGAACTCGATGCAGTTGTCACTTTGAATCATCAAGATCTTTGCATCATGTTGTCGCTGAACTTCATTTTCAAAGTTGATGACGGTTTGTTGGGTCTCGCTCTTCCTCTTGAAGAAGTATACCCAAGTGTATCTTGAATAATCATCTACAATCACCAAGCAATACTTGATACGTCTCCAACGTATCTATAATTTTTTATTGTTCCATGCTATTATTTATGAAGTCAAGATTGATATTTTTTGCCTGTTTCAGGGTTTTGCAAAAAAATATTATCAAACGGAGTCCAAACGGAATGAAACCTTCGCGAGAGATATTTTTGGATAAAATCACGCACGCGGAGCTTGAGAACCACGTCAGGGGATCGAGGGCTGGCCCACAAGGGTGGGGGGCGCGCCCCCCTTCCCAGGGCGCGCCCCCTGCCTCGTGGCCCCCTCGAGCGTCCCCCGGTGCCCCTCCTTCTTCCTATATAAGTCTACGTACCCCAGAAACTCCGTGAACAGAGAGAAAACCCTAATTCCACCGCCGTACCTTCTGTTCCCGTGAAGATCCCATCTTGGAGCCTGTTCCGGAGCTCCACCGGAGTGGGACCCATCACAGAATTCTTCATCATCATCATCATCGCCCTCACCATGAGTTGTGAGTATTTTACCACAGACCCTCAGGTCCATAGCTAGTATCTAGATGGCTTCTTCTCTCTCTCTGGATCTCAATACAAAGTTCTCCTCGGTCTTCGAGGAGATCTATTTGATGTAATCTCTTTTTGCGGTGTGTTTGTATAGATCCGATGAATTGTGAGTTTATGATCAAGGTTATCTATGAAAGATATTTGGTTCTTCTCTGAACTTTTTATGTGTGCTCATAATATTCTTGCAAGTCTCTTCTAATTATTGGTTTGGTTTGGCCTACTAGATCTATAGTTCTTGCAATGGGAGAAGTGCTTGGCTTTGGGTTCAATCTTGCGGTGTCCTTTCCCAGTGACAGTAGGGGCATCAAGGCACGTATTGTATTGTTGCCATCGAGGATAAAAATATGGGGTTTATATCATAATGCTTGAGTTTATCCCTCTACATCATGTCATCTCGCTTAAGGCGTTACTCCGTTCTTATGAACTCAATACACTAGATGCATGCTGGATAGCGGTCGATGTGTGGAGTAATAGTAGTAGATGCAGGCAGGAGTCGGTCTACTTGTCTCGGACGTGATGCCTATATACAATGATCATGCCTAGATAGTCTCACAATTATTCACTTTTCTATCAATTGCTCGACAGTAATTTGTTTACCTACCGTAGAATATCGCTATCATGAGAGAAGCCACTAGAGAAAACTATGCCCCCCGGGTCTATTCTCAACATATCAATCTACATCTACTTTACTTTTACCACTTTTATTTGCTGTTCTTATAAACTAAAAATACCAAAAATATAAACTATCATCTCTATCAGATCTCACTTTCGTAAGTGACCGTAAAGGGATTGACAACCCCTTATCGCGTTGGCTGCGAAGTTCTTATTTGTTTGTGCAGGTGCGAGGGACTCGCGCGTGGTCTCCTACTGGATTGATACCTTGGTTCTCAAAAACTGAGGGAAATACTTACGCTACTGTGCTGCATCTCCCTTTCCTCTTCGAGGGAATACAACGCAAGCTCACGAAGTAGCAAGAAGAATTTCTGGAGCCGTTGCCGGGGAGGCTTCCACAAAAGTCATATACCAATTTTGTGTTGTGAAGTTTTCAAGTTTTGAGTATTCCTTTTATGGACTATGGAACAAGGAGTAGCAAAGGCCTAAGCTTGGGGATGCCCATGGCACTCCAAGTAAATTCAAGATAATCAAAAGCCTAAGCTTGGGGATGCCCCGGGAAGGCATCCCCTCTTTCATCTTCATCCATCGGTAACTATACTTGGAGCTATATTTGTATTCGCAACATGATATGTGTTTTGCTTGGAGCGTCTTGTATAATTTGAGTCTTTGCTTGTTAGTTTGCCACAATCATCCTTGCTGGACACACCTATTTGAGAGAGTTAAATATGGCCTAGAACTTGTTAGAACACTCTATGTGCTTCACTTATATCTTTTGAGTTGAATAGTTTTTGCTCTAGTGCTTCACTTATATCTTTTAGAGCACAGTGGTGGTAATATTTTGTATAAATTGTTGAACTCTCATGATTCACTTATATCTATTTGAGAGTCTATTAAAACAGCATGGTAATGTGTTTAGGCTAAAGAAACTAGTCTTCACATAATAAACATCCAATGTCAATGTAGTAAAAAAAATCACACCAAGTGCATTGAATAGAATGAGATGTTGGATGCTTGATAATTGTTTTGAGATATGAGGATAGTGATATTAGAGTCATGCTAGTGGAGTTATTATGAAATTGAGAAATACTTGTGTTAAGGTTAGTGATTCCCGTATCATGCACGTATGGTGAACCGCTATGTGACGAAGTTGGAGCATGAGGTATTTGTAGAGTGCCAACCTTTGTGTGGAGGTCGGGGGCGCGCGATGGTTAACTCCTACCAACCTCCCCCCTAGGAGCATGCGTTGATTGCTTTGTTTTGATGAATCGTAGATTTTTGCAATAAGTATATGAGTTCTTTTGACTAATGTTGAGTCCATGGATTATACGCATTCTCACCCTTCCACCATTGCTAGCCTCTCTTGTACCGCACAACTTTCGCCGGTGCCATAAACCCACTATATATCCTACCTCAAAACAGCCACCATATTGTTCCCCAAAACAGCCACCATACCTACCTACCATGGCATTTCCATAGTCATTCCGAGATATATTGCCATGCAACTTTCCACCGTTCCGTTCATATGACACGCATCATATTGTCATATTGCCATGCATGATCATGTAGTTGACATCGTAGTTGTGGCAAAGCCACCATGCATAGTTTTTCATTTATGTCACTCTTGATTCATTGCATATCTCGGTACACCACCGGAGGCATTCATGTAGAGTCATACTTGTTGTAGTATCGAGTTGTAATTTCGAGTTGTAATGAAAAGTGTGATGATCATCATTATTAGAGCATTGTCCCATGTGAGGAAAGGCCAAAAAAAAGAGATGGCCCAAAAAAATAGAGAGTGGCTAATAAAAAAAGGATAAAGCCCCTCCAAAAAAAAGAGTAAAGAGAGAAGGGAAAATTGGTACTATCTTTTTTCCACACTTTTGCTTCAAAGTAGCACCACGTTCTTCATTGTAGAGAATCTCATGCTTAGTCACTTTCATATACTAGTGGGAATTTTCATTATAGAACTTGGCTTGTATATTCCAACGATGGGCTTCCTCAAATGCCCTAGGTCTTCGTGAGCATGCAAGTTGGATGCACACCCACTAGTTTCTTTTGTTGAGCTTTCATTCATATTTAGCTCTAGTGCATCCGTTGCATGGCAATCCCTACTCACTCACATTGATATCTATTGATGGGTATCTCCATAGCCCGTTGATACGCCTAGTCGATGTGAGACTATCTCCCTCCTTTTTGTCTTCTCCACAACCACCTCTATTCCACCCATAGTGCTATATCCATGGCTCACGCTCATGTATTGCGTGAAAATTGAAAGGTTTGAAAAGATAGAGTATGAAAACAAGTGCTTGGCTGAAATCGGGGTTGTGCATGATATGAATATTTTGTGTGATGAAGAGGGAGCATAGCCAGACTATATGATTTTGTAGGGATAACTTTCTTTAGCCATAGTATTTTGAGAAGATATGATTGCTTTGTTAGTATGCTTGAAGTATTGTTATTTCTTATGTCAATATAGACTTTTATCTTGAATCTTTCAGATCTGAACATTAATGACACAATTAAGAGAATTACATTGAAAAACTATATTGGTTAGCATTCCACATCAAAAATTCCTTCTTTATCATTTACCTACTCGAGGACGAGCAGGAATTAAGCTTGGGGATGCTTGATACGTCTCCAACGTATCTATAATTTTTTATTGTTCCATGCTATTATTTATGAAGTCTTGGATGTTTAATGGGCTTTATCATTCACTTTTATATCATTTTTAAACTAACCTACTAACCCAAAGGCCGAGTCAAGATTGATATTTTTTGCCTGTTTCAGGGTTTTGCAGAAAAAGAATATCAAACGGAGTCCAAACGTAATGAAACCTTCGCGAGAGATATTGTTGGAGAAAATCACGCACGCGGAGCTTGAGAACCACGTCAGGGGATCGAGGGCTGGCCCACAAGGGTGGGGGGCGTGCCCCCTTCCCAGGGCGCGCCCCCTGCCTCGTGGCTCCCTCGAGCATCCCCCGGTGCCCTCCTTCTTCCTATATAAGTCTATGTACCCCAGAAACTCCGTGAACAGAGAGAAAACCCTAATTCCACTGCCGTACCTTCTGTTCCCGTGAAGATCCCATCTTGGATCCTGTTCCGGAGCTCCACCGGAGGGGGATCCATCACGGAGTTCTTCTTCTTCATCATCATCGCCCTCACCATGAGTTGTGAGTAGTTTACCACATACCCTCGGGTCCATAGCTAGTATCTAGATGGCTTCTTCTCTCTTTGGATCTCAATACAAAGTTCTCCTCGGTCTTCGAGGAGATCTATTCGATGTAATCTCTTTTTGCGGTGTGTTTGTCGAGATCTGATGAATTGTGAGTTTATGATCAAGGTTATATATGAAAGATATTTGGTTCTTCTCTGAACTTTTTATGTGTGCTCATAATATCCTTGCAAGTCTCTTCGAATTATTGGTTTGGTTTGGCCTACTAGATCTATAGTTCTTGCAATGGGAGAAGTGCTTGGCTTTGGGTTCAATCTTGCGGTGTCCTTTCCCAGTGACAGTAGGGGCAGCAAGGCACGTATTGTATTGTTGACATCGAGGATAAAAAGATGGGGTTTATATCATAATGCTTGAGTTTATCCCTCTACATCATGTCATCTTGCTTAAGGCGTTACTCTGTTCTTATGAACTCAATACACTAGATGCATGCTGGATAGCGGTCGATGTGTGGAGTAATAGTAGTAGATGCAGGCAGGAGTCGGTCTACTTGTCTCGAACGTGATGCCTATATACAATGATCATGCCTAGATAGTCTCATAATTATTCGCTTTTCTATCAATTGCTCGACAGTAATTTGTTTACCTGCCGTAGAATATCGCTATCATGAGAGAAGCCACTAGAGAAAACTATGGCCCCCGGGTCTATTCTCAACATATCAATCTACATCTACTTTACTTTTACCGCTTTTATTTTTTGTTCTTATAAACTAAAAATACCAAAAATATAAACTATCATCTGTATCAGACCTTACTTTCGTAAGTGACCGTAAAGGGATTGACAACCCCTTATCGCGTTGGCTGCGAAGTTCTTATTTGTTTGTGCATGTGCGAGGGACTCGCGCGTGGTCTCCTACTGGATTGATACCTTGGTTCTCAAAAACTGAGGGAAATACTTACGCTACTGTGCTGCATCTCCCTTTCCTCTTCGAGGGAATACAATGCAAGCTCAAGAAGTAGCAATAATTTCTACCCCCAAGACTATCAAAGGATGGAGGCCCAAAGAGATCCATGTGGAGGATCTTTAAAGGTCTCGTCGAGTAGATGATAGTTGTGGGAGGGTGAGCCTTCTCATGTAGCTTTCCTTCTATACAAGCACTGCAAGCACGATCTTTGGCAAAACTAACATTTGTTAGTCCATGGACATGGTCCCCCTTGAGAAGACTTTGCAAAGATCTCATATTGACGTGGGCTAACCGGTGATGCCAAAGCCATCCCACATCAACTTTACCCATTAGGCAATCGCGGTCTTAGTGGGTCACTCCGAGAAGTTAATGTGGGGACCCCGACTTAGAAGTCGAGATCACCGAATGCACGTGTACAGTGATCCCAGAGATCAATGCTCATTGAACACACAGAAGCTGAAATAACAAGAGTCTTACATCCATACAAATAGTCTTACACGAATTATGGCCAGCAAGGCCAAGTCTTACATAGATAGAGCCTCACGGGATGAATAGGAAATAACTCAAATAGCGGAAGTCTTCGATAAACGGGTAGAACCCATGCCATCTGCCTTAACCCTACACGCATTCTGACTGGGATAGCGTCCTAGTTCGCATGTTCGTCTCCAAAGAACTCTTCCTCATACTCCTGTTCTTCCATGCCTGGCCAATTAAATAACCAGTGGCAAGCCAATGAGTACTTTGAATGTACTCACAAGCAACCCATGATGTGGTTCAAAGTAACAATGCAATTGAACGGTAATGAACAATCTAGCAAGGGCTAGAATAAATATTCTACTGTCAAGTTTATGCATCAATAACCTCGTGTAACCTCGAAGACAGGTTACCGATATCAACATGAACAAGATTCAACTCATCGAGTCAAGTCACCACCTTGACTTATCACACACATATCATCACCAATGAAGTAAAATTCTGGACATAGTTTAAGTAGCACCACCCAACTGTCCATGACCGTGGACACGGCTATTCGAATAGTTTTACACTCTGCAGAGGTTGTACACTTTACCCACAAGATCCGGGGAGCTTCCGTGTCATCCACGACCCGCGGTACCTCAAGTACCCGGGGTAAGCACCCGGTCATTACCTTTCCTTAGACGACACTAACATAGAGTCCACTCGTTGATACACGACCATCGAGTACAAACAATAGATCACGGGACTTGTCCTTATTTCAATGTCACGCGTACCCGAAGGGACCAACGGTGTGTCCGGTGCCCTGTAAAAACAGTCATGGTCTTCTATCCAAGCACGACCCCGTCCCGGGAAAGACCTCAAGTCTCCCCGTCACTAGTAATGCGGGCACCATGCTAGTATCGACCTAAGTAATCAATAAAGCCCCGTCCCATAAGGGGTAGTGTGGTTGCACATGTTTGGTTGGGATGGTAGTCACACATAAATCTAATCCATCATTCCACCATGCACATGATTTTACCGGCACATCACTTCTTTCTCAAGTGATGACCTAACACATCATCACCCTCGGGCATGAATGGCACCCGACGGGGTTTTATGCAAAGACTTCAACCATGAGGGTTCATGTCACACATGCATCACTATTCATTACTATTAACCATATGCATGTCATCTAGCACATAGCAAGATTAAAATCAAGGCATGCATCATGTGGTGGAATCATCTAGGTCACTATCGTAACCCTAACATCATGCATCGGAAACAAACGGGTTCCGAAGAACAAGTGTATCATGGTCAAAGGGCTGCTTGCCTGGATTGGCTTGGTCTTCAAAGTCTTCAAATCCTTCTCATTCTCCTTCCACAGCAACTTCGTCAAATACGGGATCTATACGTCGCATAATAACCACGGGAAAATAAGAATACAAACAAAACAGAAAAATCAAAGTGCTCAGAAAAATGTCAACTCATTTTTGTAAAATACTAGAGGAATTTCTAAGGTGGGGAAAAATCTTAGTTGGAGTTTTGGAGTTACAGAATGGAATCTACTGATTTTTGAACAGGAGTATTACTGCCCAAATTTGAATTTAAATTTGAACAGAACAGAAAAGTTTCATGGATTTGAGTGAAAGTGGTACCATTAAATAGGTTGGAATATTACAAGATTTTAGGAGTTGGAATTATTTTATTTGGACCATTATTCTTTTCTGTAGAAATGTTTAAAACAAATACAGAAAAGAAAAAGATAAAAAGACCTGTGCAACTGGGCCAGAGAAGGCCACAGTGCACGGCCCAGGCGGTCCAGCCCAGCCGCACGGGAGCCTGCGCGCGCACGTCAGGTTTTTGAACCTGACGGGCGGGGCCCGTGGGTCAGTGGCAGAGAGGAGGGGGAGAGAGGTGTGGGGATGACAGGCGGGGCCCGCCTGTCATCTCCAACCTTGCGGCCACGGCGACGGCGAGCTCACCGGCGAGTTTTCCGGCCACGGCGACGGCAACGGAGGCCAGGGATGGACTCAGTGTCGAGTGGCGGTTGCAGTGGTGGTGGTGCGGCACGCCGGGGAGGTCCGGTTCGCCGGCGGCGAGGTGGGACGGCGGAGGCTCGTCGGGAGGTGGTTGCGGGGGTTGTTTCCGACTGCAAACGGAGGGGGAAACAAGGGGGAAAGGGTCAGTGAGGCGAGGGGGTTCCGAATCAGGCGAAAGGAAGGGCAGGGAGGCCCGTACCGCGAGATCACCGGCGGCCCGACGCGGCAGCGCTCCGGTCGATCCCGAGTACTGGGACCTCTTGGGGTCGAACTGAAGGTGCTGGGGGGCTCAGTGGAGTGGAGTGAGGCTGGTGGTGCTGCTGGAGAGGCTTGGGAGGGGCTTATATAGCCGCGCCCATGGTCCACCGTGGACCCGTGCGCCGGCGAGGTTGTAGGCGAGGCTAGGAGGGGTTCTGGAGCCTGGGATCAAGCCGGGGAGGACCGTGGACTTGCTCCACGTCCAGCTGAGGGAGAAAGAGGAGCGGGGAAGCGTCTGGAGCGTGCGCGCGTGTGAAGCAGCAGAGTGGCCGTCGCGGGCGGCCAGCGCGCGTGCGACGTCGGCCACTGGAGGGCGCAGGAGGAGGGGGGACATTGCCGGGGAGGTTGCTGACGTCGAGATGACTCGACTGGCGCGAAGGAGGAGCCCGAGGCTGTCGGGGGAGGCGGATTGGCTGAAGCTACAGTGCTTGTCTGCACTGTTACGTGCTCCAGAGCGCGCGTTTGGCTGGCATCGTCGCGCTCTCGCCGTCCTGGTCAAAACCAACGTGTCCAGCAGTGTCTAGCACGTTGAGGGAGGAGTAAAGAAATGGCCTGAGGCCTTGGATGCCCTGGAGATGCTGAGAGAGAGTGAAGATGCTGGTGAAATGGTGAAAACCTGCTGTCCAGCAAGGTAGAACAGGGTTCTCACCCCTCAATCATGGAGCTGAGGTGCTGGGGAAGTTACTGGGGGTAGCTAGTAACTCAATGATCATGTGGTAAAAAGTATAGGCCATGGAGAAGAGTAAAAGTGATCAAGATGGAGGTTTTAGTAAATCTGCAGAAGGTGTTTGATCAGTGTTTGGTCAAGCAAATGACCTCCACTTGACATGGCACTTAACAGGGTTGAAAGACATGAGAAAATAGGGTGCTACACTAAATTTGGGCTTATTTGAATAAACTAGCCAATGTAACTTTGGTGAACCCTAGAAATCAACAAAAACAGTTTCATCTTGATTGAGTCAAGCTTATCATCTCCCCTTGATGCACCACTTGGTGTAGTATCATCATTTGGGGTATTGATCCTGCCCACAAAGTTTGAAGCTCCAGATAAAAAGTTGGTAATGTAAAGTTGTTCAAATTTGCATTTGAACAGAAAGGGTTTTGAGGTGATCTGATCAAGTTGCTCTATTCCAAATCTTGTGCCATTTGGTCTAGCTGCCTGGAGAGGTATGCTATGACGCGGCCTTCTTACATCAGAACACTTCCCAATCCGGTTCGAGAGGCATCACAATATATCACGAACTCCTTGTGAATATCAGGTGTTGCCAGAACTGGGGCGGTGGTCAATCTCTTCTTGAGCTCTTGGAAGCTCTCTTTGCATTTTGGCGTCCACTTGAACTTCTTGTCCTTCTTGAGGAGCTGAGTCATTGGTCATGCAATGCTAGAGAATCCTTCCACGAACTTGCGGTAATAGCCCGCTAGTCCGAGGAAGCTTCTGACTTCCTTGACGGTCGTTGGAGATTGCCATTGGGTCACAGCTTCGATCTTTGCGGGATCAACAGATAATCCTTCCTCGGTCAAGACATGACCTAAGAATCCAACTTTATGCAGCCAGAACTCACACTTGCTGAATTTGGCGTACAGTTGGTGCTCACGAAGCTTGTCTAGGACCATCCTCAGATGCTGCTCATGCTCTTCCTCCGACTTCGAGAACACAAGAATGTCATCAATGAAGACAACAACAAACTTGTCCAAATATTCCATGAAGACTTTATTCATGAGATACATGAAGTAAGCTGGGGCATTGGTTAACCCAAAAGACATGACCGTGCACTCATACATGCCATATCTGGTTACGAATGCCGTCTTCGGAATATCTTGGGGTCTGATCTTCAGCTGGTAGTACCCAGATCTGAGGTCTATCTTGGAGAATACCTTGGCTCCGCTGAGTTGATCAAACAGATCTTCGATCTTGGGAAGTGGATACTTGTTCTTGATTGTAACTTCATTGAGGGAACGATAGTCAATGCATAAGCGGATGGTTCCGTCCCTCTTGGCCACAAACAGAACAGGAGATCCCCAAGGGGAGGCACTTGGGCGGATAAATCCCTTCCTTAGCTGCTCTTCCAGCTGCTTCTTCAACTCGGCTAATTCTTCCGTCCCCATTCTATAAGGCTTCTTATAGATGGGTCCTGCTCCGGGCACGAGCTCGATGATGAACTCAATGTCACGGTCAGGGGGCATTCCCGGTAGTTCATCCGGAAAGACATCAGGATACTCACATACCACCGGTACTTGATCTAGCCCAACTTCAGACAGACAGTTGACTTTAGCGGCTTGAGTGGAAGAGGAGTTGGAAGCAAACTTGACTTCGACTCCCTGGTCATTGGTCACAGTGACTGTCCGATTGGCACAGTCTAACAAGCCTTGGTGCTTGCTGAGCCAATTCATCCCTAAGATCACATCCAAGCCTTGCGATCTCAGGACGATAAGGTCTGCTAGGAAGTCTACACCGTTAATGGTAATACCGACTCCTTTACAGCCTATCTTGGCTCTCATCTCGGCTCCGGGGGTTTGTACCACCATAGGGTTATTCAGGGGTGTAGGGGTCATGCCACTTTTTAATGCAAATCTTTGAGTGACAAATGAATGCGTTGCTCCAGAATCAAACAAGACAGTTGCAGGTGCTGAGTTGACAAGGAACGTACCCAGCACGACGTCCGGGTCTTCCTGGGCTTCTTCAGCAGTGACGTGATTCACACGCCCCTTCCCATGGTTCGGTGGATTGCGAGGAGCTGGGTTTCTTGGTGGCATTCCACGGCCTTGTCCCTGGTTCTGCGCGTTGGGGCGCGGGGCATCAGGCTTCTTGTTGGGGCACACCCTTGAGATGTGTCCGGACTGACCACATCCAAAGCAAGTGACTTGGTTTGGATTGATCTTGTTGCCACCACTGGTATTGGGGTTGAAAGCTGGCCTGGGGTTAGCATACTGCTGAGGCTGAGGGTTGGCACGAGGTGCAGGAGCCCTTGGTTGCTGATAGGCTGGCTTGGCCGGGGCTGACTGCCACGGACGAGGCTTCTGGTTGCTGGAACTTCCCTTACTGACCAACTTACGCTTGCGAGTGTCTTCCAAAGCACGCCGCTTGTCTTCAAGCATAAGTGCCTTGTTCACCAGGTCAGGGAAAGATGGGCAGTCGCACACGACAAGCGAGTATTGCAGAGTCTGATTAAGGCCTTCCATGAAGCGCTCCCTTTTGGCAGCATCAGTGCTGACATCTTCAGGGGCATACCTTGACAGAACACTGAACTTCTGCATGTACTCCTTGACAGTGCCACTTCCTTGCTTCAGGGATCGGAACTCACGCTTTTTGATAGCCATGATTCCGGAAGGAATGTGGGCCTTGCGGAATTCTGACTTGAAGTTAACCCAAGTGATGTCTTGTTCAACATGCATGGCCTTGAATCCATCCCACCAAGCTCTAGCAGTCCCCCCGAGGCAGTGGGCTGCATAAGCCACCTTCTCGCGGTCTTCGGTGCATCCGACTAGTTCCAGAATTTCCTCAATGGAACGGACCCAGTCATCTGCAGCCAGGGGTTCAGCAGTCTCGATGAAGGTTGGCGGTGCATGCTTCTTGAACTCTGCCAACGTGGAACGTCCATTGCCATTCCCCACCGGCTGGCGGTTGTTGGTGACAGCTTGAGCAATCAGCTGAAGGGCTGCAGTGTTGGCTTGGCGTTCCTCCCGGAAAGCTTGGAGAAGCTGAGCCATGTCCATGCCTGGAGGAGGTGGTGGTGGAGCTTGGTCGTTGGTTTGGTCGGCCTCTGGCTGAGCGGATGCTCCGGCTTCGGGCTGCTGGGTAGAGGTACCAGTACGAGTTACAACAGGCATCCTGTTGGAGCGGTAAAAGGTCTCATGACTCGGAAGAGGGAAAGCAAGATAGATGGGTGCCTAGTAAGGGGGTGGGTGTGACACTAAATCAAAACATGCAAGGGCCGAAAGGCCAAAACACATTCATTAAAATCCAAATGGGTGATGTAGTCGTTTACACATTCCCGAGGGAAGAATACGACATACATCCAGACACAACAAAAGCGAACACTAGATGGTTTTATATGAACCATACAAGGACTCGACTGCGCATAGGGGTTACACGACCTATCCTACCGTAGAGGTTACAACTGGCATATCCGAGTAACGAATAATGCCTAAGCGGCGGAATGCTCGGTCGCGTATTCCGGCTCTTCTGGGTCTTCCTCCTTGTCTTCATCTGTCTGGGCCCCCTTGTCACTTGAGGGTGTGGGGGAGTGGAGGAGTTGGATACGACGGTGCTTCGTCGGTGGTGCAGGGAAAAGCTTGCGATATTCCCTCGCCGTCATCCGGCGTCACCGAGGTGGTTCTCACCCTTGGAAGATACATCCTCGGAGGGCCTTCCGCCTCGGTATGCGATAGCGGATTGTCCAGAAGGTGCTCCTTCCTTCTTGATCCTATTTGCCTTCTCTTGAGCTCGACGAAGAAGTGCCTTGGTCTTGTGAAGTTCTTCTCGAAGCTTCATTGATTCCGAGGCCAAGTCTTGTGCCAAGCTGTCGGCACATAGACTGAAGTAGGTCTGGAACCGAAGCGAGAGTCCTTCCTTCAGTGGAGGGGCTAGTGCGCTGCTTTCTTCTTCACCTTCCTTCCGGTAAGGTAAGAAGCGAGTTGTCATCTTGGCTGCCATCTCCGGAAGAAGCTCGCGGAGACGGGTTAATGCCTTGAGTGCAGCAGCCTCGACAGCTAGTGGTAGTGTTGCCATCTGGGGTCCCTCGAAGAACCAACTTGTGGGAGGATCGTTTGCCTTCACGATTACTTCCACATGGTACTCCACCTCAGTGTCGCTAACCCAATGCTCAAGGTAGGTGAGGATGGGTGCTCAATGGAACTGACACTCCTGGAGGCTATCCTCGAGAAGTAAGGGAAACCCAGTGGTCAGGTGTTCTTCGGGTACAGCGGCCATCTACAAAGGTGGAATAGGAGGGGTTAATAAGCTGATGAAATCTCAGGTTTAGAAAAGAAGAGAGGTTCAGAAGGTTTTTGAAAAGGGTCTCATCTAACTAACGCCCATGCTAACTAAGGCTTCCTACAGTCAGGATGGCTCTGATACCAGCTCTGTGGGGACCCCGACTTAGAAGTCGAGATCACCGAATGCACGTGTACAGTGATCCCAGAGATCAATGCTCACTGAACACACAGAAGCTGAAATAACAATAGTCTTACATCCATACAAATAGTCTTACACGAATTATGGCCAGCAAGGCCAAGTCTTACATAGATAGAGCCTCACGGGATGAATAGGAAATAACTCAAATAGCGGAAGTCTTCGATAAACGGGTAGAACCCATGCCATCTGCCTTAACCCTACATGCATTCTGACTGGGATAGCGTCCTAGTTCGCATGTTCGTCTCCAAAGAACTCTTCCTCATACTCCTGTTCTTCCATGCCTGGCCAATTAAATAACCAGTGGCAAGCCAATGAGTACTTTGAATGTACTCGCAAGCAACCCATGATGTGGTTCAAAGTAACAATGCAATTGAACGGTAATGAACAATCTAGCAAGGGCTAGAATAAATATTCTACTGTCAAGTTTATGCATCAATAACCTCGCGTAACCTCGAAGACAGGTTACCGATATCAACACGAACAAGATTCAACTCATCGAGTCAAGTCACCACCTTGACTTATCACACACATATCATCACCAATGAAGTAAAATTCTGGACATAGTTTAAGTAGCACCACCCAACTGTCCATGACCGTGGACACGGCTATTCGAATAGTTTTACACTCTGCAGAGGTTGTACACTTTACCCACAAGATCCGGGGAGCTTCCGTGTCATCCACGACCCGCGGTACCTCAAGTACCCGGGGTAAGCACCCGGTCATTACCTTTCCTTAGACGACACTAACATAGAGTCCACTCGTTGATACACGGCCCTCGGGTACAAACAATAGATCACGGGACTTGTCCTTATTTCAATGTCACACGTACCCGAAGGGACCAACGGTGTGTCCGGTGCCCTGTAAAAACAGTCATGGTCGTCTATCCAAGCACGACCCCGTCCCGGGAAAGACCTCAAGTCTCCCCGTCACTAGTAATGCGGGCACCATGCTAGTATCGACCTAAGTAATCAATAAAGCCCCGTCCCATAAGGGGTAGTGTGGTTGCACATGTTTGGTTGGGATGGTAGTCACACATAAATCTAATCCATCATTCCACCATGCACATGATTTTATCGGCACATCACTTCTTTCTCAAGTGATGACCTAACACATCATCACCCTCGGGCATGAATGGCACCCGACGGGGTTTTATGCAAAGACTTCAACCATGAGGGTTCATGTCACACATGCATCACTATTCATTACTATTAACCATATGCATGTCATCTAGCACATAGCAAGATTAAAATCAAGGCATGCATCATGTGGTGGAATCATCTAGGTCACTATCGTAACCCAAACATCATGCATCGGAAACAAACGGGTTCCGAAGAACAAGTGTATCATGGTCAAAGGGCTGCTTGCCTGGATTGGCTTGGTCTTCAAAGTCTTCAAATCCTTCTCCTTCTCCTTCCACAGCAACTTCGTCAAATACGGGATCTATACGTCGCATAATAACCACGGGAAAATAAGAATACAAACAAAACAGAAAAATCAAAGTGCTCAGAAAAATGTCAACTCATTTTTGTAAAATACTAGAGGAATTTCTAAGGTGGGGAAAAATCTTAGTTGGAGTTTTGGAGTTACAGAATGGAATCTACTGATTTTTGAACAGGAGTATTACTGCCCAAATTTGAATTTAAATTTGAACAGAACAGAAAAGTTTCATGGATTTGAGTGAAAGTGGTACCATTAAATAGGTTGGAATATTACAAGATTTTAGGAGTTGGAATTATTTTATTTGGACCATTATTCTTTTCTGTAGAAATGTTTAAAACAAATACAGAAAAGAAAAAGATAAAAAGACCTGTGCAACTGGGCCAGAGAAGGCCACAGTGCACGGCCCAGGCGGTCCAGCCCAGCCGCACGGGAGCCTGCGCGCGCACGTCAGGTTTTTGAACCTGACGGGCGGGGCCCGTGGGTCAGTGGCAGAGAGGAGGGGGAGAGAGGTGTGGGGATGACAGGTGGGGCCCGCCCGTCATCTCCAACCTTGCGGCCACGGCGACGGCGAGCTCACCGGCGAGTTTTCCGGCCACGGCGACGACAACGGAGGCCAGGGATGGACTCAGTGTCGAGTGGCGGTTGCAGTGGTGGTGGTGCGGCACGTCGGGGAGGTCCGGTTCGCCGGCGGCGAGGTGGGACGGCGGAGGCTCGTCGGGAGGTGGTTGCGGGGGTTGTTTCCGACTGCAAACGGAGGGGGAAACAAGGGGGAAAGGGTCAGTGAGGCGAGGGGGTTCCGAATCAGGCGAAAGGAAGGGCAGGGAGGCCCGTACCGCGAGATCACCGGCGGCCCGACGCGGCGGCGCTCCGGTCGATCCCGAGTACTGGGACCTCTTGGGGTCGAACTGAAGGCTCTGGGGGGCTCAGTGGAGTGGAGTGAGGCTGGTGGTGCTGCTGGAGAGGCTCGGGAGGGGCTTATATAGCCGCGCCCATGGTCCACCGTGGACCCGTGCGCCGGCGAGGTTGCAGGCGAGGCTAGGAGGGGTTCTGGAGCCTGGGATCAAGCCGGGGAGGACCGTGGACTTGCTCCACGTCCAGCTGAGGGAGAAAGAGGAGCGGGGAAGCGTCTGGAGCGTGCGCGCATGTGAAGCAGCAGAGTGGCCGTTGCGGGCGGCCAGCGCGCGTGCGACATCGGCCACTGGAGGGCGCAGGAGGAGGGGGGACAGCGCCGGGGAGGTTGCGGACGTCGAGATGCATCGACTAGCGCGAAGGAGGAGCCCGAGGCTGTCGGGGGAGGCGGATTGGCTGAAGCTACAGTGCTTGTCTGCACTGTTACGTGCTCCAGAGCGCGCGTTTGGCTGGCATCGTCGCGCTCTCGCCGTCCTGGTCAAAACCAACGTGTCCAGCAGTGTCTAGCACGTTGAGGGAGGAGTAAAGAAATGGCCTGAGGCCTTGGATGCCCTGGAGATGCTGAGAGAGAGTGAAGATGCTGGTGAAATGGTGAAAACCTGCTGTCCAGCAAGGTAGAACAGGGTTCTCACCCCTCAATCATGGAGCTGAGGTGCTGGGGAAGTTACTGGGGGTAGCTAGTAACTCAATGATCATGTGGTAAAAAGTATAGGCCATGGAGAAGAGTAAAAGTGATCAAGATGGAGGTTTTAGTAAATCTGCAGAAGGTGTTTGATCAGTGTTTGATCAAGCAAATGACCTCCACTTGACATGGCACTTAACAGGGTTGAAAGACATGAGAAAATAGGGTGCTACACTAAATTTGGGCTTATTTGAAGAAACTAGCCAATGTAACTTTGGTGAACCCTAGAAATCAACAGAAACAATTTCATCTTGATTGAGTCAAGCTAATCATCTCCCCTCGATGCACCACTTGGTGTAGTATCATCATTTGGGGGATCCTGCCCACAAAGTTTGAAGCTCCAGATAAAAAGTTGGTAATGTAAAGTTGTTCAAATTTGCATTTGAACAGAAAGGGTTTTGAGGTGATCTGATCAAGTTGCTCTATTCCAAATCTTGTGCCATTTGGTCTATATGCCTTATTAGGTCATTCTAGCATGTGCACCAAGTTTGAGAGCATTTGGACAAGTTTGGCAATGTAAAGTTGCTCAAACTTCAAATATGGACAGAATGGTTATGAAGGGGTTGAGGATGTTTTCTTGCTTCCCAAGGCATGGGACTTGGCAAGATCATCAAATATGTCATATATGACATGATAGAATTTCCCTGGAATTTTTGGAGAATATTTCCTTTGTAAATATTTCAAAAGCTTGAAATATCCAGAAAGGGTTTTAGAGGGTTTAGCCCATTATTTTGAACATGACCAAGTGTTGAAACTCTTATATATGGACAATATATGTCCTCTGAGTCTCTATGAATTTTGGCAAATATTTTTGAAATACTTAAATAATTTTTCCCTATCAAAGACCATTTCTGGCCTTAAGAAAAATCTTTTAAATAAAATAGGAAAATAACTTTTAAAATTATGCCTTTGTGCTTTCTGGGAGTCCTATGACTACTAGGTCTCAAATATACCTTGTGAAATAATTTTCTCACCCTAAATCAAGTACTTGCAGTGCAAATCTCAATTCAGGGGTTTTTGGAAAACTAAATTTATAAAATACTTTTTGGCCAAATTAATCTTGTAGGAAAATACTATACTGTTATATAACACTTGGCATGATCATTGGGCAGAAGTTTTGAGTATGGAGATGAATTCTACAAGAGGTCATAGTTGACTTTAATGAGCACAAGAAAAAGCACATGAAGAAAACTCAATTCCAAATAAAAGCCAAATGATGCTAAAATTTTTTGCTGGTCCAAATTTTCATGCTTCAAAGATACAAATAACATGCTACAAAAATGCAAGGTGTGACAGTTAACCACATAGAGACCGTTCTCGACATGCCCAACAAAGGCTACTTTAAGAGTCTTGCTCCACAAGAGGGCCACAATATCGATATCAAAGAATGTGGCAAATCCCATGAGTGCAAGTTGACGAACGGAAAGTAAATTGTATGCAAGGGACTCAACAAGCATGACTTTCTTGATCGTGAGATCATGAGAAACGACAACCTTGCCAAGCCCCAATACCTTAGAAGATGAAGCATCACCCCATTAGACATTGGTGGCCATAGATGAACCTTGGTGCACGTCCACCACCAAGTCTTTGCTTCCGTTCATATGATTTGTGGCTCCACTATTGAGCAACCATGACCCCCCATCGGAAGCAAACTCCTACAAGAGATCAATGCTTGGATTTAGGTACCCATTTTGTAATGGGTCCTTTGAGGTTAGTAACAAGGGTCTTAGGAACCCAAATAGACCATTCAATGTACTCATAAGAAGAACCAACAAATTTAGCAAAAACATGTCCATCACTAGCACGTCATAGAACATAAGAAGGGTTAAAGTCGCCGGCTTTGTTGGATGGCGTGGCAGTGTTTTTCTTGACTCCACCACTCTTCACAATGTTCTTCTTCTTCTTAGGAGCACCCTCTCCCTCTTTTACAAAGGTTTTCTTGAGAGGAGGAGGTTTCTTGGTCTTGTCGTTCTTCTTCTTCTTGGGCTTGGGAGCAAACCCAATTCCTTCCTTCACCACAACTTCCTTTTGATTGCTCAAAAGATCATTGAGGTTCTTCTCACCTTGTATACAAGACACAAGGCCTTTCTCAAGTTGCTTCTTCAACTTGGCATTCTCTTCAACAAGATGCACATGCTCGCAACATGGGTTAGTAGAACTTGCATTATCAATTAAAACCATGCGAGGAAAGGTAGATTGGGCTTCTTTGATCGTTGAGCTCGCAACACCGCATTGTCGGCGGTCTTATTCAAGATCCTTATGGCAACAAACTCATCCAACACTTCACTTGAGGACAAAGTGTGGAAGTCCAGTCTTTGGCGGATGACGGAGGACATGGCCTTATGATAAGGCATCATGGCCTTGAGAAATTTGCGTTTGATCCAATTGTCATCTGTATCCTTGCTCCCTTGATCTCGAAGTGAAATCGCAAGAGTGGTTAATCTTCGATAAAGTTCACGGGGATCTTCATCTTCGATCATGGCAAACTCATCGGCTTCATCTTGCACAACTTCATAGTTTGAGCGTTGAATGCTTGCGCTTCCCTTGTACAAGGAACCAACATTCTCCCATGCTTCCTTGGCCATGGAGAAGGGTCGAAGATGTGCAATGTCTTCGGGAGTGATAGCCTCTTGAAGAATGCAAAGAACGAACTCGTTGAATTGATGATCCGCAACTTCTCTTGGAGTTAAGTTGTAAGGATTATGCGGGTATAAACCTTGCTCAATGATTCTCCAAAGATTAGTAGAACAATGATTTAAATGACATTTAAAACGAAACGTCCAAGTAGCAAAATCAGAATTTTTTATAAACTTAAGAGGAGGACCAACCGAATTTAAATGCGGAGTAGGAACGTGTCCTCCATAATTGATGGGAGGAGCGGAGTGAGCAAAAATGCCACTCCCATTCTTAGTTACGGGGACTTGCTCACTACTAGCTTCTCCCTTGTCGGGAATAGCATCCGACACGTTGGTAGCGGGATGAACCACTCCAACAGTGCGGTGGGTAATTTAAGTCCCTCAAGAAATTCTTTGAACATGCCTTTGACCTCGGTCGCCAGTGAGTCTTTCATTGTGTCCATAGCCACATTGAACTCCTCACGAGAGACCGAGGTCCCCCCATCAGACGTAGGCAAGGACGGAGTTCCACCTGAGTGTCCCTCTCTCTCGACTATGTTGTCACCCATACTCTTTGGACGATAAAGTCCTTAATAAAGAGACGAGGCTCTGATACCAATTGAAAGGATCAATATTGTTGACTAGGAGGGGGGTGAATAGGCAACTAACAATTTTTAGCTCTTCTTAACCAAATTAAACTTAGCAACAATATAGGTTGTCTAGATATGCAACTAGGTGGGCAACCTGTATGATGCAACAATAATAAGCACACAAGCGAGCAAGCTATGAAACACAACAAAAACTTGCACAAGTAAAGGTAAGAGATAACCACAAGTGGAGCCGGTGGAGACAAGGATGTGTTACCGAAGTTCCTTCCCTTTGAGAGGGAAGTACGTCTCCGTTGGAGCGGTGTGGAGGCACAATGCTCCCCAAGAAGCCACTAGAGCCATCGTATTCTCCTCACGCCCTCACACAATGCGAGGTGCCGTGATTCCACTAGTGGCTCCCTTGAAGACGGCATACGAACCTTTACAAACAAGGTTGGGGCTATCTCCACAACCGAATTGGTGGCTCCCAACAACACCACAAAGCTTCACCACAATGGACTATGGCTTCGAGGTGACCTCAACCGTCTAGGGTGCTCAAACACCCAAGAGAAACATGATCCGCAAGGGATTAGTGGGGGGATCAAATTTCTCTTGGTGGAAGTGTAGATCGATGTCGGGACCCCGATCCTAAGTCACACAGGTCTAGCCTGTAACACATCATATCACTTTGCGGCCTCACGCACGGTATCCCCACGGGTGCCACCTTACCTGGCCCGGGGCCGTTTGCGCATTTTGGCACACGTATATGATAGTGTCGCTAGCATCCATATGACAGAGAACCCGGGCCGACATGACCAGTTATAAACCAAAAGTGGCACTAAATTACAGAGACATGCATACATGACCCAGCAACGAACGTGTCGGTCATCAACGTATGAACCCAAGTCATAGCAAGCTACAAGGACTTAAAGGAGCAACGCGTGACATTTCCCCTAAGGGACAGACACAGGAACGAAGAAGGACACATGCCGGCCAGCCTAAGTGTTCCGGAGCAGTAGCAAGCTACCAAGGCTCAGTGGAAGCACTAGGAGACATTTCCCTGTAAGATAGGCTACCAAAGGTAAACAACTAGGTGTCGGATCCCACACATAGCAATACACATTACACGTACGCATAACATGCAAGTATGTGTTGTACAACATGGCATCACAACATAACTCAACAACTCATATAGATAAAGGCCCAGAAGAGCCATCATAGCATTTATTACAATCAGAGGTCACATGACCCAACATACAGAGCATACAGGCAACGAAAGCATAACATGTCTGAGTACAGACAACTACAAATGAAAAAGGCTAAGAAGCCTGACTATCTACCTGACCCTCCCAAGGGCACAAGACCGTAGCTGAGGTAACAAGCTAAACGTCGAAGTCCACGCGGAACCACTAGCGAGACTGAAGTCTCTCTGCAAAAACATAAATTAAGCAAACGTGAGTACAAAGGTACTCAGCAAGACTTACATCAGAACTAACTACATATGCAACAGTATCAACAAGGGGGTAGTGGAGTTTGACTGCAGCAAGCCAGCTTTGACTCGTGGCTATCCTGAACTACGACTGCAAGTAACTCTTTTGAGGTGGCGCACACGAGTCCACATATTCACCAATCAATACACCACTATGGATCCGCTCCCGTCTCCCTATGAGAAGGCCATCCATAGTACTCACACTTGTCTTGAGTATTTTAGAGTATCCACTTTCGATTGTCTTTGTACCACGTAAGCACCCAAGAAGTCCATAACCGCGGACCCGACCATTCGAATATATCATGTTAACCCTGCAGGGGTGTACTTCTTCACACACGCTCTCGCCACTTACCGCCATGTACACGTCGTGTATCTCGGCAACCTTCAAGCGGAAGCCTGGCGAGGGTGTCGGCCACGACCTGACTAACCACACAAGTCTCTCGTCCAGGTTTATCGCCTATTCGGGTTCCATCCGTGGGGAGATCCGGCCGGGGTGTCGCTCACGGCCCCAAATGATGTGCGCAGGGTTCCCAAGCCCACCTCATCGGATGGATCTACGCTTGGTACACCGTGCCACGGTGCCTAGTCTGACCCAAGCCCACATGTACCGTGTGCCACTTGGTAGACTACTAACACTACCTACAAACACCAGAAACTAGTTGCAACTCCTGGACAGAGATCTAGTTGATTAATAAGTCGAGAGGGGTCGAGTTACCGGAACCCAATGTGTGGTAGTAACTATGTCATTGGACAACTTACACAGAACTCAGTTCTTAAGGACGGCTCCAGTGAGACAACCCACCATGTACTCCTACATGGCCTCTCACCGCTACCTTTACCAAATCGTGTTCACACACTTAGCTCTCAACAGTAGGGCATGTTCACCACATTCCAATTCATCCCCGATGAATCAGACCTGACACAACTCTAAGCAATAGCAGGCATAACCAGAAAGCATGAATGAGTAGGCACAACATGGCTCAAACAATTCCTACTCATGCTAGTGGGTTTCAACTATTTACTGTGGCAATGACAGGTCATGCAGAGGAAAGGGGTTCAACTACCGCAACAATAAGAAGTTCAATCGTTGTTGTTCTAATGCAGTAAAAAAGAGCAGGAGCGAGAGAGTGGGATTGTATCGGGATGATCAATGGGGGTTTCCTTGCCTGGCACTTCTGAAGATATTAATAGCTCTTCATCGGTGTCATCGAACTCATCGTCGGAACGTCGTCTACTGAGAGAGAACAAAACCGGCAAACAGAGAAAGAACACAATCAATGCAATGCAACAATATGATGCATGAACATGACATGGCAATATGATGTGGTTTGGCCTAATGCAACTAGCAACCAAATTAAATGAAGTTGGTTTGAACCAAAGGTTCAAATTCAAACTCCATATGTGATTATTCAAATCCCATTTATTCAAATTGCCCTAAACAGTGGCTGTAAGTTATTCAAACATGCATGAAAATGCCATAAACAGATTCCTTGGATTTTTCTGATCAATTTTCATATATAAATTATTTTCATCTGAGCTACGGTTGATTTTATATGATTTTTAGAAGTTTTAGCTATTTTCTGAAATAAATAAATCATTTCTGATTTATTTAAAAACCCAGAAAACATTTACTGCGTCAACATTGCGTCAGGCTGAGGTCAGCAGGTCAACTGACCGGCCAGGGTCAAACCTGACGTGTGGGGTCCACACGCCAGTGACACATGGACTGATTCCGGTCAAAACCAGCGCTGATTGGAGTTTGACCAGGGCTAGGGCCCACTGTCAGTGGCTGTGAGGGTGATTAGCGGGGTCATTAGTGCTAACAAAGTGAGCCACGTCGGCGGTTTAACGCCGGCGACCAAAGAACACGGCGGAGGGTCGCCGGACTTGCTCGGGACGGTGCTACGGAGCTCCGTTTCGTGTGTGGTTTGCGGCTACGGCGAGCTGGTGGTGCGGCGCATCTTCTGGCGCAAACGCGAGGAGCCGGGGTGGCCGGAGCTCGTCGGAAACGAGCTCGCGACGGCGCCGGAGTTTGGGCACCGTCGGGTTTGGGGTTGTGGTGCACCAGGAGGTGAGCTGGTGGGTGCGTTCGGCTCCTGGGAGCTCGGTGAGCATGGTGACGTGCTCGCATTCGAGCTTGCGCGTCTGTGGCTACGACGGCGACAAGCTCAGCGGCGGCCGGCGACGGTAAGGAAGGGGGCGACGGCTACGGCGAGTTGCAGGCCACGGGGATAGGGGGAAACGGCGGAGGAGCTCACAGCGGGGTCGACGGGGGTCTCAGGAGGCTCGGGGAGGCGCCGGACGTAGCGAATCGACGGCGAGGTCGACGGCGGCCGAAGGTTGAAGAAGACGAAGACGGTGGCGTTTCGGGGCTTCCGGCGTTGATTGGCTCGTTGTAGAAGGCGTAGGCGACGGAGGCGAAGCTCGTGGACACTTCGCGGGGGCGTGGGGAGGGCTGTGGTCACGGTGGTGCTCGCCGGCGGCGACGG
Source organism: Secale cereale (assembly GCA_902687465.1). Taxonomy (NCBI): domain Eukaryota; kingdom Viridiplantae; phylum Streptophyta; class Magnoliopsida; order Poales; family Poaceae; genus Secale; species Secale cereale. Next base: position 743,836,458 of record LR738711.1, read on the forward strand.
CTTCGTTCGGTCGCCGCGTGAGAGAGAGACAGAGGAGGGAGGAGAGAGTAGCGAGTGAGGAGGGAGGTCGAGGGGGTTCCAGGGGTGTCGTGGCGTTCGTCCAGGGCATCGGGGAGGGAAGCAGGCAGGGAGGAGGTGGAGGCCGCGGGCGTGCGCCGTCGCCACGCACCTGCCTGTCCTCCTGGCAGGAGGAAGAAGACCACACAGCCCCTGGTGGGCTGGGCCTCTTCTGCCAGGTAAGGCCCAGGTGAGTTCTTCTCTCTCTCTTATTTCTGTTTCTGTTTTCTATTTTTCTTTCTTTGTTTTATTTTCTTTTGCCACTGTTTTGAAATTTAAACAATTTCAAACAATGCCAAAAACTCCTCTGAACAATTTTATGTTGCTAGATGGACTTTTCCAAAAGCACATAAAATATTTCAAAGTTATTTGAAAATATATTCTATATATTATGAATATAGTTCCAAATTCAAATACAATAATAAATAAATTCCATGCCCAAAATATTCCACAGAAATGTCCATTATTTTTGGTTTGCTGCAAAAGCCTTGCCAAAAAATATCCAACAAATATTGGAACATTTTGGAAACATTGAATGCATTTTTTTGACTGGACCTATTTGGAATTTGAAGTGCTAGGGTTTGAACAATCCCCATTTCAAGTTAACAAAATTTTAAACATGATGCACAACCAACCTAGCACTAGGCAGACAGGTGCTAGGGATGTGACAACTCACCCCCACTAAAACAAGAATCTCGTCCCGAGATTCGAGCATAGGGTAAGAATTCAAAGGGGACACAAGCTAGCAAAATCTTCACGATCCAATTTTCCTTCTCGGAGATGTTGATTTATTGCATCATATTGATCTTGTCATCCTTGCTTTCAAGCTTCATACAACACAACAACAAAAGAACGTGAATTCTACAGGATTTGATCTTCTCGAAGATCGAGCAATTCAAGATCAACTTATGGATTGAGACGTCGGAACATCTCTTGAGATGAGACACGGAGTACACCTCCAGGGGAATGGAGTGAAGCAAGTGATGAAGGTCACTTGATAGGCACTAATTACACACCTAAGAAGATGGTGATCAATGTCACCAGACGAGACACCTTGGAGAAGGTGACTCGTAGAGTTATTCCCTTAAGTGGCAAAAAGAATTACTTTTGATATAGAGATCATTTGAAATTCCCTATACCAGCCTGGGGCGGACCATAATCGATCATTTGACGGAGCCCGAAAGAATGACATTCTTGGGCCAGAATGGATGATGTGGACTACCTTGTTGAAGAGGGCACAAGGGATGATTTTGTTTATCGTCGGGAATGGATGGGACCCATGGTGAGATGGCACATTGGCGGTGCAAGCTGGGAACAAAATGCAAATGCTGGGAATGAAGAAACCCATCAGTAGAGAGTAAATCTATTCTTTGAGAGGTTATAGCATAACCAAGAACACTGTGAGCAATCCCGGTTAGTACCGGTGATAACACCTAGTGCTTGTGCGTGCTCTCAAGAACTTGAGCATTCCCATATCCATCAAGGTTTTACCAATATCCGTGGCAAGGATTCTGGCAACACAACATACGACCATGATGAATAGTGATGGACGATACAGATGCAAAGGAAGATAACACTTTCTTAGATTTTTCCTTAGCAAAGCCAAGAAACAAATCCGGATGATCGACCGAGAGACATTTAGCACTCCGCTTCCAATGTTCTCCTTGATGTGTTAGCGTAAGCCATTCATAGATATGTTTGGTATCTTGAACATCAAGTAAAGGTCGGACTTCGGGAGCACAAGAATCCATAAGGAGAAACTAGGGAGTAAATCCTACGAAGCCCTTATGGGGAGGTGGCCAACTTCTTCAATCAAGATTCTACAACAATAGGTCTTCCGGCTAGGTGTGTTGACCACGACATCCACTTTACCGGTAATCAAGAGACCAATATTATAGTTGTTGGGAAATGTTCCAACCATCATATCTGCCTGAGATTCAGTTCTGGTTGGTGTCAGGACATTCCAGACTCATCGAGTCTATAAAGAAAAACGAAAGTTTACAACACAAATCGACGAGTTGGCGTTGTGAGATTCTCGGGAAGTGGACTGCGGTAGTAAGCTCCAAAACATGAGTTGGTTCTGCTACAAACCTGTGAACATGTTGTCCAAGACAAACATAACCACATGGTAGGCTTACAAAGAAACACTACCGAGTTCAGGTTGGGAACCATTATTAATGACATCGAAGTCTCCATGCGTGGATGTCCAAGGAATTCACCTTAGAACAGACTCCTTTATTTTGAACAAATCAATCAGTGGCTTGGTGTGCTAAGGAATACATATAGAATGAAGGTTGCAAGTCTCCAAACCACATAATACTTCGCACGTATGCATGACTGACTTGGGATGATTCCACAGGAACAATATTGACTTTCTTGAATTCACAGCGGCAACTTGCATCAAATGCACGTGAATTAGATGAAGACACTTCTTTCTTCCGTACATATGCTTCACGAACGGCCATGAAGATAATGCTTATAAAAGTTTCCAATACTAACTGGATGTGCAACATAGATCATGGAGAAGATAACAATGTTGCTGGTGGGCTCAACAACAATTCATCCAGGTTTCCATATAGATGGAATTCCATGACAATGTGAACAGAATGATAGCATTGGTCAGACCCAAAAGATATAATGGTGTATGCTCAAGGAAACAACCATGAGTAAGACAACACTACAAATATCGTTGGTTCTGATTTGACTTGATGATAACCCATACTCAAATCAAAGTTTGGACAAGACAATAGATTCACAAATGATCACGGAGATCAGTCGATGAAGATATCATCTATCTTCAATACATACTCAAGATATCCCTTGAAGTGAGCTATGTGGATTAAGCTTTTATCTTCCAACTCTCCAAGTTGTTGTTTAGCTTAACCAACTAGTTCAGGGTATCCAACACAGATTCTTGGAGAAAGGTTGGGTTACAAGAGTACCAACTTGATCACGAGCTCAACATAACAGTCAGGGAACAACCCGGTAATACTTCCGAGAAGATATTCGGAAAATCACGAACCACCAATATGTTACTAAGCTCGCAAATAATCTTGCTTTTCAGGGCAAGATGATATGATCACAAGAGTGAGGCAATTTATGCAATCCTAACTCATTGCTCAAAGAGTGCACCAGAAAAATGGACTAGGTAGCACGATCAATCTTAGAATGGTGATTTAGTAACCAACGCACTAAGAATGAAATTGTTGTCCTTTAACCACCAAGCAACGAGATTGCTAGGGGTATTGATTTCACACATCACAATTCACTTGCCAGTATTCCGGTTACAACAACACGGAGACCGAGGAATGAACGATGATGGTGAGAAGTATCACCTTATCAAAATTCATAGGAGGTGGTGCAATTCCCATGACATTCTTGATATAAAGATGGTAATACTCTAAGGTAGGACAGAACAAAAACCGGATTGTCATTTTGATCTGCGGAGTACAACTTCTTTGACCCAATCCTAGGAATGGATGAGGTACTGGAGTTTGTTTCTCCTAGTCATTCCAGACTAGAATGGCTTGACGGACCACAAGAATAAAAGGCATCGACGAACACGAATGCACGAGTACTCCTGACTATCAATTGATAGACGAAGGTCAGAATACAACTAAAAAGGGACAACTCAAGGAACATATAACTTCCCGAGTTGCAGATGCATAGACTAGCATGTCGAACTAGTTCAACATATTTCTTCCGGATAACCCATGCAGAAAGGTAGGACTGGAAAAGTCACAATGTGGAATAGAGAACTCGTCAAGAGCACTCTGGTTGTGATCTTTTGGTTCGGGAGAACTTCTGCCATGATGGTTCATGGTATTTGGAAGAAGGATATACCACGGACCTCGAGGACTATCACAAAGTTACTAATATCCTAAAGGGACGAGCAAATACTACCAACATGAAGTAAGTAGAGTGAATCTTGGGTTCAAGAACCCATAAATAGAATACCTACCAACTAAATAGCATCACGGGATGCTTTCAAGATTGACGGCCAGAATTATCACACTGGGAATATAAAGCATTGCTAGATTACTGTGTGATCTTCTAAGACACCTAGGGTCATAGTAATAAGTCCAACATATGTGTCGAGGTAACCGAGTGCCTCAACACACCGACTAGTGTGGTTAATCTGGCCTAAAAGGACATTAGGAACGGATAGGAATGATTTGCAAATGCATCAGACTATTTAGAAACCTGGGATGACTCGGACAACATAACGGCTGCAAATGCTCGAAAATGCTTTTGAGATCCAAGCAAAAGGGTAGCATATCCACTTAACATCATCATGTCAAGGTTCTGAGACCAACAGTTGAGCAACAGAAGTAGAATAAACTGAACTGAGAGTTGCATCCACAATTAACGTGATCCTGATAAATAGAATGAGAATCCTAGTTCCTAATCCCCGTAGAAGAGAAGAGGATGACTCAGATCAGAAGTTCATAAGGTAAAGGAGTAAAAGAGCCTTACGTTCCCTTCCACAATCAATTCCCTTAATATAACTAAAGAGTTTCTAGACACAACTTCGACCAGTTTGGCTTGCTAATCCTACAGGCAGTCAGGCTCTGATACTAAAGCTGCCGGGACCCCGATCCTAAGTCACACAGGTCTAGCCTATAACACATCATATCACTTTGCGGCCTCACGCACGGTATCCCCACGGGTGCCACCTTACCTGGCCCGGGACCGTTTGCGCATTTTGGCACACGTATATGATAGTGTCGCTAGCATCCATATGACAGAGAACCCGGGCTGACATGACCAGTTATAAACCAAAAGTGGCACTAAATTACAGAGACAGGCATACATGACCCAACAACGAACGTGTCGGTCATCAACGTATGAACCCAAGTCGTAGCAAGCTACAAGGACTTAAAGGAGCAATGCGTGACATTTCCCCTAAGGGACAGACACAGGAACGAAGAAGGACACATGCCGGCCAGCCTAAGTGTTCCGAAGCAGTAGCAAGCTACCAAGGCTCAGTGGAAGCACTAGGAGACATTTCCCTGTAAGATAGGCTACCAAAGGTAAACAACTAGGTGTCGGATCCCACACATAGCAATACACATTACACGTACGCATAACATGCAAGTATGTGTTGTACAACATGGCATCACAACATAACTCAACAACTCATATAGATAAAGGCCCAGAAGAGCCATCATAGCATTTATTACAATCAGAGGTCACATGACCCAACATACATAGCATACAGGCAACAGAAGCATAACATGTCTGAGTACAGACAACTACAAATGAAAAAGGCTAAGAAGCCTGACTATCTACCTGACCCTCCCAAGGGCACAAGACCGTAGCTGAGGTAACAAGCTAAACGTCGAAGTCCACGCGGAACCACTAGCGAGACTGAAGTCTCTCTGCAAAAACATAAATTAAGCAAACGTGAGTACAAAGGTACTCAGCAAGACTTACATCAGAACTAACTACATATGCAACAGTATCAACAAGGGGGTAGTGGAGTTTGACTGCAGCAAGCCAGCTTTGACTCGTGGCTATCCTGAACTACGACTTCAAGTAACTCTTTTGAGGTGGCGCACACGAGTCCACATATTCACCAATCAATACACCACTATGGATCCGCTCCCGTCTCCCTACGAGAAGGCCATCCATAGTACTCACACTTGTCTTGAGTATTTTAGAGTATCCACTTTCGATTGTCTATGTACCACGTAAGCACCCAAGAAGTCCATAACCGCGGACCCGACCATTCGAATAGATCATGTTAACCCTGCAGGGGTGTACTTCTTCACACACGCTCTCGCCACTTACCGCCATGTACACGTCGTGTATCTCGGCAACCTTCAAGCGGAAGCCTGGCGAGGGTGTCGGCCACGACCTGACTAACCACACAAGTCTCTCGTCCAGGTTTATCGCCTATTCGGGTTCCATCCGTGGGGAGATCCGGCCGGGGTGTCGCTCACGACCCCAAATGATGTGCGCAGGGTTCCCAAGCCCACCTCATCGGATGGATCTACGCTTGGTACACCGTGCCACGGTGCCTAGTCTGACCCAAGCCCACATGTACCGTGTGCCACTTGGTAGACTACTAACACTACCTACAAACACCAGAAACTAGTTGCAACTCCTGGACAGAGATCTAGTTGATTAATAAGTCGAGAGGGGTCGAGTTACCGGAACCCAATGTGTGGTAGTAACTATGTCATTGGACAACTTACACAGAACTCAGTTCTTAAGGACGGCTCCAGTGAGACAACCCACCATGTACTCCTACATGGCCTCTCACCGCTACCTTTACCAAATCGTGTTCACACACTTAGCTCTCAACGGTAGGGCATGTTCACCACATTCCAATTCATCCCCGATGAATCAGACCTAACACAACTCTAAGCAATAGCAGGCATAACCAGAAAGCATGAATGAGTAGGCACAACATGGCTCAAACAATTCCTACTCATGCTAGTGGGTTTCAACTATTTACTGTGGCAATGACAGGTCATGCAGAGGAAAGGGGTTCAACTACCGCAACAATAAGAAGTTCAATCGTTGTTGTTCTAATGCAGTAAAAAAGAGCAGGAGCGAGAGAGTGGGATTGTATCGGGATGATCAATGGGGGTTTCCTTGCCTGGCACTTCTGAAGATATTAATAGCTCTTCATCGGTGTCATCGAACTCATCGTCGGAACGTCGTCTACTGAGAGAGAACAAAACCGGCAAACAGAGAAAGAACACAATCAATGCAATGCAACAATATGATGCATGAACATGACATGGCAATATGATGTCGTTTGGCCTAATGCAACTAGCAACCAAATTAAATGAAGTTGGTTTGAACCAAAGGTTCAAATTCAAACTCCATATGTGATTATTCAAATGCCATTTATTCAAATTGCCCTAAACAGTGGCTGTAAGTTATTCAAACATGCATGAAAATGCCATAAACAGATTCCTTGGATTTTTCTGATCGATTTTCATATATAAATTATTTTCATCTGAGCTACGGTTGATTTTATATGATTTTTAGAAGTTTTAGCTATTTTCTGAAATAAATAAATCATTTCTGATTTATTTAAAAACCCAGAAAACATTTACTGCGTCAGCACTGCGTCAGGCTGAGGTCAGCAGGTCAACTGACCGGCCAGGGTCAAACCTGACGTGTGGGGTCCACACGTCAGTGACACATGGACAGATTCCGGTCAAAACCAGCGCTGATTGGAGTTTGACCAGGGCTAGGGCCCACTGTCAGTGGCTGTGAGGGTGATTAGCGGGGTCATTAGTGCTAACAAAGTGAGCCACGTCGGCGGTTTAACGCCGGCGACCAAAGAACACGGCGGAGGGTCGCCGGACTTGCTCGGGACGGTGCTACGGAGCTCCGTTTCGTGCGTGGTTTGCGGCTACGGCGAGCTGGTGGTGCGGCGCATCTTCTAGCGCAAACGCGAGGAGCCGGGGTGGCCGGAGCTCGTCGGAAACGAGCTCGCGGCGGCGCCGGAGTTTGGGCACCGTCGGGTTTGGGGTTGTGGTGCACCAGGAGGTGAGCTGGTGGGTGCGTTCGGCTCCTGGGAGCTCGGTGAGCATGGTGACGTGCTCGCATTCGAGCTTGCGCGTCTGTGGCTACGACAGCGACAAGCTCAGCGGCGGCCGGCGACGGTAAGGAAGGGGGCGACGGCTACGGCGAGTTGCAGGCCACGGGGACAGGGGGAAACGGCGGAGGAGCTCACAGCGGGGTCGACGGGGGTCTCAGGAGGCTTGGGGAGGCGCCGGACGTAGCGAATCGACGGCGAGGTCGACGGCGGCCGAAGGTTGAAGAAGACGAAGACGGCGGCGTTTCGGGGCTTCCGGCGTTGATTGGCTCGTTGTAGAAGGCGTAGGCGACGGAGGCGAAGCTCGTGGACACTTCGCGGGGGTGTGGGGAGGGCTGTGGTCACGGTGGTGCTCGCCGGCGGCGACGGCTTCGTTCGGTCGCCGCGTGAGAGAGAGACAGAGGAGGGAGGAGAGAGTAGCGAGTGAGGAGGGAGGTCGAGGGGGTTCCAGGGGTGTCGTGGCGTTCGTCCAGGGCATCAGGGAGGGAAGCAGGCAGGGAGGAGGTGGAGGCCGCGGGCGTGCGCCGTCGCCACACACCTGCCTGTCCTCCTGGCAGGAGGAAGAAGACCACACAGCCCCTGGTGGGCTGGGCCTCTTCTGCCAGGTAAGGCCCATGTGAGTTCTTCTCTCTCTCTTATTTCTGTTTCTGTTTTCTATTTTTCTTTCTTTGTTTTATTTTCTTTTGCCACTGTTTTGAAATTTAAACAATTTCAAACAATGCCAAAAACTCCTCTGAACAATTTTATGTTGCTAGATGGACTTTTCCAAAAGCACATAAAATATTTCAAAGTTATTTGAAAATATATTCTATATATTGTGAATATAGTTCCAAATTCAAATACAATAATAAATTAAATTCCATGCCCAAAATATTCCACAGAAATGTCCATTATTTTTGGTTTGCTGCAAAAGCCTTGCCAAAAAATATCCAACAAATATTGGAACATTTTGGAAACATTGAATGCATTTTTTTGACTGGACCTATTTGGAATTTGAAGTGCTAGGGTTTGAACAATCCCCATTTCAAGTTAACAAAATTTTAAACATGATGCACAGCCAACCTAGCACTAGGCAGACAGGAGCTAGGGATGTGACAATCGATGCCTTCTCAACCAATCCCTAGGAAATCGATGCGTTTGATTGGCTAGGGAGAGAGATAGGGTGGAAATGGAGCTTTGAGCAACAATGGAGCTTGTTAGGAAGAGGTAAGTCTTCTAGAGGAAGAAGACTCTCCTTATATAGTGGAAGAACAAATCCAACCGTTATCCACCAACTCTACCCGCGATATGCGGTACTACTGCATGGCCTTGCGGTACTACCGCACGGGGTGCGGTACTACCGCTGGCACGGCAGGAGCCAGACCTAGACCTGTTGCATATAGCAACGGGCGGTAGTACTGCCGGAGCGGTACTACCGCACGCCCTTGCGGTACTACCACAAAGCAGGGGTTCGGACTGGTCGGGGAAGATCGCGGACTAATAAAATTACACCCGCGGCTACTTCCGCAGAGTATCGATCGATGCAAAAATATGGCACGATACTATCGCTCGCACGGAGCGGTACTACCGCGTAGGACGCATAAGTAAATAATTAATTCTGCTCCTACTACCGCACTAGCCACGACGCTGGGCAGGGCTCACGGTACTACCGCACCCTTGGCACGGTACTACCCCGATGTGCGGTACTACCGCAGCCATGGAGTGGTACTACCGTGAGACCCTGCGGTACTACCGCTCCCTTGAGCGGTACTACCGCATACCTCAGAGTAGTAGTAGTAGAAAGCCACTGTTTTTGCAATGACAAGGAAAAGGGCTAGTGCTCCAATGAAGCGAAGTAAAGGTGGTGCAAATGAATAGATGTGCACGTGTTGATTCCACCCTAACCTTTCCGAAGCGGACCCCCTCTTAATAGTACTGCTTTCCTATGACTCAATTCCACCGAAAGAAACAAAAGGAAATGCCGTCTTCCATAGGTTCTGAGGGGCACTTAATCATCTTGTGCCTAGACATGAGATATCTGAAATGCGCAATGCCCACGATTAGTCCGCAAAAGCATTGTCATTAATCACCAAAACTAAGGGAGAAATATGCCCTTACAGTGGCCCCTTCCCTTGTTGCTTATCATTAATGGGCTTCTTCTTCAATGGCAAGATCTAACATGATGCCCTTCAATTTTGCACTTGAAGCAAATAATCTTGGCCGAATTCTTGAGTTGTTCTTGGCCGTTCTTCTTGTTAATGATCTTAGACTTTTTATTCTTGTTGGAGTTGAATCCAAGTCCACCTTTGTCATTGGGGGATTTTAGTACACTCAAGATATTGTTGAGTGTGGATTTCCCTTCATGACACTTTTCCAAGTCTTTCTTCAAAGAAGTGACTTGGGCCTTGAGCTCTTTGATTTCCTCTACATGGTTAGTATCAACACAAGTACTAGAGAAAGTATACGCTTCATCATTAGAGCAACAAGGCAAGGAAAGTAATTCATCCCAAGAAGTAGCAACATTGTGAGTAGATGAATTACGAGGACTAGCACATGGCAAAATAGAATTTTGACTTGAAGTAGTGCTAGTGTCCACATGAGGCTCACTAGATGTTACCTTGATACTCATATCCTCATGAGCTATCTTTAGCACATTATGGGATACTAGAAGAACATCATGAGAGCTTGTGAGCTTTACATGACTTTCTTCCAATTTCCCATAATTGCTAGATAGCAACTCAAGTTGAGCCCTTAGCTCAACATTCTCCTTCAAAATGGATACTTCACTAGAAATAGAGTTAGTAGCACACGCATCATCAATAATAGCAAGAGGAGAAGGCAACTTGGCAAGCTCTTTAGAATATGAAGCTTTAAGATGAGAATGAGACTCGGTGAGTTTGATGAGCTCACTCTTAATGACCCTTGAGCCATTTCCGAGGTGCTCAAAATCCACAAGGAGTTTAGCATGTGCAACTTCAAGCTTCTCATTTTTAGTCTCAAAATCACTAGCCACCTCGAGAGCTCTATCACAGGATTCCTTTATTCTAGATAGTTCTATAGCAAAAGTCTCCTCAAGAGATTCCTTGGTGGTTTGTTCAAGTTCAAGAGCTTGCGAGAGGTCGGCGATCTCATTAGCGTAATCATGCTCATGACCTTCCATTTTCTCAATGGTGACCTGATGCTCCTCTAGATGAGGTTCCAACTCCTCTATATATTTCTTGCCCTCAATGGCAATAGACATGATTTCCATGAAGTTGGAACGAGCAATTTTATTATTATGAAGAGCTTTAAAAAACATTTCCCCCTTAATTTTTAAGGAGGCAACATTATCATTCTCTTCACCACTATCAACATCATCATCATTCTTGTCATCATCACTATCATCACAACATATATTGGGATTCAAAGTGGGAGATACCATTGAAGCCTTAGCCATAAGGCAATATGCAATAGATGATGATGTTGGATCCTTCGAAGCACCATTCAAGGCCACATCTTGTTCCATGGGGCGTTGGATTTCCTCTACATTGTTAGCACAACAATTCGAGGAAATATATGCATTTTTATCATGTAAACAAGATATAGCAAGCATATCATCATGAGATTTAGTCAAACAATTTCTACATGATATGCAAGGACTATCAACACAAGCATGTGAAACATTTGGAGTGCTCAAAGTGCTAAAGTTCAAAGATGAAGCATTGCAATAAGAAAGTGATGAAGGGTCATCAATAATAGGCTCACTATAATCATTGCAATGAACACCACTATTCACCATAGCATTACCTTGTGGCAAACCACATGTAGGTGAAGTAGAATAAGTTGAGAACACAACACGGCCAGAGGTGGAGGGAGAACAATCATCCCCGCAAATCTTGGACACGCCATATTTATCTTGAAGCTTTGTCCACAACTCATGAGCATCCTGAAGCGGCATGAGTTGAAATATAACTACATTACTCAAAGCATCAAAAATCACATTAGAAGCTTGAGCATTGAGATAAGAGTTTTTCTCATCCTCTAAAGATAATCTTTGTGGATCCTTTGGAGGAGAAAAAACCCATATCTGCAACTCGCTCTAAATTTGGGTCCATGATCCCAAAGAGATTAAGCATGCAAATAACCCAAACATGAAAATTTGTGCCATCGAAACTAAGAGTGTCAGAGAATCCTAAACCCCTAGTCGACATCCTTACTCTCTAGGCGGTTAAGCCCTATACAGAGAGACGAGTCTCTGATACCAATTGAAAGATCGTGGATGTCGCCTAGAGGGGGGGGGGGGGTTAATAGGTGCTTTTAAAATAATTATGGTTTAGGCTTGAACAAATGCGGAATAAACCTAGCGGTTAATTTGTCAAGCACAAAACCTACAAAAAACTAGGCTCACCTATGTGCACCAACAACTTATGTTAAGCAAGATAAACAACTACGTGGTAGCAAGATATATGACAAGAAACAATATAGCTATCACAAAGTAAATTGCATAAGTAAAGGGCTCGGGGAAGAGATAACCGAGGCACGCGGAGACAACAATGTATCCTGAAGTTCACACCCTTGCGGATGCTAATCTCCGTTTGGAGCGGTGTGGAGGCACAATGCTCCCCAAGAAGCCACTAGGGCCATCGTAATCTCCTCACGCCCTCGCACAATGCAAGATGTCGTGATTCCACTAAGGGGCCCTTGAGGGCGGTCACCGAACCCGTACAAATGGCAACCCTTGGGGGCGGTCACCGAACCCGTACACTTTGGCAACCCTTGGGGGCGGTCACCGGAACCCGTCAAATTGCTCGGGGCGATCTCCACAACCTAATTGGAGACCCCGATGCTTGCCCGGAGCTTTGCACCATAATGATTGAGCTCCGAACACCACAAATATTGGGGCTATCTCCCTAACGACACCACGAAGCTTCACCACAATGGAATATGGCTCCGAGGTGACCTCAACCGTCTAGGGCGCCCAAGCACCTAAGAGGAACAAGTTCAAGGGTACCAAGCACCCAATAGTAATAAGCTTCTCAACTTGTAACATCCACGTATCACCGTGGAGAACTCAAACCGATGCACCAAATGCAATGGCAAGGGCACACGGAGTGCCCAAGTCCTTTTCTCCCAAATCCCACCAAAGCAACTAATGCTAGGGAGGAAAATGAGAGGAAGAATGGAGAAGAGAACATAAAGAACTCCAAGATCTAGATCCAAGGGCTTCCCCTCACATAGAGGAGAAAGTGATTGGTGGAAACGTGGATCTAGATCTCCTCTCTCTTTACTCCCCAAAACTAGCAAGAATCCATGGAGGGATTAAGAGATATCAAGCTCGAAGAAGGTCAACAATGGGGGGAAGAACACGAGCTGAAAGGATAAGGTTCATCGGGGAAGAAGACCCCCTTTTATAGGGCCTCCCGAATGCAACCGTTATGTGCGCAGCCTGCACATGAGCGGTACTACTGCTCCACAAGCGGTACTACCGCTTAGCACGGTCAAAATAGCCCAACGAGAGAGAAAACACGAGCTGAAAATCTACCAGAGAGGTAGTACCGCTCAGGGGAGAGGTAGTACCGCTTATCGCGAAACCCGACACAAAAAACCGCATCCCCAAAAGAAGCAGTACTACACGAGGCACAGGGCCGCGGTACTACCACTCGAGAGAGCAGTACTACCGCTTGAGGCTTTCAAGAACTGTCGCTGTCCTGGGAACCAGGGTACCCAGACTTGCCTGTCTGCGGGCCACGACGCGCTCCTACCACGGCCTGGTATGGCCCAGCTGATCGACCAGCTATTCAAGACCCTCGCGAGGGGGCTAGACCTCGCGAGAAGAACGACGTCAAGACCCCCTCAGGAGCGGCCTCGGCTAGGTTGCTCCGGAGGGGCGGAGAATCTGAGGCCAAGCTTGCCTTAGGAGGAGGAAGTGATGTGAGCAGTGACGCATCGCACCAGCGGGTGCCAGCGCGTGCCAGCGGCGCAGTTGCCGTTTTGGTGCAGAGGAGACAACGCAGGCGCAGGTTCTCGAGGAGCGGGACAAAGGTTTCCCCTTCGGTGCAACAAGACTGAAGACCGCAAGGACGACAGGGAGGATGTCACCACCGAGTCCACCACCGCGTCATCGCCTGATCCCTTTGCAGGCGAAGACCGCTTTTGTCAGGATAAGAATGCCCTTGTGTTCCCGCTCAAAATGGCAGTTGTGGGATCCCTTCCCGCCAAAACATTTCGAGGGAAGAGGACCATGGACGCCTATATAAGTAGCTAGGGTCTCCACTATGGAGGCAAGCTGATCAGATCCAGAGACTCCGCCCACGCACAAAGGAGCAAGAACCCTTGCCTCCTAACCCTCCTGAGCTCTCCTCCTGAGCTCAGGAACCACTGTACTCATTCATACTCAAGCCCTCCTGAGGCTAATCCACCAAAGCAGGAAGTAGGGTTTTACACCGCAAGGTGGTCTGAACCTGGGTAAATTCGTGTGTGTTTTACTTGTTGTTCGCTTGAGTCTCTTCATCGGACGAGGGAGAGACGCTAGGTAGACGTGAATGGGAGAGATATTCGTTCACGCCCCTGTGTTCGAACTTCTTGGGTTTGCGGAGCCCGTAATCCGACATTTGGCGCGCCAGGTAGGGGGCATGTCGAAATCTCGCCTCTCCGACGACCTTGTCCCGCTCTCGTCGTCGATCTCGCTTCGCTGCCATGGTGGACACACGCCGAGCACGCGCCGCCCGCCGCGCTACTAACATCGCTCAGACGGCGCCCGCGGGCAACGGTGCGCCGCTCCGCCCCAACTCGCCAGCCGCCAACGCCACCACTGACCCGGCCGTCCACGAGCAGCAAGACTCGTCGCTGCCGCTATCCGTGCGACGCGATGGCCGCACAGCGATGCCGTCACCCTCGCCGGCCGCGGCATCGTCCTCACTGATCCGCCGCGGGCCGGTCTACCAGCAGCGTGCCCTATTGATGGCACGGGAGCTCCTGCGCTACCGCCCGGCGGACAACCTCTACGACGAGTGGCTCCACTGCATCACCGAGCTCGTCAACGCTACCGAGGAGGTACCTGCGCCAACTCACTCTTCCCGTACTACGTCGCTCATGGCGGGGAACGAGGGCCACGGTGTCCTGGCTCCACCTCCGTTCCACGGCGCCGGCCAGGGGGTCAGGCGCGAGGCTCCGCGGCGTGAGCCGCCCCGCAGGGCCCCTGCACGCATCCCCAGGCAGAAGCTCGTGGGCCCCCCGCCCCGCAGCACCAGAACCGCGCACCACAGGAGGTGGTGGCGCCTGCGCCCCAAGAACCAGCACCGCAGGCGCAGGGGGCGCCTGCAATCATGAGATGTCGCGCCTTAGCTCCCGACCAAGCCATTCTACGGCGTCACGGATGGCTCCACACTCCCGATGGGGCAGGTCTGCCTCCCCGTCACCCTCGGTGATCGCGACAACTATCACACCGAGCTCATCGACTTCGACGTCGCCAACATCCACCTCCCGTACAACGCCATCCTTGGGTATCCTGCCCTCGCCAAGTTCATGGCGGCGACCCATCATGGCTACAACGTCCTCAAGATGCCCGGGAGTGGCGGATTCATCACAATCGCCTCCGACGAGAAGGAAGCAGTGCATTCCCTGGAGCGCGCCTACCAGACTGCGGCAGTCGAGAGCCCCGACGAAGATGGAGCCGTCTTCGCCCTGCAGGCCGCCCCCAAGAAGAAGAAGAACCTGCCCGCCGATGGACCTCAGGACACGGGGGCTCCTGACGGCCTCGTCTCAGGACTCGCGTATGCCGACGAGGCGCCCTCCACCCTCGCATAGGGAGGCGCGCCCGATGCCCCTCTCAGGACGGGCTCGGGGGCTCTCCTATGGAGCGTCTCTGGTCTGACCAGCGTCTCGAGGGAGGTGTTCAGGCACCACCTACAGGCGTGTCTCGACGCGCGTTTTTGTGAGCCCAGCATGGGCTGTACAGCGCCGGGGGCTCAGGACTTTATTGACCAGGTTACCGAGGAACTTCAGTACGCAAGGCTCATACACGGTGGGCGCAAACGCACGATACCAAGCTCACCTACCCGCAACCCAAGCAACCACTTAGGCGTCTGCATCGACGTCGCGGGCCTCAACCGAGCCCCTGCTGTGGAGCCCTTCTGGCCGACGATAGTCGGCTGGAGGAGGGCTCTCCCCTGCAGCTACGTTCGCACGCTCTTCGGCTTCCGCAACGCATCCACCATGTTCCAGCGCCTTGCGCGGAAGGCTTTGGGGGCTCGGGAGGCTCAGTGGCGGGCGGTCCAGACGGAGCGGGAGCCGGACCCCCATGACCACTGAGGGCCCTTGGAGCCCCTGGGCCTCAGGAGCCCGACGATCCTCAGGGGCGACCCGCACGGCTCGGGTCTTCAGCTACCCCAACTCTTCTTCGACAAGTGTCAGGTGATGTCCCAGGTATTCAATCGAGGGCGCCCTGATACGTCCAAAACGTATCTATAATTTCTGCTTGCTCCATGCCTTTTTTGTGTGATATTGCTATGATATTTATGCACTTCCATACACTTTTGATCATATTTGGACTAACCTACTAATGGTTGCAAAAGTGCACAATGTTCTTGTTTTACACTTTATTGTGTAGGAATTACTTGGAAATTGACAAAAACGCAAAAGGAGTCGTATTGGAGTAGGACTCTGACTTTCCTGAAATCTGTCTGAGAACGTTTTTTAAAGATGGTCACGTTCCAGCCCGAAGACGACGTCAAACGGAAAAAGTCTACTTGCGAAAGTTGTGGGGAATTTCGAGGCGATGCTTCTGGATATAAAATTCGTCCAAATCGGAGTCCGGACGGCCGAGTAAAGCCCGTTTTACTGATGCCCAAAATCTGATGACGGGAATCCGAGAGTCTATATAAAGAGAGAAAACCTAGGTCACCAAGGGCCACGAATTTTCCTCCTCCCGAGCCGCCGTCTTGGAGGGGAGGACCAGCACCATTGCAGCACCATCCACAAGGAAGAAGGGGGGCCAAGGAGCCGCTGCCCCCTAGGGCCGCCGCCGCCCCCTAGGGCCGCCGCCGCCGCCGCGCCCCCAAGGGCCGCCGCCGCCGCCTCCGTGGCTGCCGCCGGCCATCTCCTCCTCGCGGGCTGCACCTCTCCATCAACACCATCATCAACCTCCTCCTCACCATGTCCATGCGTGAGTAGTCTTCTCCGGGGCCGAGGGCTCGTACGTGTAGCTATGTGGTTATCTCTCTCTCCCATGATGTGATCTTTGTTGTGATCATAGGCTATGTTAATCTAGGGTGATCCCATGATGTTTCCCCTTCCTCTATGTATTGGATTGATGTACTCACTTGTCTTTATCTAGTATAATCCCCGAGACCAAGGTGACAGCGGTCTATTGGACATGGATTAGAAAAATATTTTCATGAGTGATTTCCTCTCTTGTGTGTTGATTGAAGATTGAGAGTCTCTTGGTGCTTGTCTTTGACTATCATTTAGATATGTTGTGGTGATTGTGGGACTCTCTTTGGATGGCCGCGGTGACATTGGGAAATCCTTAGATTGAGAACTACGAACTTTGAGGTGTGCTTTTGTAGCCCTACATAATTCTCGTCCTCTCTTGACCACGAAGGAATGACCTCCGGGTGCGTCTCCATTGCATGTTTTATGAGAAATATCATGTGATTCGATTATGTTAATGTTGTTGGGAGTTGCCACTAGTGAAAGTATGATCCCTAGGCCTTGTTTCCACCATTACAATACCATTTATGCTCACGTTTACCACTTGTTTGCTTGCTGCACTTTTTATTACAGATTTATATTACTTTGCTTTGCCACTCCTATCATCCATATTTTACCATCTCTTCGCCGAACTAGTGCACCTATACAACTCCTAGTTGTATTAGGTGTGTTGGGGACACAAGAGACTTCTTGTATCTTAGTTGCAGGGTTGCTTGAGAGAGACCATCTTCAACCTCTACTTCCCTGAGTTCGATAAACCTTAGGTCATCCACTTGAGGGAAATTGCTGCTGTCCTACAAACCTCTGCGCTTGGAGGCCCAACATAGTCTACAAGAGTAGAAGCGTGTGTAGACATCACGCCCCCGTGCTGCATCATCCTCGAGCTGCTGGGGGCTCACCCCCCTCAACTGTCTCTTTTGAGTATAAATCAAGGCTAGTTGCTTCTTCCTATTTGCATTATCTATATGCTCGGCGTTCTGATCGCCACTAAGGTCATGAGCCCTTGCGAGCCCACTCGCAACCACCCCATGATTAAGGACTGGCACGACGTCTGTGCTCAGGTCCGTACCTGCAGCGTCGCTAAATCCAAGGGCTGAGCTCTGTCTCGCGAGCCATTCCCGTGACGTCACCTCCCGTGGTCCTTGGTGCCTTGTTCTCGCATGGGCTAATCATGGATGGGTAAGTGGGGGCCCGTGGCAGGTGCCCTGCTCACGCGAGAACCGCGCGCCGGTTGTTTTTCTTTTGGACTGTTGCATGAGAAGATTGGGCACGGCGTCTGTGCTCAGGTCCGTCCCTGCAACATCGATAAATCCAGCGGCTGAGCTCTGTCTCACGGGTCGGTCACGCTAACGTCACCTCTTGGGGGTCGTTGGTGTTGCGACCTTCTCATGCGATGCCCTCTAGAGATGCACTCGGTGCAGGTCGACACAATGCCTCTCTTTTCACATTTTGCAGAAGAAGACTCAGGCGCAACCTGCCTCAGGGTAGGGTCTCGTGAGTGATGCGTAAGCTCACGAGAACTTCCTCAGAGTCGTTCAGCTCGTCCTGAGGAGGGCCCATATACACCTTGGCTATCCTGCCATGCAAGCCACATGTCAGGACGGGGCTGTACATGCCCTGGAGTGTCTCCCGGTGGGAGGCTCCCTCCCACGGTCCAGTGGAAGTGCCATGCTCCGCGCTTGCACAACCAACCGAGGAGCGGTTTTGCCCACGAACCAGTGGAAGCACCAAGCTCCGTGCTGGCAGCTACGACCGAGGCGCGGTTATGCCCACACTCCCCGCAAGTGTGGTAGCTCTATGCTCCGCGCTAGTTATAAACAACTGAGGGCGGCCCCCAGTGGTCGCACCAACCTCAGGGAGCCTTTTAGCTCACGACGCTCACAACTTCTCCTTGGATAGGTGTCGCGAGGAGGGCTAGGCACGGGGGCTATGCTCAGGTCACGCCTGGCAGACGCCACCCTACCAGGTGCCCAGACACCTGGCTTTCTCGCGCCCCCATCCTAGGTGAAGGCTCGTGAGCAAGGTATGGTGCTCGTTCTCCCTCATGAGGGTTGTTCGTATGTCAAGGGGGACCCCTGGGCATCATGACCCAGGGGCCTCACTAGTCACGTAGCCCCTCACTCCTTGAGCCCGGTGCTCAACAGCGGTCGAGGTATGCGCGGGGCTGGGCCCTGTCGACGCAGAACGCGACGGGACCGCTCGAACGTCAAGGGGGACCCCTGGGCATCGCGACCCAGGGGCCTCACTAGCCATGTAGCTCCTCATTCCTTGAGTCTAGTTATTACGATAACCTCGGTCACCCGGAGGGCTCAAAGGCGATCGAGGTATGCGCGGGGTTGGGCCCTGCCAACGCAGAGCACCTAAGCAAACATGAAAGGAAGCAAGCACGTAAATCATCAAGTTCAAGTCTAGTTATTACAATAGTACCAAGTTCTCCAAATTCAAGCAAGTTCTTACGCCTCCCAAGGCACTTGCATTTCTCTCACCTGGACAGGAACATGTCAGGCATTGCCAAGCGCGCCACCATCGGCCTCCGCCTCCTCAGCCGCGGCAGCAGCAACCCGGAGGAACGCCTCCACCAGTTCCGTGACCTTCGCCTCCAGGACCTCAGCAGCCACGCTCTCTATGCTCGCGGTCACGGGCTCGGACAACGAGGCCAGGTCAAGAGTGGGATCACGGAGACATAGGTGGCCGCACACCTGCGTCAGGGCCAAGGTAAGGAGCGTGTGACTTTCGACGTCTGCTAACTGGTCGATCGCGGCCGTAACCTCGCACAGGGACTTCACAAGTGCAGCGAGGAGCCCGACGGGGCCATCCACCGGGGTGGCCAGTGGCTTCTCGAACCCTTCCCCGTAAGCAATATGCAGCGCCGTACGGGCCTCGAGCTCGAAGGCGGCGAGGGCCTCGCGACTCACCGCCGCTGAAGCCGCGAGGGCGTCTTCCTTGTCACGCGTAGCTTGGGTCGCCTTGGCCTACTCGGCCTCGGCCTTCAGCTTCTCCAGGCTCGCGCGATCAGCGAGCTGCTCCTGCTGCAGCCGGGACGTCTCAGCCTTCTATGCCTTGAGCTCCTTCTCCAACCTTTCGAGCTCCAGGGCGTGCCTGGTGCCTCCCTCGCGAAGGGCCTCTAGCTCTCTCTCCACCTTGTGGCAGCGCTTCTCGGAGGACGCCGCGTCGGCTCGCGTGGTGTCGTATGCCTGCGTGGCTGCCGCGGCTTCCTCTTGACCCTTGGCAGCGACCGCTGAGGCTTGGCTCCAGGAGGCCCACGCAGACTCATCCGCTAGGAGCCACCCAGAGACCAGGCCCAGGCGTCCTTCCTTCACGCGGCCATCACCACCCTGAAGTTCGGCACGGAGCCGACCCAGCGCAGCGGAAGCGGCTTCCAAGATCTCAGGGCCAGGCTGCATCAGCTGGCGGGTGGGTGCCATCGAGATCGGCTGCTCAACCAGGGGCTTGGGGGCTCCGGCTTCTCTCGCTGGAGCAGCAGGAGAAGGAGCCGCCGCGGCCCCGCAAATAGTAACGACGCCCTCAGGCGACGCCACCACCGCGCGCTCGCTGGCCCGGCTGGTCGAGGCGTGCAAAGCTGTGGCACCCTTCTCCGCGGCGACAGCAGCGGCAGGTGGAGCGGGGTACCGCGACGTGACCTCCCCCTTCACCTTCTTCATCACGCCACCCAGGCTGCTGCGCCAAGAGAAGTACGTCAGGAACACAACGGCCAAGGAATAACAGGAGATTGCACACTTACTCATCGGAGGCGAAGCGCACCCTCCTCTTCATCAGCAGGTCGGCCACGGCCGCTGGTGCTACGGGCGTGCCGACAATCCGGATGCTGGCAAGGTGCGAGGCCACAGACTTGGGCGCAGCTACGATCATCGGTTTCGCTGGCACTGCACTCCTTGGCGGGGTCACCACATTGCTCGCCCCGGACGCAGCGTGCCCGGACCGACGCGGAGTGGTTGCCTGGGGCCGTCCGGCAGCACCGGCGCCTGGCGCCATTTCCTCGGTGGACGCTTCGGAGGTGTCCCCCTCGTCAACCCGGTCCTCGTCACCCAGTGTCTCCTTCGAGTCCTCCTCATCGCTCCCCTCCTCGGCACCAGAGGACACGTCGATCATGGGCGGAGCAGCCGCGGGCACCCCGAAACCTGACACGGCCTTCAGCAGCTTGACCTTGTCAGGATGGCTGTACAGCGGCAGGTGGGCCCTCGAGAGGTCCTCAGGAACCATTCCCAGGAGAGTGATCAAGACGAGGTCCAGGTAGGCCTCGGCCAGCTTCCCTGAGCGCAGCCGAAGCCTATCGTCATCCCCCATCAGCTCCCACATGGGGTGGGAGTGTGCCTGGAGCGGCGCCAGCCACTGCCTCAGGAACTCCTTTACGATCTAGGCCCCTTCAAGCCTCGAGCCCAGGTCGCCTTCGATCCTTGCCAAGACAGGCTCGGCAAGGGGGTCGTTGAGCTTCGCGTAGCTCCAGCCAGCACATTTCTTCGGACGGGCAGTAGGCAGCGCCAGCAGCGGGTGAATGCGCTGGGCATCCAGATAGACCCACCTCTTCTCGTGGGTGTCTATCTTCTTTCTGGCTGTCATCAGCCTGCAGCCCTGGCGCTGGAAGACGAAGGAGACACAACCCGAGCACGGACCCTCGTCGTACCGCTGCATGGAGAAGAAGTGGTGGAAGAGGGCGACAGTCGATTTCACCCCCACACATGCCTCGCAGTAAAAGGCGAAGAGCGACAGGATAAAGATGGAGTGAGGCTGGATGTGAAGGGCGTGCACCTGGTAATGGTCCAGAATGGCGTAGAAGAACTCCCAGAAGGGCGACACGAGCCCGACGGAGATGCTGTGGAGGAAGAAGGGGTAGCAAGACTTCGGCAAGATCCGCGCCGCGGTGGACCCAACCCAAATCTTCGTTGGGCCATGCTCGTTGTGGACGCTCGAGAATAAAGACTGGACCTCCGAGTAGTCCCCCTCTTCGGTGATGGTGGACTCCTTGAGCGCCGCCTCAAGGGAGGAAGCAGATCCGGACGCCTGTGCGGCACCCTTGCTTTTCTTCGCCATTGCTGAGGTGCTGGAGGATGCAGGCAATTTGGGAAGGCCAGAGGCGAAGGAGAAGGGGATTTGGGTAGGAAGGAGAGGAGGCGATAACCCCTATGCAGCGAAGACAACCCCTTTTGTCAAATTACACGGTTGCCGAGATTGCGTGGGAAGTAGAGTCGCCCACGTCCCATCCAACCGTCACGCGCTAGCCTGGCCCGCAACCTTTTGGGGCCCGCGGCGCTTCGTCCTCGACTAAGGCTTCGCCTCGAAGCCAACTCCGCGCGCGCCTTGGGCCCGAAGGCTACTGTCGGCGTCCTGGGAACCAGGGTACCCATACTTGCCTATCTGCGGGCCGCGACGTGCTCCTACCACGGCCTGGTACCGCCCAGCTGATCGACCAACTGTTCAAGACCCTCGCGAGGGGTCTAGACCTCGTGAGGAGAACGACGTCAAGACCCCCTCAGGAGCGGCCTCGGCTAGGTTTCTCCAGAGGGGCGGAGAATCCGAGGCCAAGCCTGCCTCAGGAGGAGGCAGTGACATGAGCAGTGATGCACCCCACTGATACGTCTCCAACGTATCTATACTTTTTGATTGTTCCATGCTATTATTTATGAAGTCTTGGATGTTTAATGGGCTTTATCATTCACTTTTATATGATTTTTGGGACTAACCTATTAACCCAGAGCCCAGTGCCAATTTCTATTTTTCTCCTGTTTTAGGGTTTTACAGAAAAGGAATATCAAACGGAGTCCAATAGATGAGCCAATTTTTTATGATTTTTTCTGGACCAAAAGAAGCCCCCGAAGCAAAAGAGTTGGGCCAGGGGAGCCACGGGCTTCCCTCGAGGGTGGGGGCGCGCCCTGGGAAGGTGGTGGCGCCCCCCTATCTCGAGGACAGCCCAGAAGCTTCCCTGACGTGGGACCGACGCCAAAAATTCCTATAAATACTGAAACCTTCAGAAATTAACCTAGATCGGGAGTTTCGTCACCGAAAGCCTCTATAGCCACCAAAAACCAATCTACACCCGTTCTGGCACCCTGCCGGAGGGGGGAATCCCTCTCCGGTGGCCATCTTCATCATCCCGGCGCTCTCCATGACGAGGAGGGAGTAGTCCACCCTCGGAGCTGAGGGTATGTACAAGTAGCTATGTGTTTGATCTCTCTCTCTCTCTCTCTCTCTCTCTCTCTCTCTCGTGTTCTTGAGATGTCACGATCTTGATGTATCGCGAGCTTTGCTATTCTAATTGGATCTTCTTCTTCCCCTCTACTCTCTTGTAATGGATTGAGTTTTCCCTTTGAAGGTATCTTATTGGATTGATTCTTTAAGGATTTGAGAACACTTGATGTATGTCTTGCACGTTCTTATCTGTGGTGACAATGGGATATCATGTGATCTACTTGATGTATGTTTTGGTGATCAACTTGCGGGTTCCGTGACCTTGGGAATCTATGCATAGGGGTTGGCACACGTTTTTGTCTTGACTTTCCGGTAGAAACTTTGGGGCACTCTTTGAAGTTCTATGTGTTGGTTGAATAGATGTTTCTGAGATTGTGTGATGCATATCGTATAATCATGCCCACGGATACTTGAGGTGGCAATGGAGTATCTAGGTGACATTAGGGTTTTGATTGATTTGTGTCTTAAGGTGTTATTCTAGTATGAACTCTATGATAGATTGAACGTTACTATGGACTCTTGAATAGATCGATCAGAAAGAATAGCTTTGAGGTGGTTTCGTACCCTACCATAATCTCTTCGTTTGTTCTCCGCTATTAGTGACTTTGGAGTGACTCTTTGTTGCATGTTGAGGGCTAGTCATATGATCCAATTATGTTATCCTTGTTGAGAGAACTTGCACTAGTGAAAGTATGAACCCTAGGCCTTTCCTACTATCATTGCAATACCGTTTATGCTCACGTTTACCACTTGTTACCTTGCTGTTTTTATATTTTCCTTTCACAAAAATCAATATCTACCATCCATATTACACTTGTATCACCATCTCTTTGCCAAACTAGTGCACCTATACAATTTACCATTGTATTGGGTGTGTTGGGGACACAAGAGACTCTTTGTTATTTGGTTGCAGGGTTGTTTGAGAGAGACCATCTTCATCCTACGCCTCCTGCGGATTGATAAACCTTAGGTCATCCACTTGAGGGAAATTTGCTACTGTTCTACAAATCTCTGCACTTGGAGGCCCAACAACGTCTACAAGAAGAAGGTTGTGTAGTAGACATCAAGCTCTTTTCTGGCGCCGTTGCCGGGGAGGTGAGTGCTTGAAGGTATATCTTTAGATCTTGCAATCAAATCTTTTAGTTTCTTGTTTTATCACTAGTTTAGTTTATAAAAGAAAACTGCAAAAAAATGGAATTACGGTTACCTCATATGTTTCATCTTTTTAATACCTTTCGTGAAAATGATGGAAAGGAAAATTGTGATCAAGTACTAGAAGAAGAATTACATAGAATGCTTGGCATAAATTATGTGCATGATGAGCATGATTGCAATGTTGTTAGTATGAATTCTTTGAATACCCATGATGCTAATGATATGCAAAGCCACAAGCTTGGGGAAGCTATGTTTGATGAAGATGATATTTTTAGTCCCCCAAGTTTTGATGTGCAAATTTATTATGATGAAAGCATGCCTCCTATTTATGATGATTATATTGATGAAAGTGGATTTGGAGAGGTCATGACTTTATTTAGTGATGAATCCACTATTTCGGAAGGGGTTCCAATTGATTATGAAAACAAAGTTGCTATATATGATGATTATTGTGATGACTTGTATGCTATTAAGAATAATGATAACCATGAAACTTGTCATCATGATTTTAGTTTTCAATTGGATTATGCTTCACATGATAGTTATTTTGTTGAATTTGCTCCTCCCACTACTATGAGTGAGAAGAATTTTGCTTATGATGGGAGTAGTAAAATTTCTATGCAAGTAGATCATGAAAAGAATGCTTTATGTGCTGGTTATATTGTTGAATTCATTCATGATGCTTCTAAAAATTATTATGAGAGAGGATCATATGCTTCTACATATTGCAATAATATCATGTTTCCTCTCTCTATGTGCTTAAAGTTTTGAAGTTATGCTTGTTTTCCCTTCCTATGCTAGTTGATTATCGTTCCCATAAGTTGTTTGCTCACAAAATCCCTATGCATAGGAAGTGGGTTAGACTTAAATGTGCTATTCATATTCTTCATGATGCTCCCATTATTTTTCAATTCTTATCTTGTATGTGAGCATCATCATGCCCAGCTAGGGGCGTTAAACGATAGCGCTTGTTGGGAGGCAACCCAACTTTATTTTGTTTTCTTTGTTTTTGCTGCTGTTAGGTAATAAATATTGCATATAGCCTCTTATTAGATGTGGTTTCATGTTTTGTTTAGTGTTTGTGCCAAGTAGAACCTTTGGGAAGACTTGTGTGAAGTTTATATGATCTTGCTGTGAAAAACAGAATCGTTAGTGCTCGCTAAAGTAGTCTTCAGATTTTACTGGAGCGTGCTATTTAGTTCATTCTATTTGCAGATGATTAATAGACAAATTCCTCAAATTTACCAATTTAGTTTGAATTTTTTGGAGTTCCAAAAGTAGGCGAATCCTGCAGATTACTACAGACTGTTCTGTTAGTGACAGATTCTGTTTTTCGTGTGATGTTTGCTTATTCCGATGCATCTATGAGTAGTATTGGAGGATATGAACCATAGAGAAGTTGGGGTACAGTAGGTTTAACACCAATATAAACAAAGAATGGATTCATTTCTGTACCTTTGAGTAGTGATTTGCTTTCTTATACTAACGGAGCTCATGAGAATTTTTGTCTAAGTTTTGTGTTGTGAAGTTTTCAAGTTTTGAGTATTGCTTTGATGGACTATGGAACAAGGAGTAGCAAAGGCCTAAGCTTGGGGATGCACATGTCACCCCAAGTAAATTCAATATAATCAAAAGCCTAAGCTTGGGGATGCCCCAGGAAGGCATCCCCTCTTTCGTCTTCATCCATCGGTAACTATACTTGGAGCTATATTTTTATTCGCAACATGATATGTGTTTTGCTTGGAGCGTGTTGTATAGTTTGAGTCTTTGTTTGTTAGTTTTCCACAATCATCCTTGCTGTACACACCTATTTGAGAGAGTTAAATATGGCCTAGAAATTGTTAGAACACTCTATGTGCTTCACTTATATCTTTTGAGTTGAATAGTTTTTGCTCTAGTGCTTCACTTATATCTTTTAGAGCACGGTGGTGGTAATATTTTGTAGAAATTGTTGAACTCTCATGCTTCACTTATATCTATTCGAGAGTCTATTAAAACAACATGGTAATGTGTTTAGGCTAAAGAAACTAGTATTCACATGATAGACGTCCAATGTCAATGTAGTAAAAAAAATCACACCAAGTGCATTGAATAGAATGAGATGTTGGATGCTTGATAATTGTTTTGAGATATGAGGATAGTGATATTATTGTCATGCTAGTGGAGTTACTATGAAATTGAGAAATAGTTGTGTTAAGGTTAGTGATTCCCGTATCATGCACGTATGGTGAACCGCTATGTGACGAAGTTAGAGCATGAGGTATTTGTAGAGTGCCAACCTTTGGGTGGAGGTCGGGGGCACGCGATGGTTAACTCCTACCAACCTCCCCCCTAGGAGCATGCTTTGATTGCTTTGTTTTGATGACTCGTAGATTTTTGCAATAAGTAGATGAGTTCTTATGACTAATGTTGAGTCCATGGATTATACGCACTCTCACCCTTCCACCATTGCTAGCCTCTCTTGTACCGTGCAACTTTCGCCGGTGCCATAAACCCAATATATATCCTTCCTCAAAACAGACACCATATTGTTCCTCAAAATAGCCACCATACCTACCTATCATGGCATTTCCATAGCCATTCCGGGATATATTGCCATGCAACTTTCCACCGTTCCATTTATATGACACGCATCATATTGTCATATTGCCATGCATGATCATGTAGTTGACGTCGTAGTTGTGTCAAAGCCACCATGCATAATTTATCATATATGTCACTCTTGATTAATTGCATATCCCGGTACACCGCCGGTGGCATTCATGTAGAGTCATACTTGTTGTAATATCGAGTTGTAATAAAAAGTGTGATGATCATCATTATTAGAGCATTGTCCCATGTGAGGAAAGGCCAATAAAAAAAAGAGATGGCCCAAAAAAATAGAGAGGGGCTAATAAAAAAAGGAGAGAAAGCCCCTCCAAAAAAATGAGAGAAAAGAGAGAAGGGACAATTGCTACTATCTTTTTTCCACACTCGTGCTTCAAAGTAGCACCATGTTCTTCATTGTAGAGAGTCTCATGTTTAGTTACTTTCATATACTAGTGGGAATTTTTATTATAGAGCTTGGCTTGTATATTCCAACGATGGGCTTCCTAAAATGCCCTAGGTCTTCGTGAGCAAGCAAGTTGGATGCACACCCACTAGTTTCTTTTGTTGAGCTTTCATTCATATTTAGCTCTAGTGCATCCATTGCATGGCAATCCCTACTCACTCACATTGATATCTATTGATGGGCATCTCCATAGCCCGTTGATACACCTAGTCAATGTGATACTATCTCCCTCCTTTTTTGTCTTCTCCACAACCACCTCTCTATTCCACCCATAGTGCTATGTCCATGGCTCACGCTCATGTATTGCATGAAAGTTGAAAGGTTTGAAAAGATAGAGTATGAAAACAAATGCTTGGCTGAAATCAGGGTTGTGCATGACATGAATATTTTTTGTGATGAAGAGGGAGCATAGCCAGACTATATGATTTTGTAGGGATAACTTTCTTTAGCCATAGTATTTTGAGAAGACATGATTGCTTTGTTAGTATTGCTTGAAGTATTGTTATTTCTTATGTCAATATAGACTTTTATCTTGAATCTTTCAGATCTGAACATTCATGCCACAATTAAGAGAATTACATTGAAAAACTATATTGGTTAGCATTCCACATCAAAAATTCTTTCTTTATCATTTACCTACTCTAGGACGAGCAGGAATTAAGCTTGGGGATGCTTGATACGTCTCCAACGTATCTATAATTTTTGATTGTTCCATGCTATTATTTATGAAGTCTTGGATGTTTAACGGGATTTATCATTCACTTTTATATGATTTTTGGGACTAACCTATTAACCCAGAGCCCAGTGCCAGTTTCTGTTTTTCTCATGTTTTAGGGTTTTACAGAAAAGGAATATCAAACGGAGTCCAATTGACGAGCCAATTTTTTATGAATTTTTCTGGACCAAAAGAAGCCTCCGAAGCAAAAGAGTTGGGCCAGGGGAGCCACGGGCTGCCCTCGAGGGTTGGGGCGCGCCCTGGGAAGGTGGTGGCGCCCCTATCTCGAGGACGGCCCAGAAGCTTCCCTGACGTGGGACCTACGCAAAAAAATTCCTATAAATACTGAAACCTTCGAAAATTAACCTAGATCGGGAGTTCCGCCGCCGAAAGCCTCTGTAGCCACCGAAAACCAATCTACACCCGTTCTGGCAGCCTGCCAGAGGGGGGAATCCCTCTCCGGTGGCCATCTTCATCATCTCGGCGCTCTCCATGACGAGGAGGGAGTAGTCCACCCTCGGGGCTGAGGGTATGTACAAGTAGCTATGTGTTTGATCTCTCTCTCTCTCTCTCTCTCTCTCTCTCTCTCTCTCTCGTGTTCTTGAGATGTGACGATCTTGATGTATCGCGAGCTTTGCTATTATAGTTGGATCTTCTTCTCCCCCTCTACTCTCTTGTAATGGATTGAGTTTTCCCTTTGAAGTTATCTTATCGGATTAAGTCTGTAAGGATTTGAGAACACTTGATGTATGTCTTGCACGTGCTTATCTATGGTGACAATGAGATATCATGTGATCTACTTGATGTATGTTTTGGCGGTCAACTTGCGGGTTCCGTGACCTTGGGAATCTAGGTGACATTAGGGTTTTGATTGATTTGTGTCTTAAGGTGTTATTCTAGTACGAGCTCTATGATAGATTGAACGTTACTACGGACTCTTGAATAGATCGATCAGAAAGAATAGCTTTGAGGCGCTTTCGTACCCTACCATAATCTCTTCATTTGTTCTCCGCTATTAGTGACTTTGGAGTGACTCTTTGTTGCATGTTGAGGGCTAGTAATATGATCCAATTATGTTATCCTTGTTGAGAGAACTTTCACTAGTGAAAGTATGAACCCTAGGCCTTGCCTACTATCATTGCAATACCGTTCATGCTCACGTTTACCACTTGTTACCTTGCTGTTTTTATATTTTCCTTTTACAAAAACCAATATCTACCATCCATATTACACTTGTATCACCATCTCTTCGCCGAACTAGTGCACCTATACAATTTACCATTGTATTGGGTGTGTTGGGGACACAAGAGACTCTTTGTTATTTGGTTGCAGGGTTGTTTGAGAGAGACCATCTTCATCCTACGCCTCCCGCGGATTGATAAACCTTAGGTCATCCACTTGAGGGAAATTTGCTACTGTTCTACAAACCTCTGCACTTGGAGGCCCAACAACGTCTACAAAAAGAAGGTTGTGTAGTAGACATCACACGCCAGCGCGTGCCAGCGCGTGCCAGCAGCGCAGTTGCCGTTTTGGTGCAAAGGAGACAATGCAGGTGCAGGTTCCCGAGGAGCGGGACAAAGGCTTCCCCTTCGGTGTAATAAGACCGAAGACCACAAGGACGACAGGGAGGATGTCACCATCGAGCCCACCATCGCTTCATCGCCCGATCCCTTTGCAGGCGAAGACCGCTTTTGTCAGGATAAGAACGTCCTTGTGTTCCCGCTCAAAATGGCCGTTGTGGGATCCCTTCCCACCAAAACATTTCGGGGGTAGAGGACCATGGCCGCCTATATAAGTAGCTAGGGTCTCCACTATGGAGGCAAGCTGATCAGATCCTGAGACTCCGCCCACGCACAAAGGAGCAAGAACCCTTGCCTCCTAACCCTCCTGAGCTCTCCTCCTGAGCTCAGGAACCACTGTACTCATTCATACTCAAGCCCTCCCGAGGCTAATCCACCAAAGCAGGAAGTAGGGTGTTACACCGCAAGGTGGCCTGAACCTGGGTAAATTCGTGTGTGTTTTACTTGTTGTTCACTTGAGTCTCTTCATCGGACTAGGGCGAGACGCTAGGTAGAAGTGAGTGGGAGAGATCTTCATTCACGCCCCTGTGTTCGAACTTCTTGGGTTTGCGGAGCCCGTAATCCGACAAGAACACAACAGAGAAAACAGAGGATGCAATAAAGCACAAACTGCCACAACTTCTGCAAATGAACTCTGAATTGAGAAAACTCAAGCTTGTTGGATAGATGACAACGAGTAGCATCCAAACAACAAAAGGTTATAATGAGAAGAGGCAGGGGAGGTATGCCAAATATATAGAGGAGAGAAACCTCCAACCGAGAAGAACCGACATAACCTCCAACAAGGAAAACATCATAGAATATGCATGTTAACTCCATTTTCGATGAACTCGAGCTTGTCATGAAGTTGACTAAAAGCTGCAAATCTCACAAGGAGAAAAACCAAACAAGAACCAATAAAGATGATGCAAGGATGCAATGGTTTGAGCTCTCTATGAACGATACGATCAAGCTACCCATCGAGAGCCCCCCTTGATAGTACGACAATCGATCCTATAACCCGGTCTCCCACAACTACCATGAGACCGGTAAAATAGAAAACCTATCAAGGGCAAACCTTTGCCTTGCACAAAGTCCACTTGAGCTGGATGATGATGATCTTGACTCCCTCAAGCTGGACCACCTTTCTTGATTGCGTTGGCTCGGTGAAGACTAGTAGATTTCTTCCCCATACTCCACTATGGGTGAGCCACTCTTCGGCACATCTTCACAAGTCCATTGCCACCACAATGGACGACAAGCTTCAAGCATAAGATCTCTTTGTGATGATCCTACTTGAACTTGTCGGCGTTTTGGGAACGGGGGTACCCAGACTTGTCTGCCTGCAGCCCAGGGCGTGGCTCATCCGGCGGCCTGGTGCGGCCCAACCTCTTCAGCAACCACTCAAGACCCTCGCGAGGGGCCAAGCCTCGCGAGGCAGATGACGCAAGACCTCCCCTGGGGCAGCCTCACTAGGATGGCTCCTGAGGAGTAGAGATATCAAGGCAGGGGGCACCTCGCGAGGCCCTCATGACGTGAGCAGTGACAACCAAGGCCAGGCGGGCACCAGCGGGCGCAGGGTGCCAGTTTCCTCTTTGGTGCTAAAGGAGCAGGCGCAAGCGAGGAGTCCCGAGGCGTCAGACAACGGTTTCCATATTGGTGCAATAAGACCAAGACCAGCAGGACGGCAGAGGGGAGGTCATCGCGGAGCCCACGACAGGGTCACCACCAGAGCCTTTGGCAGGCGAAGACCACCTTTTGTCAGGATAGCTTGTACTAGCTGTCCCCCTTCAAATTTGGCTATTGTGGGATCCCTTCCCAGTCAATATTTGGGAAGATGACCCGGGCCTCTATAAATAGGACTAGCCACCACCATAGAAAGGGATCGGATCATTGAGACCACCCAGACACCCACAAGCTCACTCGAGCACAAGAACACCTCTCCTTAGGAGGCTGTTCTCCCCATGTACTAGTTCTTCCTCAGCCTACAAGGCAATCCACCACATCACACTAGATTAGGGTATTACACCACAACGGTGGCCCGAACCAGTATAAACCTTGCGTCCCTTGTTCTTTGGGTCCGACGAGCTAGGCCTAGGGATCGGCGAGTAGATGAGCTAGGCGGAAGGAGAGATCTTCGTGCGCACCCCAGATTTTGAACCACAAGGGTTTTGCCGGAACCCAAGATCCGACATTCGGCGCACCAGGTAGGGGTGTGCCAAAACTTCCCTTCCGTCGGTCCGCGCTCCATCGTCCCACCGGTTCCATGGCCGACGCTCGCAGAGCCCGTGCTGAGCGACGGGCTGCCCTCGCCGCCCGCGTCGCTCAGACAGCTCCTGCCGGCGGACCGCCCCACCGTTCTCCATCGCCTGCTGCCAACGCCACCACCGGCCCGATGCGGCGTGAACAGCAGGCCTCGTCCCTGCACCCCTCCGTGCGGCGAGACGGACGCACCGCGACCCCGTCACTGACCCCAACGGTCTCGTTGTCCCATGCTCGTCGCGGACCCGCGGACGCGCAGGCTGCGTTACTCATGGCACACGAGCTCCTATGCTACCGCCCTGTTGACGACCTCTATGAAGAATGACTCGACCGCATTGCCGAGCTCATCAGCGCCGCTGGGGCTCTCCAGCCCCGTCCCTCTCACTACCTCGTCTGCCTCCCCATGCGGACGACATGGCCCATGAAGCTCCTCTACTACCTCCGCGTCGAGGCATCGTCCAAGACCCAAGGCACGTGGCCCCACAGCGTGATCACCCACGCACGACACCGGTGCACGAAGAAGGAAGCTGCCAAGAGATCCGGCGGCCCCGCGAAGGAGCGCCAGCGCTCCCTCCACCACCGCGTTGAGACTGCGCGCCCCCGCCGCGGTGGAGCATGAGGACCAAGGCCAAGTTCCTCCTCCCCGACAAGCTCCGGTGTCGACAGCAGGCTGCAAGGCCCTCGCCCCCGAGCTGCGCAACGTCAACTGGCCTGGGAAGTTCAAGCCCGACCTGCCTCCACGCTATGACGGTACCCTCGACCCCGCGGAGTTACTGCAGCTCTATGAGCTGAGCATCGAAGTGTCCGGCGGCAACGAGAAGATCATGGCGAACTGGTTCCCCATGGCACTCAAAGATGGTGAGCGCTCATGGCCCCTGAACCTGCCCGCGGGATCGATCTCCACCTGGAGTGAGATGCGCGAGCTGTTCATCGCCAACTTCCAGGGCACCCGAGACCGCCCCCCCGGCCGCGGGTGACCTGCGGCGTATCAAGCAACAACCAGGAGAAACCCTACAGAAGTTCATCGAGTGCTTCAACAGCGTCCACGTCAAGATCCCCAAGGTCACGGACGAGGCCATCATTTCAGCATTCTCAGATGGTGTCCGCGACGTCAAGATGAAGGAGGAGCTCGCCATCCACGAAGATCTGTGCACGTCCATGGAGCTATTCAACCTCGCGACCAAGTGCGCCAGAGCTGAGGAGGGGCGCCTCTCCCTCGTCGAGCTCCCCACTGCTGAGCCTGAAGACAAGAAGGCCAAGAGCAAGGACGTAAAGCACAAAGGAGCGGCAGT
Source organism: Secale cereale (assembly GCA_902687465.1). Taxonomy (NCBI): domain Eukaryota; kingdom Viridiplantae; phylum Streptophyta; class Magnoliopsida; order Poales; family Poaceae; genus Secale; species Secale cereale. The sequence goes on from LR738711.1 coordinate 743,869,483, forward strand.
GCTCGTGGCTGAGCCGAAGATGAAGCGCGGCCACGACTACCTAGAGTCATCCAAGAGCAGCCGGCCATTTTGCGCCTTCCACAAGGTGCACAGCCACAACACCCACGACTGTCAACAGCTCCGGGCCCTCCACGAAGGACGCGTCAGCCAACGCCCCAAGCGCAACAACCGTGGCTATGGCCGTGGGGGAAGTCGGACTGGGGGACGCTGGGACGACTGCGGCCCCTGTCAGGAGTGGCGTGACCAACCTCGGGAGGACCGTTGGCGCGACCAGCCCCGTGAGGGCGCCTGGAGGGACCAGCCTCATGAGAACTGCCCCCAGGGCAAGGCTGGCCTTCCACCTCTGCCGCCACCAAGGAGGAACAACGACCAGGATGAGGGGGCTGGGGGCTTCCAGGAGCCTCGCGCCATCGCCTGCATCTTGGGCGGAGCATAGGCCCAGCCTCTCAGCGCCTCTTCAAGCAGTTCGCCCGGGAAGTAAACGCGGCTCTCCCCAAGCCCGAGGCTATGCACCCACTCAGGTGGTCCAAGTGCCCCATCACCTTCAGTTCAACAGACCAACTCAAGTGCGCGGCTATGGCCAGCGCCCTCCCGATGCTTTGTTCACCCGTCATCAGCAACGTCCAAGTTACCAAGACTCTCATTGATGGCGGCACAGGGCTCAATGTCCGACACGTTGAGACATTCAACAGCATCCAAGTACCGTCTGATCAGTTACTTCCTACCAAGCCCTACCCCGGAGTGACTGACGGCTCTACCACCCCCATAAGGTAGGTCCGCCTGCTTGTCACCTTCGGCAAGCGCGACAACTACCACACTGAGCTCATCGACTTCGACGTCGCCCACATCCATTTCCCTTACAACGCCATCCTCGGGTACCCAGCCCTGGCCAAGTTCATGGCAGTGACTCACCACGGCTACAACATCCTCAAGATGCCGGGGAGCGGCGGCGCCATCACCATCGCTTGTGAAGAGAGGGACGCAGTGTGCTCACTCGAGCGCGCTTACTAGGCAGCAACAGTCGAGGACCCAGACAACGACAACATCATCTACCCTCCTGAGGACGTCCCCAAGAAGAAGAAGAGCTGCTCGCCCTGGAGCCTCACGAGGTTGCAACGCCTGGTGGCAGCACCTTAGGACTTGCACCTAGGGATGGGCCACCTCCCTCTTATGCATAGGAAGGCGCACCTAGCGCCCCCTCAGGCTGGGCTCAGGGGCTCTCCTCTGGAGGGCCTTTGACTTAGCCAATGTCACGAGGGAGGCGCTCATGCACCATGTGGAGGAGTGCTTCACCACATGTTTCCCTCCGCAGGCCTCAAGGCGTGAGGCACCAAGCGCTCAGGAGTTCATCAGCCAGACCATTGAAGACCTACAGGTGCCAAGGGCAATGCGGGGCGAGCGCCGCCTGGCGCCTCAGAGTGCAGTTGTCGCCCAGGCTCAGGCGACGGACTGCGCGTCTGTGTCAATGTCCCCGCACTCAACAGGATCGCATCTCAGGAGCTCTACAGGCCTTCTCAGGTGGGCTGGTGCGACGGTCCCCCTCACAGCTACGTTCGCATGCCCTTCGGCCTATTGAACCAAGCGACTCAGCACCAACGCCACATGCAGGAAGTCCTGGCGACTCGCGAGGCGAGGCATCAGGAGATCCTGGCGGAGTTGGCCTCAGTTCTCTGCGAGATCTGGGAACCCCCGGAGCCTCGCGGGGCGCCGGAGCCAGGCGGTTCGTGAGGAATGACAGTTGCGTCAAGCGTCTTCAGCTACACCAACACTACTTCAGCAACTGTGCCAGGTGACATTTTTCCAGTTTTTGTTCAGCTGGGAGCGCCCTTCGGGCTGCATCATTCCCAGGCTGCACGGGTCCATCCCTGCGGCGTGTGTCCTTCTACATCTTTAGCTTAGCTTGTTGGGGGCGCCCCTCGGGCTGCATCATCCCCAGGCCACATAGGTCCGTCCTTGTGGCATGCATCTCATTTGGCGTCACTTGGTTTAGTCCGTTTCCTCCTGCAATTTTCCTTACGAGCATCGTCTACTCACTCATCACCTCTTCTGGTCTCCTTTGCTACTTAATGGACTTCTGCTCATCTCGCAACGGGGGCTCCATACGTTGGCACGACGCTTGTGCTCGGGTCCGCCCCTGCAACGCTGACAAACCCGATGGACCGAGCTCTGACCCGCGGCCCGCTCCGCAAGCGTCACCTCACCAGGTCCTTGATGCCTTCATCTTCATGCGGAATTATCAGAAGCCCAGTGGTAAGCGCGGTCCTAAGCTGTGCCTCTACAGGCTAACCTGCAGGAGTCTCACGAGCACGACGACAAGCGATCCCGCCGGTCTCCCTCCTCATGTAATCCACTTGCGCGTTAAAGGGGGGGGGGCTGTGAGCACCGCGTCTCAGGGGCTCTTACCGACTCTCCAGCCGTCACCCCTAGGCCTTGACCACAGCATCGCGACCTGGCATACCAGCGGTGGCTGAGCTTCGCTCGAGGGTCAGGACCCGAGGACGTAGAGCATCAAGAAGGATGGGGGAAGGGGAGACCGACTTAGAGAGCTCAGGCATGTTTGTACGTCAAGGGGGACCGCTGGGCATCACGACCCAAGGGCCTAACTGGTCCCGTAGCCCCTCAGCCAATAGTCTTGTCCTGGTGATCCGGTCAAGCCAGCGGAGGCTGAGGTACGTGCGGGGCCCGGCCCTGCCGACGCAGAACATCAAGGCCTAAGTCCAGCATTCCCTTCCCGAAGGACGTTCGTACGTCAAGGGGGACTACTGAGCATCGCGACTCAGGAGCCTAACTGGTCACGTAGCCCCCTCACCTCCAGGTGATCCGGACGATCCAACGGCGGCTGAGGTACGCGCGGCACCGGGCTCTGCTCATGCAGAACTCTAGGGCCAGTAGGGAGGGAATCGCGAAATCTCAGCCACGTGACATCGGAAGCGAGCCAGGCACGCCACTTAAGGAATCACCTCATGCTCATCAAGATAAGTCATGAACCCTTTCAGTGCCCCATCCTCACTCGAAGAACGGGATTCAGCAGTCACGCGTCGGCAACACCACCTCGCTTTTTAGCCTCCGGAAGCCGCTTGCATGCCAAGGGGGACCTCTTGAGCATCGCGCCTCAGGAGCTCTTACCGGACCTCGAGCTTCTCACCTCCTGGCCTTGACCACGGCATCGCAACCTGGCATACCAGCGACGGCTGCAACTTGCCTTGGGACTGGGGCCTGCCGGCGTAGAGCACTATGCTACCGAAAGGGTAAAAAGGGGCGATATTACCGAAACGGGGCTTGCAAACAGGGTCTACTAGCAAGGATAATAAGATAGGAGCAAAAGCATTAAAAGTTCTTTACATACCCTCATGGGGTTGTCCTTGAATCCTCACAGGGAACGCCACAAAGGGATTCCGGGAGGTCCTAACTACGGCCACCATCATCGACGCCATCATCAACAGTGGGCCATGATGGCCCACCTCTGACCTCGCACAGATCACCACCGGCGACGTGCTCGCGAGCCCGACGCGCTTAGGGCGTGTCGTGAGCTAGGGGCGCGTAGCTAGCGTCGCTCGTCTCCGGAGACTCGTCGGACAAAGGAGAGCTGCTGGACTCCCGGAGGCCATCACTGCTGCTAGACGATTTGGTGGCAGGGTCGATGGCTGGCATGGTGCCAGCCGCTGCGACGTCACAACGATTCCCTCAAGGGCAGCACTCCAAGCGGCGTCCCTCCTCGTCGAACGCCTTGAAGAGCAGCACGGAGGCGCCATCGTACTTGAAGTGGATGGCGAGGGCGCCTTGCGCATAGCAGACGCAGGCGACCTCGCCCCATCCGCGGGTCATGAAGACCTTAGCCGGGGAGACGACCTCAACCTCAGCCCCTGTCACCGGGGCCTGACACTCGGCGTGCTGCAACCACAGGTCGAGCGACCCCCTTGGCGGCATCTCCACGATGAAGAATGGCGGGAAGCGTATCCAGGATTTAGGAGGCATCGCCGCCCACACCACGAACTCGCGCGAGGAGCCTTGATAACGCTCAACCGTAAGGGATCGAGATAGTCTTCGCGGGTAAGAATAACCCAATTTATAGATTCGACACACGGGGAGCCAAAGAGTATTTATAAGCTTTAACAGTTGAGTTGTCAATTCAAATGCACCTAAAATATACTTACTTGCAACAAAAGATAAGTGGTAACGGTGATATGATAGTGATGGTTGTAATAGTAAAAGTAAACAGCAAAAGTAAACATCAAAATAACAACTAATAACCAGCAGGATTGAAACACTGTAGGCTAGGGAGATGGATGGTTGGGCGCTGCATGGATGAGATATATCATGAATCTAACTTGGGGCAAGGCACATAGAAAAGTAATGATCATCTAGGCAAGTATCAAACATTAGGCATGTATCCCACAGGTAGTTGTACGTGCTTGCAATAAGAACTTGCACAACATCTTTTGTCCTACCATCCCGCTACGAACGGGGCCAAAAGGAACTTATGGAGATTAAGGTGCTCCTGTCAAAGAGCACCGGAACAAAGCAATAAACTCAATAGATACATGTAATCCTCAAATCATGGACCATCCCCTTTGGTGTCCCAAGCTGTCACTTTTGGGATCGCCGGTTCCGGACCGTAATAGGTGCAAACAACTCATAGATAGGATCAAGAACACAAATATATTCATGCAAACACATATGGTTCAGATCTGAAATCATGGCACTCGGGCCCTAAGTGACAAGCATTAAGAGCAACAAGTTGAAGCAAAGATGATAAACACCATAGTAGATGATAGGCAACATGCCCCCAACAATCTGATAAACTATTACATGATCTAACTCATCCAATCCCTACCATCCCCTTTGCCTACAGCAGGGAATTACTCACACATGGAAGGAGAAGTCATGGAGGGAGGATGGAGTGGTGATGATGATGACGATGGCGACGATCTCCCCTCTCCGAAGGCCAAATCAGCCTCCAGATTAGCCCTCCCGAAGAAGAACCGAGGGTGGCGGCGGCTCCGCGACGGAAACTGGGAAAACGACTTCTGTTCTGGGGTTTTCTCGTCACGGGATAAATACGGGTCAAAGTAGGGCACCAGAGGGGGAAGGACCCGCCCAGGCGGCTTCCCGGCGCGGCCAGGGGTGGGGCCGCCTGGGCAGGGCGCCTGGGCCCCCCTGGCTGCCCTCTGGCCCATCTTCTGGCACAAGGGCCCTTCGGATGTGTGGATTTTCTGTGATTTTTCTTGGAATTTTCTGAGACACCTAAAAATCCGTTTTCCTGCACACAATAAAACCATACAGGCAGCTCTGCTGAAAACAGCGTCAGTCCGGGTTAGTTTAGTTCAAATCATGCAAGAATGAGGTCAAAACAATAGCAAAAGTGTTTGGAAAAGTAGATACGTTTGAGACGTATCAACTCCCCCAAGCTTAGCATATTGCTTGTCCTCAAGCAATTCAGTTCAACGAACTGGACGCGACAAAGAAAACTTTGACAAACTCTTTTGCTTCATAAGATGTATATAAGCATGTACTACGAAAAGAGTCTAGCAAGTATTGAAACAATGCTATGAGGACAATGCACGGAGCAATCCTTCTTTCAAGTGACCAATCACAAATAACCAAGAGTAAATAATATGCTACTGAAAATCAAGACAAGATTACATTGCACATAGCTTGAACATACTAGAGTGGTATCTCGCTAGCCTCCATGAATGAAGCAAAACATAATTGCAGAAACTCCTCCAGAGTTTTAAAGGAGACTAGAACTAAGAATTTCTGAATAAATAGTACCACAAGCATGCAGAAGACAATGTAATACTTTGGGACAATGCACATTACACTCAGAATGACAATTATGCTCTCCTAGTTGGTGCTTTGAAGAAAGAAGGTGGAGACTCTCGAACCGTGGAATTTGATGGCGAGGTTGAAAACCCGTGGTTGGAAGCAAAGACTAAACATGTACCAGAGCTCTTGGTTTTGAAAACAGAGGTAAAAATGATTTTGGGAGGTGCATATTTCGTCAACGAATGTTAGTAGACAACCCAATTACTTCTCGAGCTGGACAAGTTTCGAGGAACGGCTCCCGCACGGGGACGATCACATCCCCTTAATCTCCTTTGTTTATCACTGCCAAAAGTTTTCTGATTTCTCATGAACAAAGCGTGAAGGAGGGTTTGTTTGTTGTATTATCTTTTATGAGCCGGGCGCACTCATGCCAGTTCCTTCTCGTATTAGGGGTTTGCAGATTAGACATGCAATCCCGGGATAAAACTTGTCCAACTTAAAAAGATCATGAATTAACTACTACTTCCTCATGAGCTAAAACAGAGGCACAAAACAGGAGTAAATTTGAATAATTTCGAGATGGTACAAGAGAGTCTTCGTTAGGATGGCAGGTAAATACCACATAGGAAGGTATGGTGGACTCATATGGAATAACTGGTTTGAAAGGATTTGGATGCACAAGCAGAATTCCGCTTAGTACGAGCGAAGGCTAGCAAGAGACTGGGAAGCGACCAACTAGAGAGCAATAACGGTCATAATCATGCAAAGCGACAAAGCAACATTGAATCGGGCATGAAACTGATATAACTATTCTGAAACTCAAAGATCATCAAGGCAAAGCAGACTTTTTAGTCTTAAACATGTGTAAACATGTGCCAAGTCAATCCAAGAATTCTCCAAAAGGAAATACCACCTTAATATACCAAACTATGAACAGTGCAATGCATGTAAATCATTTCAATAACACATTATATACTCTAGCTATTTGAGACTAGCCACAAGGAAAACATGAACCACTGGGAAAGCATTGTAAACATAGCACTATGTCGCTACAAGCTGGTCTCTAGATCATGAGTACAGGCATATGTACAAAAGTAGAAACAAGAAGAGTTCATACCGGTTTTCCTTGTTGCTTCCCTTCAGTCGATCTTCGTCATTACTGCCTCGTCACTTGCACGATCGAACGTAGGAAATATAATTAAATGCCATCACGGACTCGAGCTGAACTCTGAAAACAAAGCAAACTAAAGAGAGAAAGGAAATCTTGTTGGGTTATTTCAAAGGTTGAACGAAAGCAAAAGAAAGAGAAAATCTTTTTGTTGTTTTTGCAAAGAAAGAACAAAGAAGAACGGGCAAAAACTTCAAAAAGATCAAAGCGAACAAAAATAAAACGGATAATACAATGGAAAAGTGAGAAGGGCACGTACTCCCCCAAGCTTAGGCTTTTGGCCTAAGTTGGTAGTAGCTACTGCCCCCAGGAGCCTCCTGCTCCGGGGGAATGCTGGTGAGTCCAAGGGTCGTAGAAGGACTCCGGCGCGTACACCGAACTCCTCGGATCCTCCCACGAAGAAGGGTCCGTACTCCAAGCAGAGGAAGACCCTTCACCAAACTGGGTGACGGTCTCCCCCTGGAAAGGTGGTAACTCACCGTGCTCCTCCTCGTTGGGCACAACCCCCTCCATGGGGTTATGAAACTGATGCTGGACCATGAACTCATCGAACCATGCTGCAGAGAGAGTTGAAGATGGTTTTCAGCTCGGAGGGCTGAGAGGTCATCTTTGCCGTCCGCCCAACGTTTGGCACACCTATTATTTCACAAAAATTTTCCAAGGACATGGTCAAAAGATTATTGTAAATTTTAAACTCAATAGCACCAGTATCTAGGTTATATCTAAAACTGTTAATGAAACCGGAGGTGAGTTTTTGATACTGAGTAACGCGGCACGTGACGAGCCGTGTCAGACCTGCATTAGCACAAAGATTATAAAACTCATCCTTAATTCCTGTAGCTTCAAGGAATTCATCACATGGGAACATCATAGCACGTGCTGGACTTGTGTCTTCCAACAACTCTAGGGGCACATGATCTTCATTGTAGCTCACCCTAGCAGTCGAGGATGAGGCTGCGGCTCTAGTAACTCGATCGGAGTGCGCGGGCCTCTTCTTCTCAAGCCACCCCTTTGCCCTTCCTAACAAACTCATTTCTGAAATTTTTGACAAATTACAAAAACAAGGATTTAAACAAAGTGGTTAAGGCAAACTACTCAACTTACTTACCTAAGGCATAAACTTGCATCAAAACTTGGAAAATAAATTTCTACACATGCATGCAAGCTCATCTACACAGCACCAAGAACTACTAAATACTCACAAATGAAGCCACCAATCAGAAATCTAATTGGAGGGGTGGAGGAGTTACATACCAGGGAGTATTTGTTCAAAATCTCAGCTCGAATGATAGGCTATAGAGAGAGATCGAAAATCGCCTCCAAGAACAGCAAGAACGCAAGAACAAGTGCAGAGCTCGTGTTTTCGGAGAGAAAGAGAGAGAGAGGAAGAAGACTCACCTGAAGGTGGGTCCTGTGGGCCCCAAGCGCCCTATGGGCGCGGCCAGGGGGCAGGCCGCGCCAGCTGGCCGCCTGGGCCACTGGTGGCCCCCCCTGGTCAGCCCCAGGTGCCTGTGGGTCACTCCCGGCATGGAAATTTTTATTTTTATTTTTCTGGAATTTTTCTGAAAACTTCACTGTTGAAATTTTTTCGAAGTTCAAAAAGCTGCAAAACTTTCTGAAAACTTAAAGCAGTGATTAGTATTGTGAAGCTTCAAAAACATAAACACTTGGTACAGCAAGGAGAACAAAAGCTAAAACAAATGAAAACATAACAAGCTCAACTTTTTACCTATATAAAACATGCTCACTAGTAAGGTTGATCAAGTCTTACCAACAAACATGCGATATATAGAGCAAAAAGTCTCACCTCTTACGAAATGATCATTGCACCTTTACTTTAATGGACATTGTCCCCACCATAATAGTTTTGTATTTGTGGTGCACATGTAGTGGACAGTCCCATTCTCCAATCTTCACGGTCTCGATATTTTCTATAGAGTTGAGGCCATGCCTCTTGTCGGTCTTCTTTGGAAAATACACCGTGTGTTCTTTATCATTCACATTGAAGGTAACCTTTCCTTTATTGCAATCAATAATAGCACCTGCAGTGTTAAGAAAAGGTCTACCAAGAATAATGGACATGCTCCCATCCTCGGGCATGTCAAGCACAACAAAATCAGTAAGGATCAAACAATTAGCAACTTCTACGGGAACATCCTCACAAATACCTATCGGGACGGCGGTTGACTTGTCAGCCATCTGAAGAGAGATATCTGTAGGAATTAGTTTATCTAAACAAAGCCTCTTGTAAAGAAAGAGAGGCATAACACTCACTCCTGCTCCAAGATCACATAAAGCAGTTTTGACATAATTATTCTTTATGGAGCAAGGAATGGTGGGTATACCTGGATCACCAAGCTTCTCAGGAATGTTGCCACTGAAAGAGTAGTTAGCAAGCATAGTAGATATTGCTTCATTAGGAATTTTTATTTTATTAGTAACAATATCTTTCATATATTTTGAATAGGGAGGTAACTTAATAGCATCAGTCAAAGGGATTTGAAGAAAAAGAGGTTTCATCCACTCACAAAACTTATTGTAATGCTCTTCTTCTTTAGATTTAAGAGACTTACCTGGAAAGGGCATGGGTTTCTGTATCCATGGTTCTCTTTCCTTCCCATGTCTTCTTGCGACGAAGTCTTCTCTAGTGTACTTCTTGCATTTGTCAGGTGCTTCTTCTTCTCGAACCTCGGGCGGATCATTCTCCTTATCCTTACCTTCAGGTTCGGCACCATCTTCAGTCTCAGCATCGGAGATAGATGTACCGTTGGGATCAACAGCTGGCTCTTCACTTGTAATAGGATCATTGGAATTGTCAGCCTCCTTGTGTTTCTTCTTCTTCTTCTTTGGAGAGCCAACAATTTCTTCCTCATGCATTTGAGAATCTTGCTCAATTCTCCTCGGATGCCCCTCTGGATAGAGAGGATCTTGAGTGCTAGTTCCTCCTCGGGTCTTAATCCCGAAGGCCTGCAAATCATCTTGTTTGGCATTGTTAGCAAGCAAATCTTTTTGCACATTAGAAATTTGTTCAAGCTGAGTTTGAACCATATGAAAATGCTTCACAAGACATTTAACATCATTAACTGTTTTACCTAGAACATCAAGCAAACTTTTGATAGCAAGGGAATTATCATGCAATTGACTTTGTATCCTCTCATTAAAATGATTTTGTTTCATACTAAAATTATCAAGCTCATCTAAACATTGATCAGGAGGCTTACCATGAGGGATGTCACTTGCGTTGAAATCTAAAAGAGAGTGTACCTCTACCATAGGAGGGTGAGTGTTAGGCTCACACAACTTCTCAATAGGGGGTAGATTCTTCACGTCTTCAGTTTTAATACCCTTCTCTTTAATAGACTTCTTTGCTTCTCGCATATCTTCAGGGCTTAGAACAAACATGCCCCTCTTCTTTGGTGGTGGTGGTGGTTCAGGGACGGACCAATCTTCATGGTTTTTGGCAATCCTGCCCATCAAATCCTCTGCATCGTCCGGTGTTCTTTTCCTGAAAACACAACCAGCACAACTATCCAAATAGGACCTGGATTCATCAGTTAGACCAGCATAAAATATATCGATTAATTCATTCTTAGGGACTCAATGTCCTGGTCTAGCCTGGATCAGACTACAGTACCTCCCCCAAGCTTTAGGGAGGTGCTCATCCTGCAACTGTTTAAAGTTATAAATTCTTTGTAAAGCAGCATGTTGCATATGAGCAGGAAAGTACTTATCAACAAAAGAGTGAGCTAAGTCTTGAGGATTCTTAATGGAACCACATGGTAGTGAATCATACCATGTTTTAGCACCTTCCTTCAAAGAGAAAGGAAAAAGCTTAGTCACATAAAAGTTCCATACCTTTTCATCCGTGGTAAACAAGCCACCCAACTCAGTGAGTTTGGTCAGGTGTGCAATAGCATCATCATTTTCTCTGCCATAAAAGGGGTCAGCTTCAACCATAGATATAAGTGAAAGATCAACAGAGAAGTCATAATCAGGATCATTGATGCATATAGGAGATGTAGCAAATTCAGGATCAGGAACAGTCTTGTTCTTCAAGGAGTGTTTTTCAAGCAGTTTCTTAATAGCTTCAGGGTCAGAGCCGGCAAACTCTGTCAGTTCCCTGCATAAATCATCATCAAGCATAATGTAATCATCATCAAGGAGTCTCTCCTTGAGTTTACTCAAATCAGGATAATCATAAGTTCCACCAATAGGGTAGCGAGTAACAGGAATTTCAATTCCAGATTTTTTTGCAGCAGCAGCGATCTGTTTCTCAAGAACATAACCAAGCGAACTAATATCATCAAGAGTAGTAGAAGCATCATCAAAAGTATCGGACATAGTAACAGATTCAGTAGAAGCATCATGTGGTGGTGGTGAGGCAAACTTACTCATAACAGAAGGTGAATCAAGTGTAGCACTAGTGCTCAGAACAGTACCTCTTCTTGTAGTGGATAGTAAGATCGGAACCTTAGGGTCTCCTTTCTTACCCATAGCGGATGAAGTGCAGCAGGTAGGATACTTCAAGTAGACTTGTAAATATTGCTATGCTCCCCGGCAACGGCGCCAGAAAACGGTACTTGATAACCCTCAACCGTAAGGGATCGAGATAGTCTTCGCGGGTAAGAATAACCCAATTTATAGATTCGACACACGGGGAGCCAAAGAGTATTTATAAGCTTTAACAGTTGAGTTGTCAATTCAACCGCACCTGAAATATACTTACTTGCAACAAAATATAAGTGGTAACGGTGATATGATAGTGATGGTTGTAATAGTAAAAGTAAACAGCAAAAGTAAACAACAAAATAACAACTAATAACCAGCAGGATTGAAACACTGTAGGATAGGGAGATGGATGGTTGGGCGCTGCATGGATGAGATATATCATGAATCTAACTTGGGGCAAGGCACATAGAAAAGTAATGATCATCTAGGCAAGTATCAAACATTAGGCATGTATCCCACAGGTAGTTGTACGTGCTTGCAATAAGAACTTGCACAACATCTTTTGTCCTACCATCCCGCTACGAACGGGGCCAAAAGGAACTTATGGAGATTAAGGTGCTCCTGTCAAAGAGCACCGGAACAAAGCAATAAACTCAATGGATACATGTAATCCTCAAATCATGGACCACCCCCTTTGGCGTCCCAAGCTGTCACTTTTGGGATCGCCGGTTCCGGACCGTAATAGGTGCAAACAACTCATAGATAGGATCAAGAACACAAATATATTCATGCAAACACATATGGTTCAGATCTGAAATCATGGCACTCGGGCCCTAAGTGACAAGCATTAAGAGCAACAAGTTGAAGCAAAGATGATAAACACCATAGTAGATGATAGGCAACATGCCCCTAACAATCTGATAAACTATTACATGATCTAACTCATCCAATCCCTACCATCCCCTTTGCCTACAGCAGGGAATTACTCACACATGGAAGGAGAAGTCATGGAGGGAGGATGGAGTGGTGATGATGATGACGATGGCGACGATCTCCCCTCTCCGGAGGCCAAATCAGCCTCCAGATTAGCCCTCCCGAAGAAGAACCGAGGGTGGCGGCGGCTCCGCGACGGAAACTGGGAAAACGACTTCTGTTCTGGGGTTTTCTCGTCACGGGATAAATACGGGTCAAAGTAGGGCACCAGAGGGGGAAGGACCCGCCCAGGCGGCCAGGGGTGGGGCCGCCTGGGCAGGGCGCGTGGCCCCCCTGGCTGCCCTCTGGCCCATCTTCTGGCACAAGGGACCTTCGGATGCGTGGATTTTCTATGATTTTTCTTGGAATTTTCTGAGACACCTAAAAATCCGTTTTCCTGCACACAATAAAACCATACAGGCAGCTCTGCTGAAAACAGCGACAGTCCGGGTTAGTTTAGTTCAAATCATGCAAGAATGAGGTCAAAACAATAGCAAAAGTGTTTGGAAAAGTAGATACGTTTGAGACGTATCAAGCCTCCAACGTGTGTTTGCGGGACGTCGTCATGCACCACGATGGCGCGATCGGCGCGGCTAGGGCGCGGGCGGTGCTGGGCGCTGCCTTCCCCTCCGTGGCCTAGTGCCCTAGTGTACAGGGGCAACGGGTAGCCAGGGGGAGGCCGCTCGTGGCAAGGCCTCGTCGCTTCCGACCTCATGGCGGCGCCGAGAGGATGGAATGGTATTTTCTTCGGTGGGAGCACTTCTGGCTCCTCGCGAGGAGTCTTCCCCTTTTCAGCGGTAGAAAATCGCCAAATCGGTGCCATGAGCGACTCGGCCAGGCGAGGGGCAAGGAAGAAGAGGAAGCGAGAGGAAGCGAGAGGAACGAAGGGAGAAGATGGGCTGCAAGGACTCCGCCTGCCACCTTATTTATAGCTAGGAGAAGGCCAACGGCCGGCCTTCATAATTGGAGGTAATGATGGTCTTTTGTGCATGCAAGGACTTGTCAAGTCGCGCAGTCGCCGAGGCTGCATGGGGAAGTGGAGACGCCCACGTCCCATCAATCACCACACGTCAATCAAGGCCGCATGCTTTAGGGCCCCGCGGCGCTCCGCACTTGACCCTTGGCTTCGCCTAGAAGCCAAGCCCGAGTGCACCTTGGGCCCGGGGGCTACTGTCGGCATTCAGGGAATGGGGGTACCCAAACTTGCTTGCCTGTGGCCTAGGGCGTGGCTCATCCAGCGGCCTGGTGCGGCCCAACCTCTTCAGCAACCACTCAAGACCCTCGCGAGGGGCCGAGCCTCGCGAGGCGGATGACACAAGACCTCCTCTGGGGCAACCTCACTAGGCCGGCTCCTGAGGAGCGGAGATATCAAGGCAGGGGGCACCTCGCGAGGCCCTCGTGATGTGAGCAGTGACGACCAAGGCCAGGCGGGCGCAAGCGGGCGCAGGGTGCCAGTTTACTCTTTGGTGCTAAAGGACCAGGCGCATGCGAGGAGTCCTGAGGCATCAGGCAAAGGTTTCCATATCGGTGCCACAACACCAAGACCAGTAGGACGACAGAGCGGAGGTCATCGCGGAGCCCATGGTGGCGTCACCACCAGAGCCTTTGGCAGGCGAAGACCACCTTTTGTCAGGATAGCTTGTACTAGTTGTCCCCCTTCAAATTTGGCCATCGTGGGATCCCTTCCCGCTCAATATTTGGGAAGAGGACCCGGGCCTCTATAAATAGGAGTAGCCACCACCATAGAAAGGGATCGGATCATTGAGACCACCCAGACACCCACAAGCTCACTCGAGCACAGAAACACCTCTCCTCACGAGGCTGTTCTCCCCATGTACTAGTTCTTCCTCAGCCTACAAGGCAATCCACCACACCACACTAGATTAGGGTATTACACCACAACAGTGGCCCGAACCAGTATAAATCTTGTGTCCCTTGTTCTTCGGGTCTGACGAGCTAGGCCCAGGGATCAACGAGTAGACGAACTAGGGCGGAAGGAGAGATCTTCGTGCGCACCCCAGAGTTCGAACCACAAGGGTTTTCCCGGAACCCAAGATCCGACAGAACTTGCAGACCACAACCTAACCCCACAAAGAACTCTCACGAAGACCATGGGTTAGTACACAAAGCGTAATTGACAATGCTTACCATACTATGGGATCGCTTGATCCCTCTATGTACATCTTCTATGCTTTGTGTGTTTATCAACTTGATTCGCTCTTTGATTTAGACTTGATCAACCTTGAATCTTTTCCAACTCTCTTCATTTGGATGATGTCTTGAAGGTAATCATGAATGATCACACACTCTTCTTCTTCAAGACATGCTTGCAATAAGCTCAACACTCACAAGACCAATCTTTGGATAATTCCTTAATAGCACCTTGGTCATCACAAACTCTCCTTGAAACCAACAAATGGACTCCAAGAAAAGCCTATGGACAAACCCTTCAAATATAACTCAAGGCAACAATTAGTCCATAGAGATTGTCATCAATTACCAAAACAAAACATGGGGGCACCACATGTTCTTTCACTTCGCGAGGATCGTTTTTGGAACAAACACAATCCAAGAGACTTGGAGTGGACGTCAAGGAAGCAACGAGGCAGCCACGAGGCAGGAGGGCGCGCCCAGGGGGGGGGGGGTAGGCACGCTCCCACCCTTGTGGGCCCCTCGTGGCTCCACCGACATACTTCTTCCGCCTATATATACTCATATACCCTGAAAACATCTGAGAGCACCATGAAACCCTATTTCCATCGCTGCATCCTTCTGTACCCTTGAGATCCCATCTTGGGGCCTTTTCCGGCACTCTGCCGGAGGGGGAATCGATCACGAAGGGCTTCTACATCAACACCATAGCCTCTCCGATGATGTGTGAGTAGTTTGCCACAGACCTTCGGGTCCATAGTTATTAGCTAGATGGCTTCTTCTCTCTCTTTGGATCTCAATACAAAGTTCTCCTCGATCTTCTTGGAGATCTATTTGATGTAATACTTTTTGCGGTGTGTTTGTCGAGATCCGATGAATTGTGGGTTTATGATCAAGATTATCTATGAACAATATTTGATTCTTCTCTGAATTATTATATGCATGATTTAATATCTTTGCAAGTCTCTTCGAATTATCAGTTTGGTTTGGCCTACTAGATTGATCTTTCTTGCAATGGGAGAAGTGCTTAGCTTTGGGTTCAATCTTGCGGTGTCCTTTCCCAGCGACAGCAGGGGTAGCAAGGCATGTATTGTATTGTTGCCATTGAGGATAAAAAGATGGGGTTTATATCGTATTGCTTGAATTTATCCCTCTACATCATGTCATCTTGCTTAATGCGTTACTCTGTTCTTATGAACTTAATACTCTAGATGCATGCTGGATAGCGGTCTATGTGTGGAGTAATAGTAGTAGATGTATACATGATCATGCATAGATATTCTCATAACTATGCACTTTTCTATCAATTGCTCGGCAGTACCCACCATAAAATATGCTATCTTGAGAGAAGCCACTAGTGAAACCTATGGCCCCCGGGTCTATTTTCCATTATATTAATCTCCCGTCAACTAGCTATTTTTATCGTAGTTTATTTTGCAATCTTTACTTTTCAATCTATACAAGAAAAATACCAAAAATATTTATCTTATTATCTCTATCAGATCTCACTTTTGCAAGTGGCCGTGAAGGGATTACAACCCCTTTATCGCGTTGGTTGCAAGGTTCTTAATTGTTTGTGCAGGTACTAGGGATTTGCGTGTAGTCTCCTACTGGATTGATACCTTGGTTCTAAAAAACTGAGGGAAATACTTACGCTACTTTGCTGCATCACCCTTTCCTCTTCAAGGGAAAACCAACGCATGCTCAAGAGGTAGCAAGAAGGATTTCTGGCGCGTTGCCGAGGAGATCTACGCACAAGTGAAGACATACCAAGTACCCATCACAAACTCTTATCCCTCGCATTACATTATTTTCCATTTGCCTCTCGTTTTCCCCTCCCCCACTTCACCTTGGCTGGTTTATTCGCCCTTTTACCGTTCGCCTCTTATTGCTTGCTTCTTGTTTGCTTGTGTGTTGGATTGATTGTTTGTCACAATGGCTCAAGACAATACTAAATTGTGTGACTTTTCCAATACCAACAACAATGATTTTATTAGCACTCCGATTGCTCCTATTACCGATGCTGAATCTTCTGAAATTAATGCTGCTCTATTAAATCCTGTCATGAAAGATCAATTTTTTGGCCTTCCTAGTGAAGATGTCGCTACTCATCTAAACAACTTTGTTGATTTGTGCGATATGCAAAAGAAGAGAGATGTGGATAATGATATTGTTAAAATGAAGCTATTTTCGTTTTCGCTTACAGATAGTGCTAAAACTTGGTTCTCTTCTTTGCCTAAAAATAGTATTGATTCATGGAATAAGTGCAAAGATGATTTTATCTCTAAGTATTTTCCTCCCCGCTAAGATCATCTCTCTTAGAAACGATATTATAAATTTTAAGCAACTTGATCATGAGCATGTTGCACAAGCTTGGGAGAGGATGAAATTAATGATACATAATTGCCCTACACATGGTTTGAATTTATGGATGATTATACAATTTTATTATGGTGGATTGAATTTTGCTTCTAGAAATCTTTTAGATTCGGCTGCGAGAGGCACTTTCATGGAAATCACTTTAGGAGAAGCTACTAAACTCCTAGATAATATTATGGTTAATTATTCTCAATGGCACACCAAAAGATCCACTAGTAAAAAGGTTCATGCGATTGAAGAGATTAGTGTTTTGAGTGGAAAGATGGATGAACTTATGAAATTGTTTGCTAATAAGAGTGTTTCTTCTGATCCTAATGATATGCCTTTGTCCACTTTGATTGAGAATAATAATGAATCTATGGATGTGAATTTTGTTGGTAGGAACAATTTTGGTAACAACGCGTATAGAGGAAACTTTAATTCTAGGCCGTTCCCTAGTAATTACTCTAATAATTATGGTAATTCCTACAACAACTCTTATGGAATTTTTAATAAGATGCCCTCTGATTTTGAGACTAGTGTTAAAGAATTTATGAATTCGCAAAAAAAATTCAATGCTTTGCTTGAAGAAAAATTGCTCAAGATTGATGAGTTGGCTAGGAATGTGGATACAATTTCTCTTGATGCCGATTCTTTGAAACTTAGATCTATTACACCTAAGCATGATATCAATGAGTCTCTCAAGACCATGAGAATTTCCATTGATGAGTGTAAAGAAAGAACTGCTAGGATGCGTGCTAAAACAGATTGCTTTGTGAAAGCGTGTTCTTCTAGTTTTCATGATAATAAAGATGAAGATCTAAAAGTGATTGATGTGTCTCCTATTAAATATTTATTTTCCAATATTAATCTTGATAAAGATGGGACTGGAGATGAGTCAACTTTAGTTAAAAGGCGTCCCAATGTTTCGTAGTTTTTAGATCTTGATGCAAAAATTGGTAAAAGTGGGATTGGAGAGGTTAAAACTTTACATAGCAATGAACCCACTATTTTGGATTTCAAGGAATTTAATTATGATGATTGCTCTTTGATAGATTGTATTTACTTGTTGCAATCCGTGTTAAATTCTCCTCATGCTTATAGTCAAAATAAAGCTTTTACTAAACACCTCGTTGATGCTTTAATGCAATCTTATGAAGAAAAACTTGAATTAGAAGTTTCTATCCCTAGAAAAATTTATGATGAACGGGAACCTACTATTAGAATTAAGATTAAAGATCATGAATGCTATGCTTTGTGTGATTTGGGTGCTAGTGTTTCCACAATTCCAAAAACTTTGTGTGATGCGTTAGGTTTCCATGAACTTGATTATTGTTCTTTAAATTTGCATCTTGTGGATTCTACCATTAAGAAACCTATGGGAAGGATTAATGATGTTCTTATTGGTGCAAATAGGAATTATGTTCCCGTAGATTTCATTGTTCTTGATATATATTGCAACCCTACATGTCCTATTATTCTTGGTAGACCTTTCCTTAGAACTATTGGTGCAATTATTGATATGAAATAAGGAAATATTAGATTCCAAATTCCGTTAAGGAAAGGCATGGAACAATTTCCTAGAAATAAAATCAAATTACCTTATTAATCTATTATGAGAGCCACTTATGGATTGCATACCAAAGACGATAATACCTATATCTATTCTTGTTTTTATGCCTAGCTAGGGGCGTTAAACGATAGCGCTTGTGGGGAGGCAACCCAATTTTATTTTCTTTGTTTTTGTTTATGTTTAGTAATAAATAATTCATCTATCCTCTGGTTAGATGTGGTTTTGTGTTTTAATTAGCGTTTGTGCCAAGTAGAACCTTTGGGAAGACTTGGGTGAAGTCTTTGCGATCTTGCTGTAAAAACATAAACTTTTGCGCTCACACGATTCGCTACCATTTTTAACTGGAGAGTGCTTTTAAGTTGATTCCTTTTTCAGATGATTAATAGACAAATTCCTCACGTCTACCAATTTATTTCAGAATTGTTAGAGTTACAGAAGTATTCGAAAGTTACAGATTCCTATAGACTGTTCTGTTTTTGATAGATTCTGTTTTACATGTGTTGTTTGCTTATTTTGATGAATCTATGGCTAGTATTGGGGGGTATGAACCATAGAGAAGTTGGAATACAGTAGGTTTAACACCAATATAAACAAAGAATGAGTTCATTACAGTACCTTAAAGTGGTGGTTTGTTTTCTTATACTAACGGAGCTCACGAGATTTTCTGTTAAGTTTTGTGTTGTGAAGTTTTCAAATTTTTGGGTAAGGATTTGATGGACTATGGAATAAAGAGTGGCGAGATCCTAAGCTTGGGGATGACCAAGGCACCCCATTGTAAAATTCAAGGACAACCAAAAGCCTAAGCTTGGGGATGCCCCGGGAAGGCATCCCCTCTTTCGTCTTCATCTATCGGTAACTTTTACTTGAGACTATATTTTTATTCACCACATGATATGTGTTTTGCTTGGAGCATCTTGTATGATTTGAGTCTTTGCTTTTTATTTTACCACAATCATCCTTCGTGTACACACCTTTTGGGAGATACACACATGAATCGGAATTTATTAGAATACTCTATGTGCTTCACTTATATCTTTTGAGCTAGATACTTTTGCTCTAGTGCTTCACTTATATCTTATAGAGCACGACGGTGGATTTACTTTATAGAAATTATTGATCTCTCATGCTTCACTTATATTATTCGAGAGTCCTTTAGAACTGCATGGTAATTTGCTTTGGCTCTAATATGATAGGCATCCAAGATGGGTATAATAAAAACTTTCATATAAAGTGCATTGCATACTATGAGAAGTTTGATGCTTGATGATTGTTTTGAGATATGAGGATGGTGATATTAGAGTCATGCTAGTAGAGTAATTGTGCATTTGATGGTGTTAAAGTTTGTGATTCCCGTAGCATGCACGTCTGGTGAACCATTATGTGATGAAGTTGGAGCATGATTTATTTATTGATTGTCTTCCTTTGTGCGGAGGTCGGGATCGCGCGATGGTTAACTCCTACCAACCTTCCCCTAGGAGCATGCGTGTAGTGCTTTGTTTTGATAACTTGTAGATTTTTGCAATAAGCATATGAGTTCTTTATGACTAATGTTGAGTCCGTGGATTATACGCACTCTCACCCTTCCACCATTGCTAGCCTCTCTAGTACCGCGCAACTTTCGCCGGTACCATAGACCCACCATATATCTTCCTCAAAAGAGTCATCATACCTACCTATTATGGCATTTCCATAACCATTCTGAGATATATTGCCATGCAACTTTCCACCGTCCCGTTTATTATGACACGCTCCATCATTGTCATATTGCCTTGCATGATCATGTAGTTTACATTGTATTTGTGGCAACGTTACCCTTCATAATTTTTTCATACATGTCGCTCTTGATTCATTGCATATCCTGGTACACCGCCGGAGGCATTCACATAGAGTCATATTTTGTTCTAGCATCGAGTTGTAATTCTTGAGTTGTAAGTAAATAAAAGTGTGATGATCTTCATATTAGAGAATTGTCCCAATGAGGAAAGGATGATGGAGACTATGATTCCCCCACAAGTTGGGATGAGACTCCGGATGAAAAATAAAAAAAAGAGGAAAAAAGAGGCCATAAAAAGGCCCAAAATAAAAAAAATAAAAAATGAGAGAAAAAGAGAGAAGGGGCAATGCTACTATCCTTTTTCCACACTTGTGCTTCAAAGTAGCACCATGATCTTCATGATAGAGAGTCTCTTGTTTCGTCACTTTCATATATTAGTGGGAATTTTCATTATAGAACTTGGCTTGTATATACCAATGATGGGCTTCCTCAAAATGCCCTAGGTCTTCGTGAACAAGCAAGTTGGATGTACACCCACTTAGTTTATTTAGTTGAGATTTCATACATTTATAGCTCTAGTGCATCCGTTGCATGGCAATCCCTACTCACTCACATTGATATCTATCGATGGGCATCTCATAGCCCATTGATACGCCTAGTTTATGTGAGACTATCTTCTTCCTTTTTGTATTCTCCACAACCCCACTCCATTCCACCTATAGTGCTATGTCCATGGTTCACGCTCATGTATTGCGTGAAAGTTGAAAAAGTTTGAGAATACTAAAGTATGAAACAATTGCTTGGGTGAAACCATGGTTGTGCATGATTTAAATATTTTGTGTGATGAAGATAGAGCATAGCAAGACTATACGATTTTGTAGGGATAGCTTTCTTTGGCCATATTATTTTGAGAAGACATGTTTACCTTGTTAGTATGCTTGAAGTATTATTATTCTGATGTCAATATTAAACTTTTGTCTTGAATCTTTCGGATCTGAACATTCATGCCACAATAAAGAAAATTACATTGAAAATTATGTTAGGTAGCATTCCGCATCAAAAATTCTTTTTTTATCATTTACCTACTCAAGGGCGAACAGGAATTAACCTTGGGGATGCTTGCACTACAAAAAAATACACTTCCGTGATGATACATGTTTGTCACAGTAGGTCACATTTTCTGTCATGCATGTACATCCATGACAATTTTATGACAGAATCAAGATAGTCATACATGTGCTGTCGTAGAAGTGTTCCATGACATTACCAAAATTATCATCATGGAAGTGTCCACTTCCATGACGATAAATCGCGCGTCACAGAAGTGCTTTCGTCAAGGGTGACCGACACGTGGCATCCACCGTAACGGAACACCGTTAAGCTATCGGGTCCGGTTTTGGATCCGATAACCCGGTAACAGCCCGGACCAATGGGGATTTTCCACATGTAAAATTCTGATTGGCTTACGAAAACATGTGTCAGCTCCGCGTTGGCACATGTGTCACTCATCCAATGGGCGAGATGTGCCTATGATATGTTGACACGTGGACCAACCCAAAAGTGGCCCATAAAGTTTAAATGGGCCAGCCCAACTAAAGGCCCACAAGATTTTGTGAACCGTAATGGGCTGGCCCAGCTAAAGGCCCATGAGATTTTGCGGACAATAATTGGCTGGCCCAGCTAAAGGCCCACAAGATTTTGCGGGCCATAATGGGCCGGCCCAGGTAAAGGCCCACAAGATTTTTGTGGGCCATAATGGGCCGGCCCAAGTGAAGGCCCACAAGATTTTTGTGGACCGTAATGGGCCGGCCCAGCTAAAGGCCCATGAGATTTCGCCGACATTAATGGGCCGACCCAGCTGTAGGACCACAAGATTTTGAGGACCCAAGTAGGCCGGCCCATTAACTGGCTGCCATGTTTTGGGCCAAATGCCGGCCCATATTTGATCTGGTCCATTAATGGCCTGCCACGTTCCAGGCCTAACAATGGCCCATATGAGATCCGGCCCATTAAAAGCCTACCACGTTCTGGGCCAAATTACGACCCATATCAGGTCCGGCCCTTTAAGAGGCTTTGGGCTAAATTATGGCCCATATCAGATTCGGCCCGTTAACTGGATGCTATGCTTTTGGGCCCACTTGCTAAAGGCCCATTTAATAATTCGGCCTGATATTAGTTTCCGCCTATGAAGGGCCCGTTTAACATTTCGGCCCTATATTAATTTCGGCCTGTTAACATATAGTTGGGCCTAACTACGGCCCGGTTTGCATCCGGCCTGCTCGCAGCCGATAATCTGATTGGGCCAAACAAGGACCGAGACAATGTTGGCCTGTTAAAAGCCTGTGATTTGATTGGCACAATCATGGGCCGGGGTCCACTTTGGGCTTCTATTGGCCCCTGAGCTGTTCGGCACGTTTCAGGCCCAACCAATTTCTCAGCCTCCTAAAAGCCCATTGAGTTTTCTTGCGAAAAGAGGGCCGATGGTTTACTCGGCCTATTAAAGGCCCGACTCTACTAGTGGGCCAGTTTACATTTACGCCTTCTAAAAGACCAAGATGACGGGGCCCATGATGCGTATCATACATCGTGATTGCATGACGGCCCGATTATGTCCCGTAATTTTACGGTTTGGCCGGTTTACTGCGAAGACAGGATATATATACAGTAAAATAACTGCAGCATCGTGAATTAGAAAAAACCTAGACTATACAATAAAGAAATTATGGAATATTACATCCACTAGGCATTAAAGTTCGCCACTATGATAATAAAGCACAAGCAGACAACAGATTACATACACGGGGCATCAAAGATAGCCACCGGTGCAACTAAACACGCCGACAAAATAATATACAAAACTGACAACACTTCAATAGAGTTCAAGAAAGGTTAGCCCTGCTGGGGAGCTGCAGCGCAAGCAGCTGAGCAAGCTGATGAGACTGCGCTTGTTTAGCACTTATACCCTCCTCACTCTGAAAGATAAACAAGCAGATAGATGACATGTTTTGCACATAAAAGTATCAGTGCTGACAATTCATCACATTTCTTAGTGACGAATAAAGTGACACAGTTTAAAATTTCATTAACACAATATGGTATTGTTCAGGTCAAGACATGGTAGGAAATGACATTGTGAAGGAGTTGGTAGCTTCACGACACCAGTCGATTACAGATCAAGAACTCATAAGTATCAATGGTTAGTGTGCTGTCAATTTACCCCATGTCAGATTGGCAAATAAAGAGACGGTTTAAATGATAGTAGAATGATATGACATTGTTCATAGTTAAGACATTGCAGAATATGACATTGTGCTTTAGTGGGTAGGTTCACCACACCACTGGATTACGGATCAAGAACAGAAGCATACATGCAGTGCAAAAGAAGATTACTTGCTCTGTATAGTTTAATTTACATGGTATGAAGAAGGAACTTGGTTGTACAACTGAAAACTTAAATTGAGAAGGACAAACTTTTGTTTATGAACTACATAATAAACTTTAAACATGTAATTTAATGCAAACACAAAAATAAACAGCTGTTGCAGTCATGCGTAACCAAATATACACAACAAAGTTTGAAGGCTTGAGAAGGACAAACTTACATTATTGGTGAAGCCACGCTCTATAAAGCCCTTGTTCATGCTGATGGGGGGGGGGAATTCAAGAAGTTTACCACATAATCTTCTTCATAAGCTTTGCCTTTATTCTACATTTTGTTAAGAGTAAATATAGATGTGACAATATAAGAAAAATGGAGAATATTTAAGATAAGATGAAGAGTGATGCTACATAACCAAGTAGCTATAAATATAAGTACAGTGATACAGGCAAAAGGTACAACCAAGAGCAATGCAGAGCTAAACTTCTTCAGTACCATTAGTGTTATCCAACCTTATGGTAAGAGTAAATATAGATCTTATGTGTAGAAAATGGAGAGCAAAGGAAAATAAGCTGCAGAGTGATGGTAGATGAACAACTACCTGTCAATATAAGTACACTGATAAAGGACAACATGTACTTACAAGAACAATGCAGAGCTAAAAAAATTCATTGGCATTGGATATATTCTACACTAATGTAACCATTCATACATATCAGATAATTTGGAGCAAACAATTGATAAACAAGCTATCATGCATACTGCTGTCACATAATGAACCAGGTATGTATGCAAGTACAGTGATACAGGACAACAGGTACTAACAAGAGCAAAGCAGCGGGCAACATATTTGCGATATCCTGTCGTTCTTTTCAAACCGTAATTCTTTTTCGAGCAGATTTCCTGCAAATAAGATCCGTAAGGCACATGCGGAAAAGTAGAAGTTCAAATTGTCATGCGATATCATAGACAGTACCTCATCCTCGGAACAAGACCTGTGCATAACAAGGTTTTTCCATTCAATGTCTTCTAAATTTAGCACAGGAGACTTCACCAGAAATTCGTTTATAGACTTGCCATCAAAGTGTGATTTCCTCAGGTAACACCAATACTGCTGCAAATGCTTCCTTGAAAAGCGCAAGCAAGCTTTGCTCATCATGACTATCCAGATTGACCCTCGCCTACTTACAACAATGTAATGTTAATCATTGATGTGTTCAATCAGCAGAAAACAGGAAAATAATCACCATGAATAATAGCACATACATGTAAGTGGGACAGGAAGATGTGAAAATGGTGTTTGTCTTCACTATAATCTTCCCATGATGGGAATATATGCACTTAGTCCCTAACAACATCGAAAGCATTGTCTTTTAAACTGGGAATAACTGGAATGGGGTTCCAATCTGCAGGAATTGGCCATCTCTGCAGTTGGGATAGGTCTTCGGTCAGTGGACTTGCTGTACTTTTTGCTGGAGTGAGATTTTTCTGTGGTACGGCTGGTGCTATGGCAACTGAAATCGGCATACCTTTTGCTGGAGTGCAGGTCCTGTGTGGTGTGGCTAGTGGTGTGGCCAGTGAAGTATGGTGTAATGCCCCGGATGTAATACTTTCCCTTTTGGGCTTATAATAAATCTCCGGCTTCATCTACTTCCATTTCGGGTTCTTTGTCTTTCGGGCTTTCGTCGTTTTGTTGTGTGAGTGTGTGGCTTTCATTCATATCATGTAGACATGTGCATTGCATTGCTTTTGTGTTGTGGGTTGCATCCGGTTCGTGGCGTTTCTTCCCGTTGTCCGTTTCGTGTTCCGGAGCTCCCTCACGTGTCCGTGACGTCCCGTAGGCCTTCTTTGTTGTTCGGGCGTTTTTCGTTACCGGTGTGCCGTGAGGTTGTGTTGTGTGTTGTTGTTTTGTTGTGCGCAACCCGCCTCTCTAATCTCGTCTCGTTTGGACTCCGTTGACTTTTCCCTCCGTTGTCCGTGTGGGCCCGAAGTGCCCTTACTTCGTGTCCCGGAAATACCCCTGCTGCAGTCTCTTTTCTCCGTCTGGGCCTTTTAAATCGTCCCCGCGATCGGATCCGTTGGATCCAGATCGGAGGGCTCCTAACACCCCTATCTCCAAACCCTAGTCTAAATTGCTATATATAGACCCCTAGTCTATGTTGGCATTCCATTCTTCTTCCTCCCCTCTCCTTTCTTTTTTTTTTCTTTTCTCAGATCCAATCCCCAGATATTTCTCTGGTTCCCGAGGGAACCAGCTCCCTCGAGCCGCCATTCGCCAGATCCGAATCGGGATCAACTCCCCGAGGTCAACGCCTCGAGCCGCCTGGGCGCGCGCTCGTTTCTCCCTCGACCGCATCGGCGCGTCACCGACCGGGCTCTCCACTTGGTCCCAGGATCGATCGCATCGGCCAGGGCCCGGGGGGGGACCAGTTCCCCGGCCCGACCGCTCGATCTCCCGCTTCGCCACCTCCCTCGCCTCGCATCGGCCGGGCCAGGCCCGTACGCCGTCTTCCCTCCGATCGCCAAGTCCGTCGTCGCCAGGCCTCCGCACCGCAGGCGCCAGCGGGCCGCCGCCTCACCAGGCCCAGCGCGCCTCCCGCCGCTCCACCGAGGCTGACCAGGCCGTCGCCCCACCAGGCCGCGCCCAGCTCCTTCTCCGGCCTCCCTCCGCTCCAGGCCCAGCCGAGGCCAGGCGGGCCCTTCGCCCTTCCGCGGTAGCCGGCCGGGCCGCTCCTCCCGTGGGCCGCCGCGGGCGCGCCGCCTCCCAGGCCCGTTCGCCGCCGCGCACTGTTCCTTCCCGGGCCGCCTCGCCAGCCCAGCCGGGCCGCCGCTACTGTTCATCTCCGTTTTTTTTCAGATCTGGAGAGGTTGACTCTTTCCCTAAGCCCCAGTTTTTACCTGTCTGATGCAATCTTTAAACTGCTGTATCTTTTTACCTGTTGCTCCGTTTTGAGCGTGTGATATGTCCAGATGTTCGTGGAGATGCCCTCTACGTTTTACCTGTTGTAGTCATGCATGTTAGAGGTCATCTAGGGGCTTGTTTTGCTGTTGCAAGAGTGTATGATGATATAAACTGCTGTTATGTGTTATTTTTGTGCCACCTTTGACATGTGATAACTTTTAGCTCGTTTGTCCAAACGATGCAAATGACATGTCCACGTGTTCGTCTCGTCACGAACTACGTGTTGGGTGTGATAGGTTGCATGGTAGATGTTTTGTTTCCTTGTTATCATCCTTGCAAGATGCCATGTTCACATGTTGTGTTTTTACTTGTTATGAAATGCCATGTTGTTGAGCTCGTTGTAATCGGTGTGTTCACCACATTGATGCATGCTTGTGTGTTTCGGGATCACCGTCATATGTATTTTGATGAGGTGCTTACCCTTTGCCATGATTAGTTTCGAGGTGTCTTAAACATGCTCTTTTTGATGCTATGATGATGTTGCTGTTTTGGGACTTAGTGAAATTTCACTAAGTCTGAAATCTGTAACGTTCCGATGCCATGTTCGTGTGATGTTGTAGGACAAAGCATGATAGTTTTGGGGTGGATTTTGATTGTTCCATGAAGTATATATTGTTGTCTTTCCATTCATGTCCTCACATGTCCATTTGAGGTGCTGTAGCATGTTTATCTTTTGCTCCAAACTTTCAATAAAATTCTGCTGCCAGAATTTTATTTCAAAGTTCAATATGTCCAAGATCATTGCTATTGATCCGTGACTCCGTTGGGGGTGCACTTTGGACCTAGTTGCTGTACATTATATCTATTTTGTGTTCAAGTCCTTTGCCATGCTTTTGGGGTGCTGTAGATTATTTATTTTGAGCTCCCAAGATGCTATGTTGCTGTAATTTGCAGTTTTCGCTCAAATCTTGTTTCGGGCATAACTTTTAGCCCGTAACTCCGATTTCAGCGAATCTTATATCAAACTTGGGTGATTTTCAGTGTAGATTAATAATATCAGCTTGTTATCTTGTTTTGAGGTGTTTTGCTTGAGTGATGTTTTACGTGCTCCATGTGCATCACTAGTGCATCCTCATGCATACATGTTTTTTCGAGTGCGCATTGCATCGTGTTGATTGGTGCTTGGTGTGTTTGTCTTGTTTAGAGCACGAAGTTGAGCACGAGTTTTCCAACGAGGTTGAGCACGAGGTTTCCAACGAGTTTGAGCAAGAGGACCCTTCTTTCGATCCGAACTTCTTCTCTTCAGGCAAGATGACCGAACCCCGATAACATTACTATCTTTGTCTATTGCTAGTAGTCTCGATCTATAGTTTTGCCTCGATGCCCATGTTCTTCTTGTCAGCCTCCTACTTGTAACCAATTGCCATGTTTAACCACCCTACCTATGCAAACCGTTGCTTGGCTAAGTACGCTTCGCTCAGCCCTTCTTATAGCGTTGCTAGTTGCAGGTGAAGTGAAGATGCTTGCTCCATGTTGAAGTTTGGTTGGGTTATATCACACTATATAAATGCTTTAACTGAAATCATCTATATATTGGCAAGGGTGGAAGGCTAAGCCTTTTGCTTGGTGTTTTGTTCCACTCATGCCGTTAGGATCCGTATAAGCCGGTTTTATGTTCCTTGATTATGCGTTCCTAACACGGTTGGGGTGTATGGGACCCCCTCGATAAACCGCTGTGCTAAGTCTTTTCCAGCAAATCCCAACATTGGTACTATTTGCCTAAACAACTTAAACCTTCCGAGGGAGTAATTAACCCGAGGCTTAATTAATTCAACCCCCTGGGCCAGTGCTCGACTTGAGTGTTGGTCCAAACCAGAGTCACTTGCGGATACTACCCAGTTCGCTGGGGTCTTTGGTATCTGTACGTAGCGCTCATCCGGACGTGTCCTGAGACCTAGATACGCGCGGCTACTATCAGGGTGTCGACACGCCGGGAGGATTTGCTGGATTAGCCTTACCTTAGCTCGGTATATCTTGAGCACGGGATTCCGAGGATACTCGGGTCTTCCCACTTTGGAGTTGCGACTCCGCGGATCGTGGGCTTGTAATGGGTCAAGTTGGAACACCCCTGCAGGGTTTGAACTTTCGAAAGCCGTGCCCGCGGTTATGTGGCAGATGGGAGCTTGTTAATTCCGGTTGTAGATAACTTGACACAATGATACTAATACACTACCAGCGTGTGTTCCGTGACTGTCAATTTCCGAATAGGGATTCGGGAGTTGAACACGGAGGGGTTATGTTTGTGAGCTTGTAGCCAGGATCACTTAGTGATCACTTCTCGCTTTGCCTTCTCTTCTCGCTCTCTCTTGCGTAAGTTAGATGCTAGTTGCTGCTGCAGACTCTTTGTTGTTCCTTCACCTCATTTCCTTCTTCAGCCTTTCCCTCACCTAAAGGCTTTGATAGTTCTGTTACCCGGAAACGGGATTGCTGAGTCCTCTGTGGCTCACAGTTACTTCACACACCAGATGCAGGTCCAGCTGTGAGCTATCCTGGTGATGGCACCGAGCTGGATTGGGAGTACGACGAGGAGCGTAGTCGTTACTACGTGCGCTACCCGGACGATCAGTAGTGGAGACTCTTACTAGGATTCGATCCGCCTGTGGTTGTTTATTTATCTGAGTTTGGTACTTTGACATTTGGCTTTTGCCCTTAGAGGGTTGTAGTGATCTTATTGTATGATGTTTGAGACTTGTACTGTTATTCTGTGACGTGGCGATTGTAAGCCAACTATTTTCAGTTTACTTTCCCCCCTTTTACATGAGTTGTGCAAAGAGTACCAAACTTGAGATCATTCTAGGATGGACTTATGCCTTTAAGTCGTGCCTCGACACGTAGGAGGTATAATTCCATCCTGGGCATTACAAGTTGGTAATCAGAGCCTTCTCCGACCTAGGAGCCCCCACTGTTTGATCGAACCGTTGACGGTTGAGTCTAGGCACACACTGGAAAACTTTTTGAGTCCTATATTATATCGGAGAGTAGGAATTCTTTGCTTCTCATCCCCTTTCTCTCTGGTGAGGACTCCTGACGTCTACTCTTGTCTCTCCTATCTTCAAAATTTGCACAAAATTTTTTTTTTAGGAATCCCGCGAGTATTCTGGGATTGTTTCGATGTTCTTGTGACAAGGATATTGTTCTCGATGCCTCCTGTTACCGAGGAGTTGAGCTTCGGGGTATCACTGTAACAAGCATATCGCGACAGTACTAAATACTTAAGACGGCCGACATCGAAAATCTCCCCTATACGGCCAGTGGCACGATAACCCCGACATCACCCAGTACTGGGGAGGTAGTTCGGGAGTAAATCCATAGCTTGTTATAGTGGATGCTTTTCGAAGGTCTGAGGTACACAGTTTCCGAGAAAGACTGGTTATGTGTTGAAGGATGGATACACCTGGATGTAGGTTAGAGTTGATTGCGCGGTGCTTCCCGTGTATCCCCAACACCTGATTGCATAACTGGAATCTTTCGGAAAGCTATAGGTGGGTTTTATCCAGTAGATCGTAGGCATTCTTCCAACGAATGCAGGTTAGTGAGTTCGGGGTTCGACATTGAGTGAAGGGGTTATATGACCGAGGTTACTATCAGGAGTTGCATCTTAAAGGGTCCTTGGCTATGCTGATCCGGGGATTGCAAAACCTTTTCGTAACGCGTTCATATGCTTTCAGCACAAAGATGTTAGAACGAAACTCCTCTCTTGTGTTTGTTCCGTTTGTACCTTGTTGTTTTTATTATTTATCCTTTTGATCCCTATGTGGCTTCTCGTGAAGACTGATGTTATCATTTAACTGAGAAATTCATTCGTTCCTCTTGTTCGGATGATTTCATTCGTTCTTATTGTTCGAATGATTATTGTGAAGACTTGTTGCAATTCATTCCATTGATTCAGCTTATTCCTTTTGTCAATCAATTGCTGATTCGTGGTCATCTCTTACAGGATGGCTCCGAAAAGGGTTCCGAATGCCAACCCAGAGGGTGAAGAGGTTCCAGAACGTCCTCCTTCACCTCCTCCTCCGCCTGAGGCTTGGAGAGCAATTATGCAGACTACTGCTCAGAACACTCAGTTGATGATGCAGATGATGCAGCAAATGCAAGCTATGCAAGCTAATCAAGCTAATCAGGGCATTCCAATGAACCAAGGCAACTTCTTCCAGCAGCACCATGCTACACTCAACCAGTTCTTGGCCAACAATCCTAAAGCTTTCAGTTACTGTGTCGACCCTCTTGATGCTGAGGATTGGCTGACCGATATCAAGAAGCATTTTGAGTGCAGTAACGTGAAAGAAGATGACTATGTGAAGTTTGCAGCCTTCCAACTGAAAGATCAAGCAGCTGATTGGTGGCAGTAGTACAAAGACTCAAGGCCGGGTCAAGTGATCTCGTGGGAGAACTTCTGCAGGGATTTCCGCTCGCATCACATTCCTACAAGTGTTATCGAGGGTATGCGTGAGCAATTCCGCAACCTCAAGCAGGGCTCCATGACAGTCTATCAGTATAATGTCAAGTTCCAAAACCTCGCTCGCTATGCAAAGCAAGACATACCTGATGCAAAGAGCAAAATCTATCAGTTCCGTGGAGGTCTCAAAGATGAACTTCAGCTTGCTCTCACTCTGTTCGAGCCAGACGAATTCGATAAGTTCTATAATATGGCTTTGAAACAAGAAGCAGCTCAGCTTAAGATGGAGGCTTCTAAGAAGAGAATTCGAGATGCTGTTCACTCTACCTCATCGTCTCAGTTGGCTGCGAAACAACAGAAATTCTGGCTTCCTCCTCCTCCAATGATTCGAGCTCCATACAACAACTCCAGCAACTTCAACAACTCCAACAACAAGAACTCTAGTGGTCGGGGTTTCTCCCACCCACCCAACCCAAGCAACCAGTCGAAGAAGCAGTTTCACTCTCAAGGCTCCAAGTCCAGTGGCTCTCAGTTCCGTCCTCTCTCAGAAGTGACTTGCAACAAATGCACTCAGAAAGGTCACTATGCCAACAGATGTCCGAATCCGAAGCGTCTTCCTCCTCCTCCACCTGTGAGTTTAGCTATTGTCAAGCATGATCCAAAGGCTGCCAGGGTCAATCTGATGAATGCAGCACAAGCGGAGGCTTCTTCTGATGTCATTCTGGGTAACCTTCCAGTGAACTCTATCCCAGCTAAAGTGTTATTTGATTCGGGTGCTTCTTGCTCTTTTATGTCATATCCATTTGCATCCAAGAATAATGTTCACTCTGAAGCCTTGCCAAGACCTTTGAGTGTCATATCACCTGGCAAGAGATTGAGTTCTAGTATGGTGGCTCCGGATGTTTCTATTCGCATGGGTGATTATCGATTTTTGGCTTCTCCGGTGATTCTTGGTCATTCTGACATCGACCTCATTCTCGGAATGGATTGGCTTTCTCAGCACGATGCTCACATTGATTGCGCTCAAAAGGAAGTCAAATTGACTCATTCTGATGAAGATGTGATTATCTTCGCCTCCAGGGATAATACTATTCGGCTTTTCTCTCTTAATGATAAGGGTGAAATTAATGCCATAGAGCAAATTCCAGTGGTGAATGAATATCAAGACGTCTTTCCAGAAGAACTTCCAGGCATGCCTCCACACCGTCAGGTGGAGTTTGTCATTGAACTCGAGCCGGGCATCGAACCTGTTTGTCGGCGTCCATACAAGCTCTCTTCAGATGAATTGAAGGAATTGAAGAAACAGTTGGATGAACAGGAGCGTATGGGTCTCATCAGACCGAGTACATCTCCGTGGGGCTGTGGTGTCTTATTTGTCAAGAAGAAAGATGGCACGGAGCGTCTCTGTGTTGACTACCGGCCACTGAACAAGAAGACGATTAAGAACAAGTATCCGCTCCCCAACATCAATGAACTCTTTGAGCAGCTCAAAGGAGCTAAAGTATTCTCTAAGCTTGACCTCCGAATGGGCTACCATCAAATTCGCATTCGCGAGGAAGACATTCCCAAGACGGCGTTCAGAACGAGCTACGGTTCATATGAGTATACCGTCATGTCCTTCGGCCTCGCCAATGCTCCTCCTACCTTCTCAAGGATGATGCATTACATCTTCAACCCCTATACAGGCGAATTTGTGCTAGTGTATCTGGATGATATTTTGGTGTTTTCCAAGAATGAAGAAGATCACGAAAAGCACTTGCGTCTGGTTCTTGATCAACTCAGAGAGCACAAATTCTATGCCAAGTTCTCAAAGTGCGAGTTTTGGCTCGATAAGGTTCTCTACCTGGGCCACATTATCTCAGCTGACGGTATTGCGGTTAATCCCGAGAAAGTTGAAGCAATTGTCAACTGGGAAGCTCCTCAGAACGTCAAGCAGCTCCGCAGTTTTCTGGGTCTTGCCAGCTATTGCAGAAGGTTTGTGGAGAACTTCTCCAAGATTGCCAAGCCTCTTTCCAACCTCCTTCAGAAGAATGTCAAATACTTTTGGTCTTCCGAGTGTGAAGTGGCTTTCAAAACCCTCAAAGAGAAGCTTGTCTCAGCTCCAGTTCTGATTCCTCCAGATGAATCCAAGCCCTATGAAGTGTTCTGTGACGCTTCTCTTCAAGGCCTTGGTGGTGTGCTTATGCAAGAGAAGAGAATTGTGGCATACACTTCACGTCAGCTCAAGCCAGCTGAGAAGAACTATCCCACACATGATCTCGAGCTAGCAGCTGTGGTACATGCTCTGATTACGTGGAGACATCTGTTGTTGGGCAGAAAGGTCGACATCTTCACCGATCACAAGAGCTTGAAGTACATCTTCACACAGCCGCATCTGAACCTCCGCCATACTCGTTGGGTCGAGATGATCCAAGAGTACAACCCCAGCATTGAGTACACTCCAGGCAAGGCGAATGTGATTGCAGATGCTTTGAGCAGAAAGGCATATTGCAACAGCCTTCTTATCAAGCCACACCAGCCTGAGCTTTGTGAAGCTTTCAGGAAGCTCAACCTTCAGGTTGTTCCGCAGGGTTTTCTTGCAAATCTCCAGATTGCTCCTACCTTGGAAGATCAAGTCCGTGAGGCCCAGCTCAGTGATACCATGGTGAAGAAGGTGAAACATGGCATTGCAAAGGGCACTCCAAAATATAAGTGCTTCCGTGTTGATGAGAGAGATACCTTGTTCTTCGAGGACAGACTCGTTGTTCCCAAAGGTGATCTCAGGAAGCTCATAATGGAAGAAGCTCATGATTCTCTCCTTTCCATTCATCCTGGCAGTTCCAAGATGTATCAAGACCTCAAGCAATCTTACTGGTGGACACGCATGAAAAGGGAAATTGCCCAATTCGTGAACGAATGTGATGTATGCAGAAGAGTGAAAGCAGAACATCAACGTCCAGCCGGTCTTCTCCAACCTCTTCCTATTCCTGAGTGGAAGTTCGACCACATTGAAATGGACTTCGTCACTGGCTTTCCTAAATCCAAGCGAGGCAATGATGCTATCTTTGTGGTGATTGACAAGCTTACCAAAGTCGCTCACTTTCTTCCAGTCAAAGAATCAATCAATGCAGCTCAACTTGCAGAGCTGTACACTTCCAGAATTGTGTCACTTCATGGCATTCCTCAAGTGATATCCTCAGACCGTGGCAGCTTGTTCACATCAAAGTTCTGGGACTCCTTTCAGTCCGCCATGGGCACGAAGATCAGATTCAGCACTGCCTTTCACCCTCAGACTAGTGGTCAAGTCGAGCGTGTGAATCAGATCCTTGAAGATATGCTCAGAGCCTGTGTCATCTCCTTCGGCATGAAATGGGAAGACTGTCTTCCATTTGCCGAATTCTCTTACAACAACAGCTTTCAAGCAAGTGCAGGCAAAGCACCGTTTGAAATTCTCTATGGCAGAAAGTGCCGTACCCCTCTCAACTGCTCTGAAACAGGTGAACGCCAACTTCTTGGCAATGATTTGATCTCTGAAGCCGAAGAAATGTGCAAAGTCATACGTGAGAATCTCAAGGCCGCTCAGTCGCGTCAGAAGAGTTACTATGACGGAAAGCATCGTGATTTGGCTTTCGACATCGGTGATCATGTCTATCTCCGAGTTTCTCCGATGAAAGGAACCCAGAGGTTCGGTATCAAAGGAAAGCTTGCTCCTAGATACGTCGGTCCTTTCAAAATTCTTGGCAAAAGAGGCGATCTAGCCTATCAGCTCGAGCTCCCTTCCAACTTTGCAAATGTTCATGATGTCTTCCATGTGTCTCAGCTTCGCAAATGCTTCAAGGCACCTGAGCGCATGATTCCGTTTGAGGAGATTGATCTTCAACAAGACCTTTCCTACCGAGAGCATCCAGTTGCAATTCTCGAAGAAACTGAACGCAAGACTCGCAACAAGACCATCAAGTTTCTGAAAGTCAAGTGGTCACATCACACAGACCGAGAAGCTACCTGGGAACGAGAAGATCATCTTCGTTCCGAGTACCCTTCCTTTTTCCAGTCCTAGATCTCGGGACGAGATCTTTTTTGTAGTAGAGGAGAGTTTGTAATGCCCCGGATGTAATACTTTCCCTTTTGGGCTTATAATAAATCTCCGGCTTCATCTACTTCCATTTCGGGTTCTTTGTCTTTCGGGCTTTCGTCGTTTTGTTGTGTGAGTGTGTGGCTTTCATTCATATCATGTAGACATGTGCATTGCATTGCTTTTGTGTTGTGGGTTGCATCCGGTTCGTGGCGTTTCTTCCCGTTGTCCGTTTCGTGTTCCGGAGCTCCCTCACGTGTCCGTGACGTCCCGTAGGCCTTCTTTGTTGTTCGGGCGTTTTTCGTTACCGGTGTGCCGTGAGGTTGTGTTGTGTGTTGTTGTTTTGTTGTGTGCAACCCGCCTCTCAAATCTCGTCTCGTTTGGACTCCGTTGACTTTTCCCTCCGTTGTCCGTGTGGGTCCGATGTGCCTTCACTTCGTGTCCCGGAAATACCCCTGTGGCTTTCTTTTATCTCCGTCTGGGCCTTCTAAATCATCCCCGCGATCGGATCCGTTGGATCCAGATCGGAGGGCTCCTAAACGTCCCTAGTCCCAAACCCTAGTCTAAACTGCTATATATAGACCCCTAGTCTATTTGGCATGTCTCCTTCTTCTTCCCCTTCTCCTTTTTCTTTTTTTCTTTTTATCAGATCCATTCGCACTGTTCCAGATCTGGGATCCCGTAGGATCCAGGATCCTTCGATCCAGCCGAAATCGCCGCCGACAGCCGCAGCTGCAGCGTCCCGACCGGGTCGCATCGAGCTGACCTGGCGCGGGTCAGCGCGCGTCGTCTCTCGCCTCGACCGCGCTTGGGCGCCAGCGCGCAGAGCTCGCCTCGCTGGGCCAGCGTCGAGCCGGCCCGACCGCCTCCTCGCCGCAAGTCACCCCGCTCCAGGACCACTTCCCCGGCCTCCCGCGTGGGCCCCTACCGCCGCCTGGGCCAGGCCCGCTCCGCGCCGCTCGCCTCCAGGCCGAGCTCCCGCGCAGGCGCCGCCGGCTCGCTCTACCGGGCCGCCTCCCCGGCCCGTTCCTCTTCCGCCGGGCCGCCTCGTCAGTTTCCCCGCGAGGCCCATCGCCGCGCCCGGGCCACTCGCCGCCACCCCGGTCCAGCCCCGCAGGCCGCCGCCCGGGCCCTCCGAGCACTGTTCATCCGGGCCACTTCTACTGTTCATCCTCAGATCCAGATCTGAGAGGTTTATTTCGAAAAAAACCCTAAGACTCTGTTTTTCCTGATCTGTTATGCCTACTTTGACCATGCATAACTTTTACTGTGGTGCTCCGTTTTGTGCGTGTGATATGTCCAGATGTTCGTGGAGTTGTCCTCTACGTTTTACCTGTTGATGTCATGCATGTTAGAGATCATCTAGGGCCTTGTTTTGCTGTTGCAAGAGTGTATGATGATATAAACTGCTGTTGTGTGATATTTTTGTGCCACCTTTGACATGTGATATCTTTTAGCTCGTTTGTCCAAACGAAGCAAATGACATGTCCACGTGTTCGTCTTGACACGAACTACGTGTTGTGTGTGATAGGTTGCATGGTAGATTTATTGTTTCCTTGTTATCATCATTGCAAGATGCCATGTTCAAATGTTGTGTTTTTACTTGTTATGAAATGCCATCTTGTTGAGCTCGTTGTAATCGGTGTGTTCACCACATTGATGCATGCTTGTGTGTTTCGGGATCACCGTCATATGTATTTTGATGAGGTGCTTACCCTTTGCCATGTTTAGTTTCGAGGTGTCTTAAACATGCTCTTTTTGATGCTATGATGATGTTGCTGTTTTAGGACTTAGTGAAATTTCACTAAGTCTGAAATCTGTAACGTTCCGATGCCATGTTCGTGTGATGTTGTAGGACAAAGCATGATAGTTTTGGGGTGGATTTTGATTGTTCCATGAAGTATATATTGTTGTTTTTCCATCCATGTCCTCACATGTCCATTTGAGTGGCTGTAGCATGCTTATCTTTTGCTCCAAACTTTCAATAAAATTCTGCTGCCAGAATTTTATTTCAAAGTTCAATATGTCCAAGATCATTGCTATTGATCCGTGACTCCGTTGGGGGTGCACTTTGGACCTAGTTGCTGTACATTATATCTAGTTTATGTTCAAGTCCTTTGCCATGCTTTTTGGGTGCTGTAGATTAATTATTTTGAGCTCCCAAGATGCTATGTTGCTGTAATTTGCAGTTTTCGCTCAAATCTTGTTTCGGGCATAACTTTTAGCCCGTAACTCCGATTTCAGCGAATCTTATATCAAACTTGGGTGTTTTTCTGTGTAGATTAATAATATCAGCTTGTTATCTTGTTTTGAGGTGTTTTGCTTGAGTGATGTTTTCCGTGCCCCATGTGCATCTTTAGCGCATCCATCATGCATTCATGTTTTTCGAGTGCGCATTGCATCGTGTTGATTGGTGCTTGGTGTGTTTGTCTTGTTTAGACCCGGAAGTTGAGCACGAGTTTTCCAACGAGGTTGAGCACGAGGTTTCCAACGAGTTTGAGCAAGAGGACCCTTCTTTCGATCCGAACGTCTACTCTTCAGGCAAGATGACCGAACCCCGATAACATTACTATCTTTGTCTATTGCTAGTAGTCTCGATCTATAGTTTTGCCTCGATGCCCATGTTCTTCTTGTC
This sequence comes from Secale cereale, assembly GCA_902687465.1. Classification (NCBI taxonomy): domain Eukaryota; kingdom Viridiplantae; phylum Streptophyta; class Magnoliopsida; order Poales; family Poaceae; genus Secale; species Secale cereale. Next base: position 743,907,117 of record LR738711.1, read on the forward strand.
AGCCTCCTACTTGTAACCAATTGCCATGTTTAACCACCCTACCTATGCAAACCGTTGTTTTGGCTAAGTACGCTTCGCTCAGCCCTTCTCATAGCGTTGCTAGTTGCAGGTGAAGTGAAGATGCTTGCTCCATGTTGAAGTTTGGCTGGGTTATATCACACTATATAAATGCTTCAATTGAAATCACCTATATATTGGCAAGGGTGGAAGGCTAAGCCTTTTGCTTGGTGTTTTGTTCCACTCATGCCGTTAGGATCCGTATAAGCCGGTTTTATGTTCCTTGATTATGCGTTCCTAACACGGTTGGGGTGTATGGGACCCCCTCGATAAACCGCTAAGTGCTAAGTCTTTTCCAGCAAATCCCAACATTGGTACTATTTGCCTAATAACAAACTAAACATGCATAGGGAGTAATTAACCCTCTTTCTTAATCAACAACCCCGGGCCAGTGCTCCACATGAGTGTTGGTCCGAAACGGGGGTTCTGCGGGGCCGCCTTGGGGCAACCCGAGGTATTTGGTATCCACCCGTAGAATCGCCCATCCGGTCGTGTCCTGAGACCTAGATACGCGCGGCTACTATCAGGGTGACGACACGCCGGGAGGATTTGCTGGATTAGCCTTACCTTAGCTCGGTATATCTTGAGCACGGGATTCCGAGGATACTCGGGTCTTCCCACTTTGGAGTTGCGACTCCGCGGATCGTGGGCTTGTAATGGGTCAAGTTGGAACACCCCTGCAGGGTTTGAACTTTCGAAAGCCGTGCCCGCGGTTATGTGGCAGATGGGAGCTTGTTAATTCCGGTTGTAGATAACTTGACACAATGATACTAATACACTACCAGCGTGTGTTCCGTGACTGTCAATTTCCGAATAGGGATTCGGGAGTTGAACACGGAGGGGTTATGTTTGTGAGCTTGTAGCCAGGATCACTTAGTGATCACTTCTCGCTTTGCCTTCTCTTCTCGCTCTCTCTTGCGTAAGTTAGATGCTAGTTGCTGCTGCAGACTCTTTGTTGTTCCTTCACCTCATTTCTTTCTTCAGCCTTTCCCTCACCTAAAGGCTTTGATAGTTCTGTTACCCGGAAACGGGATTGCTGAGTCCTCTGTGGCTCACAGTTACTTCACACACCAGATGCAGGTCCAGCTGTGAGCTATCCCGGTGATGGCACCGAGCTGGATTGGGAGTACGACGAGGAGCGTAGTCGTTACTACGTGCGCTACCCGGACGATCAGTAGTGGAGACTCTTACTAGGATTCGATCCGCCTGTGGTTGTTTATTTATCTGAGTTTGGTACTTTGACATTTGGCTTTTGCCCTTAGAGGGTTGTAGTGATCTTATTGTATGATGTTTGAGACTTGTACTGTTATTCTGTGACGTGGCGATTGTAAGCCAACTATTTTCAGTTTACTTTCCCCCCTTTTACATGAGTTGTGCAAAGAGTACCAAACTTGAGATCATTCTAGGATGGACTTATGCCTTTAAGTCGTGCCTCGACACGTAGGAGGTATAATTCCATCCTGGGCATTACATATGGGTACTGTCTGCTGGAGTCGGTCCTACATTTTGTGTCACTGGTTGTACAACCAATATAAGTGGGGTGCTGTCTGATTTCTCTAGCACAACCATGTTTTTCAAGGACTTTGCTGGTGCTCCTTCAGGTTCGGCAATCACCCTCTTCCTTTTTGATGTCTGATGCACAAGAACAACATTTGAGTGAAAAAACATGGTATGATGACAGATGGAATATGTATTGATAATGGATGGGCATGGCATCTCGACATATATGATGAGTAAACTAAGCAGATGTCGGTGCAACAAAGTAGAAGAAATGCAAGACAACATATGCAAGATACGTGCAATCAATAAAACCTTGCCAAATTAGAACATGCACCTTCATGGGTGAACAGGACATGCCATCTGCCTTTGACTCCTTGAGGTTAGAAATAGTCATTAGGATCACATTCTGAACAAGAATCAACAGGTGGGGAGCGTATGAGTTTCATTGCATCTAGAATGGCACTCAATGCCTTGGTGACAATTTTGTAAGTCATTGCGGTGTTTAGCTTCAAGAGTGGACTACTGTTAGTGCGACACAAAGCAGCTACACAGATCATAGTGTAGACATAACGGGAAAACCGTAAGCATGAGAGTAAAATCAGCAAATTGGAACTTGCTAGAATACACGTGCTAGTATTGCCGGTACGGCTAGAAAGGCTTCGGATACCAGCTCTCTTCAACTGAAGGTGCGGTACTGTTAATATCAGTGTAACTCTCAAAGGCGACACAGCTCCCCGCATTTCCTTGCTATTCTTATAGGATTCAAGTGGGCAGGCCACTACAAATCCTATTCCCATGTTTACAAAATTCTACGAATCAAAGAGGCCCGAAGAGTTCAAAGTGTCCATACCAACCGACTGTATAGACCTCTACACTACAAATGTCCTTTCCCATCTTCACTACAAGGAACATATTGTACTACTATCATACCCCCTCCGTTCCAAAATATAAGTCTTGGTAAAGATTTCCACCAGGGATCACATACAGATGTATCCATATACATTTTAGAGTGTAGATTCACTCATTTTGCTCCATATGTAGTCCATGGTGGAATCTATACAAAGACTTGTATTTAGGAACAGAGAGAGTACTTATTAAAGAAGAACGGAAGAGGAACATGATAAAGAAGAGCAAGCAGATTTTGGATAATAAAATGTTCCTTGCGCAGTGCCCACACATGATGAACCAGAGCGCCTTAAGAAAGCAACTCCCTGTTGTCTCTCTATATGTGGTGCACGTGCTTTTCCGAAAGTAAAGTAGGAACATTAGCTGACCAATTAAATGTTATCTGTTTTAGTAATATCAGAATAATATCAGATTCATACTTGAGCAACAAGTTGGGAATTATGAGTGGCACGTTGTTTTGCTTGATGGATTCAGGAGCAGTGCTAAGCAGGTACGATGATGGTACTGAATATAAAGGCATGTCTGCATGCAAGTCGCGTGACTTTTGTCATTTGGGCCAGTTGACCATTTCAGGCGGTTGGATGAAGATCCTACGTCTCCTAACCCTTCTCTTCCTCGTCTCTGATTCTTCCCATACAGAACACCGCACGGGCCGCCGGCCGGACCACCGGCCCCCATCGCCTGTGTTCCTCCGCTACCCCCACCCCCACCCTGCCCCCACCCGCGTCGAGTTTTCTTCGTTCGGCGAGGCCCCACCACCGCCCCCCCACAACCAAAGTCCCCACCCGAGCCCCTTCGTTCGCACGGGCAAACTCCGTTGAGCTCTCAAAAATCGACTGACCCAATTTTGAAATTTAGTCTACTATGATTTAACTAGTGAGGAATATAAAAGGGGAAAACCATAAGCATTGGGAGTATAGTGTTGAGCGTGCCATGGCGGACCTGAAGGTGCAAACCGGACAAAGGCAACTTCGCAACCAATGTTTGCTCTCAACTAGCAAGTAAGTGATGGACAAGAAATTAGAGTAAAGCAGTGGCGATTTATTTTCTTGCTGCAATAAATAAGTTGAGCAAATACGAAAGAGTACCGCCTCTGGTGCGGCGCTGTGTATGCATCTGCTGAGAATTTGACGGTTGATACGTCTCCAATGTATCTATAATTTTTTATTGTTCCTTGCTATTATTTATGAAGTCTTGGATATTTAATGGGCTTTATCATTCACTTTTATATCATTTTTGGGACTAACCTACTAACCCAAAGGCCCAGTACAAATTGCTGTTTTTTTACCTATTTCAGGGTTTTGCAGAAAAAGAATATCAAACGGAGTCCAAACGGAATGAATCCTTCGCGAGAGATATTTTTGGAGAAAATCACGCCAGAGGAACTTGAGAACCACGTCAGGGGAGCATCGAGTGGCCCTCGAGGGTGGGGGGCACGCCCCCCTTCCCAGGGCGCGCCTGTGGGGACCCCAACTCATAAGTCGTGATCACCGAATGCACGTGTATAGTGATCCCACAGATCAATGCTCACTGAACACACAGAAGCTGAATAGCAAGAGTCTTACATCCATACATACCGTATTACACAAATAGGACCATTATGGTCAAGTCTTGAGTATAAGTCATCGCAGCGGAAATCTTCAATAAGAACTTGGACCCATGCCATCTGCCTTAACCCTACAGGCATTCTGACTCGGAAGCGTCCTAGCTCGCATGTACGTCACCAAGAAACCTTCATCATATCCTGTTCTTTCATGCCTGGCCAATAAAATAACCAGTGGCAAGCCAATGAGTACTTTGAATGTACTCACAAGCAACCCAAGTGTGATGACAGAATAATTATGCAAGGCTCTACTGCTAAATTGGCAGTTTTGCGGAAAGCTAGTTTTTCATATGCAAGTATGATCAACATATAATAAGGGCATGCATGCGTCTGCAACAAGTATCAGGAGGTTATGGACATCAACATCGTGAAAGAGTCATGAACAACTCTTGCTTACGCTCATCGTGACTTTCTCACAATCACATCAACAGATTTACCAAACCGTGTTGTTTTTCCAGAAACTTTTGGACATAGTCTAAGTAGCACCACCCAACTGTCCTTGACTGTGGACACGGCTATTCGAATAGTTTGACACTCTGCAGAGGTTGCACACTTTACCCACCAGATCCGGGGAACTTCCGTGTCATCCACGACCCGCGGTACCTCAAGTACCAGGGGTAAGCACCCGATCACTATCTTTCCCTAGACGACACTAACACAGAGTCCACTCGATTAGTAGTAACCCCCGTGCCCAGCTTTTCACATCTTAAAAATTGTGGAGACTCGCTCCCATATTCATCACATACCTCTGACACGGGGTACCAACGGTGTGTTCGGTGCCCTGTAAAAACAGTCATGGCCGCCTATCCAAGCACGACCCCGTCCCGAGAGTGACCTCATGTCACCCCCGTCACTAGTAATGCGGGCACCATGCTAGTATCGACCTAGGTAATCAATAATGCCCTTTCCCATATAAGGGTAGAGTGGTTGCGCATGTTTGGTTGGGACGATAATCACACATAAATCTAATCCATCTCTGTAAACAACACTTTCATCAAGCCTCGATACACTACTTCTCCACCAAGTAGTGCCCTAGTTCCTCATCGTCTCCCAGGGGCATTAGTGGCACCCACTGGGTTATTTGCAAGTATGTCAAACCACACTTGTTTCTCTCAGTGCATAACCCTGACCCATTTTGCTTAGCCAACTACTATAGCATACATCTATCTACTCCCACCGGCATAACCCTCATAAGAAGGTAGGGTCATGCTTGATGCAAGTTTCAATAGTAAAGTAACAAAGGTACCAACCGAAGGGGTCACCACCTCTACATGATTCCGATGCATTGATAATAAGATGCTATGAGACATGCATAAAAAGGTTTCTCGAACATGGTCAAAGGGCTGCTTGCCTTGTCCTTCTGGGTCTTCAAACCTTCTGGTCCATCTCCGAGTACTCCGTTTATTTCGTCAACTAATGATGGAACCAATCATAATAAGCAACAAAACAAGGCAAAAATAAAAGTGCTCTAAAAATAGGAGTTGGACTTTTCTAGGATTCCTCTGGTCATATGAAAAATGACCAAGGTGGTTTCATAGGTATTGGATCAATGGATGGTTTGGAACATTTCAATATGACGTAAACAGGGGATTTGTGGATTTGCAAGAAGTGTACAGAGGAATTATTTTGAAAAATGGTTAGAGGCACCTATCTAACAAGGAATGATTTTAGAAGTAGCTAGGAGTTGGTTTCACTTGATTTGGAGTTCAAATGAAATTCCTAGGATTTTGCAAAGTTGACAAATATGAAGAAATGGCTCATTATTTTGTGGGGTACAGAAAGTATCAGGAAAAATGTTCCAAAACTAAGTTTTGATATTACAAGCATCTAGGAATTTGAACCATTGCATTTGGATCAAATTTGAGCTCTCTGTGATTTTCTAAAGTTTATCACAAAAAATGGAATAATGACATTTGATAATTATTCGTGAAGAAAAAGTCTCTAGAAAAATGTGCATGTTGCACCAACAGGTAGATCATGATTTTAGAAACTACCAGAAATTTGAATCATCAAATTTGGAGTCCATTTGATTTATTTATGGATTTTTGAAGTTTACAGGAAAAGAAAAAGGGAAAGGGAAAGGGTTTATACCCTTATACTGCGCACTTGGCGATAGATAGACCGTGGGCCGGCCCAGCGGCTCGGCTGTGCGGGGAGAGGTTGTGACGCTGAAGGCGTACTACGGGAAGGCGCCACCCAGCGGGGCAAGCGAATCGGCCCGAAGCCGTTTCCACTTAACCCGACTGGTGGGCCGGCTCCGTTGCTTCTGCCGCTGACGGGCGGGGCCCACTGCTGACGCAACTCCTTCTTCTTCCTTCGTTCGAAGCAGAGGAGGCGAGGCCGAGCGCACGCCGGCGCTGATCCCTGGTGACTCCGACCGTCCCCGGTGGTGTCCGGCGCATCGAAGGGTTCAGGGAAGTGAGCCGCGTCCATCCCGGGTCTTCAAGCGGGCTGGGAGGAACCGGAGCGACGGCGGCCTTGGCACCGGTGGGCGGCTTCGGGAGAAGACGGGTGCGACGCCAGGGGCGCTAGGGAAAGGGAAGGAAGGAGTGGGGGGGGCTCCGCGGTCCTGCGGTCCTCCTCCTGGTGGTCAAAGAAGATGAGGGGAGGCTCTGGTTTCCCAGAGCCGGGCAGAGGCCGACGGCGACCATGGTGGCCTTGGAGAGGGAAGGAGAGCACCAGGGGGAGAGGGGGCTTGTCCGGGAGGTTCGCGTGAGAGAGGGGAAGTGGAAAGAGGCCACAGGAGAGCTCGGGAGGGCCTCTAAATAGAGGGGCTGCGGTGCACCGTGGGCAATATCCATGGACGCGCTCTGGAGAGCTCACAAAGGGATAAGGAGGGCAAGGGAGGAGGGGCCCAACAGCTAGGCGTGTCGTGGACACCGAGGCGACCTCGATGGACACGCTCGCTCTGCCCAATGCCGCCTGGGTGCCTCGGGAGGGCCGAGCTACAGTGCCTTGGCACACTGTAGCACGCTCTAGAGCGTGACTTTGGCCGGCATGGGCATGTCGTTGCGCCCTGGCCATGTCCCCCAGTGTCCAACAGCTCTAAGGGGTAGTAAACAATGCACAGACGGCCTGGGATGCCCTGGGGAGCCAGTAGGAGAAGAGAGAGGCAGAAGAAGAGGGTGAGAGGGGCTGTCCAGGGAGGTAAAATGAGGGTTTTCACCCCTCAATCATTGAGCTCTGGTCATGGGAGAGTTACTGGAGGTAGAAGGTGACTAGGTGATGCTGTGGTAAAAAGTTGAACCAAAGGTTAATAGTAAAAGGGGGCAAAACAGTGGTTTTGGTAAAATGGCAAAAGGTGTTTGATGTGGTTTTTGGCAAGCAAATGACTTCCAATTGACATGAGACTTAACATGATCAAATGGCACATACATTTAGGCCCTTCCACCAAATTTGCGCTCATTTGGGCAAAGTTGCCAATGCAACTTTTGTAAACCCTAGAAATCAACAGAAATGGATTTTCCAAGATTAAGTTAAGCAAATCATCTCTACTTGATGCACCACTTGGTTTAGTGTCATCATTTGGGTTTGTGAGCATGTCAACATAATTTGAGACCCCAAGTAAAAAGTTGGCAATGTAGGGTTGTTCAAATTTGGATCTGGTCAAAAAGGGTTTTGGGGCACTTAGATCAAGTTATGCCTCTCCAATACTTGTGCCACTTGGCATAGGTGCATATTTACATCATTTGAGCATGTGCACCAAGTTTGAAAGCATTTGGACAAGTTTGGCAATGTAAAGTTGCTCAAACTTCAAAATGGACAGAAATGGTTTTGAGGGGATTAGATGATGTTTTCTTGATCTTCAAGGCATGAGGCTTTGTAAGATCATCAAATATGTCATATTTGACATGATAGAATTTCCTTGGAATTTTTAGAGAATATTTCCTTTGTAAATATTTCAAAATCTTGAAATATCCAGAAAGGGTCTTGGAAGGATTTGTCCAATATTTTGAACATAACCATGTGTTGAAACTCTTATATATGTACAATATATGTCCTAGGAGTCTCTCTGAATTTTGGCAAATATTTTTGAAACAGTTAAATAATTTTAACCTAGTAAAGACCATTTCTGGCCCAAAGAAAAAGCATTTAAATAAAATATAAAAATAACTTTTAAAATTATAATTTTGTGGTTTAAGGGAGTACTATACCTAATAGGAGTCAAACATACTTTTTGAAATATTTTTCACACCCTGAATAAGGTACTTGCAGTACAAACCTCAATTCAGGGGTTTTTGGAAAAACTAATTTTAGAAAATACTATTTGGCCAAAATATTTTTATAGGAAAATACTATACTGGTCTATACACATGGCATGATCATTGGGAAAAGGTTTTGGATCAAGTAGATGAAGTATAAGAGTTGGAGGATTGATTTGATTTTTAGAGCACTAACAACAGCAAATAGAAAACCAATCAAGCAAGGTCAAAAACACTCAAAGTTTTTGTCAAACCACATTTTAGCATGATTATTAGCTTAAGTGTAGTGGCATGAAAATCAGGGTGTGATAGACCTACCCCCCTTACAAGAATCTCGTCCCCGAGATTCCCAGACTAGGCGTGGGAAGGAACACGAAAACTTGGATATGGGGTAGTCTTCACTTCTTCTTGTTGGTTCTGCATGGAGCCTTGAAGTACTTGGTGGTGTGGCTTCTCGCATGTTGCCCTCTTTAAAGCAGGTTGCTAAAGGGTCTCTTGCATAAGTTAGGTTGAGCTAGATGTCAAGGGCTCGATGATCGATGTCCTTGCGAGGACCGGGCTAGTTAGGAAGTAAGAAGTACTTCCAGAGTTGTTACTCGTGGAAAATTTGATGCACGGGGGGTAACTCAGGTGGTAAGTCTAGCTGGTAGCTGTCTACTAATCGTCTTGCAGTGAACTTGAAGAAGGTCGATAAATCTTGGTGTGAGCGTCCCTTCGACATGGAAATGCTTGGTTCCTTCGAGAGGAGTGGTTTGCGGATACGCACGGTCTTCAACGCAGAAGTTTATTTCTTGATGATGGTGGTCGGTGTAGTTCTTCCTTCTTGACATGTCGGTCTTCAAATGTCTTCTAACCAGCTGACCGTCTCTTCTTTTGTCTTCGGGCAGATAAGTAGGCCATCAAATAATGATGTTACCCAACTTGTCCAAATACTCCAGGAAGTCCACGGGGTATGCGAGGTAGGCGGGGGTATTGGTGGTGGTCTCCGTTGAATATTGGCAATGGTCTTCTTGACTTAGAGCCAAGGCCCGTGGTCATGATCTGACCATGTTGTGGCTTGGTGGGGCTTAAGGGTTTCAAGGATTCTAGTGTGTGAGTGAATGTTTATCATCTTATCCTTAAGCACGGTTTCTGAGATGCCAATAGCTCTATCTAGTACTCCAAACAAATAACCTTATACCACTAAAAGCATCCTCTCGCATAGACCAACTTCAATTACCACTCATGCCATACATATCCTCATGACTCCCCAAAGGAGGTCTAACAAAATTATACATGTCTACGATCCGCCAAAAATCATATGCATGGCTACCCCTTAGAACCCATGGGTAAGGCATACAAGCTGCTAAGCTTGAATTAAACACGACAATCCAAGTGCTCATCCCATTCTTGCAAGGTTCAAGATAATGCATCTCTATTCTAAGGAAACACGTCATATGCCACTCCAAGAATTTGTTTCCTTCCTATAGATCAACTCCAACAGCCCGTTAACTTCCATCGATCACCTCATAATCCAACAAATCTGATGTCTATGGTGTTCCACAAGATCTCAAGTCCCTATAATACCCAAATACTTGGAAGGGATATGAATTACGATGGTAAGTTCACCAAATTCCCAGCATCAGGGTCAAGTAAACTCCAAGGTCATGATTATATAGATCCTTAAATCAACTCCGACAAATAATCCAATCTCCCAGTTTATTGTCCACCGAGAAGCATGGTATCGTGATCGGGATCAACGTTCTAAATCCAATTTACTCCGAACCATGCAGACATACTAGTATCTATACCCAACCAGAATCTCCTACTTAAATACAAATCTCATGTCCAACGCGAATTCCTACATTTCCCCCAAGTTATACTCAAAATGTCAACTATCTCCAATCAATATCCTCCGATGAAGTCAAAACCTTATGCTTCCAAGAATTTCATCTTGCGATCGCGATTGCCCTGCAAATCCAAGTTTCTCAGGGTAATGAAGGCTATGCTACTCTATTGACGGGATTCCACCAAATTCATCTGTCAACATGAAAGCCTCATAATCCACCAAATATCCTCATATAATCCCTCAAAGGCATTGATATAAACTTATCAAGTCATCTGTCCTATATCCTCAAATTGGTCTATCTATGGCATCGCCAGTTGTTGTGCTATATTAGGATGACAATGTGCTCACTCACTGTGTCCACTAGTTCCATTACGAACCCAATGTTGTGCAAGGTTATAGAGGCTTAACTGGTTCTGTTGTAATTCTATGGGTTAGGCACATGGTTAAGGATTCGTGTTGGAGTATCTTGTGAAGTCTCAAAGGGTATAGGAATGGGTTTTCTAATCTTGAGGGGTAAACATGACTTCACGGGGTTGCTCTTGGTCATGGAGGTTGTAGCAGAAGTCTTCATTGTTAGTTGGTTGCCGAGATGGAATCCTTGGTACTTCTTGTCTTGCTGGTCTTCAGTTGAGGAGAGAGAAGAGGGGGAAAAGTAGCATAGAGGAGGGGAATGCCTAAAGGGGGTGCTATAGTGCAAGTGCAAACAAACAGGTGCAAAAAGAGCGAAACAAAAGAAACAAGGCAAGGAAGATGATATAGCCATGTACTTGTTGCCTAGGGCAAAGTACGAATTATATCAAAACACAAACAAATAAAATCAAGCAACACACAATCATGGTTCTATTCGAACCATCATACGGACTCGACTTCACATAGGGGGTACACGACTCATCCTACCCTAGGGGTTCTTGGACTAATAGTCGCGTCTTGTGCCTCGTGCAGTCTTCTGAGTTTCCTCAGGTGTTGCTATGTCCCTTGTAGTTGTTTGATGAACGATCCGGGTTGAGCCTGAAGAATCTTCAACAACCTTTCGCCCGATGAGGTGATGTGGTGAAGGCGTCTCCTTGTAGCTGGCGTTGACTTGGTCTTCTCTTGTTTCTTTAATCATGACGATCCCTTGTGCCTTCTGGGGCGTCGACGGTACCATGTAGGCAATCCTTTATGCAATGATATTAACATGGCATAGTAGAGGTTCAACATGTCGGTTATGTTGATGTCAACATCGACACCAAGAGCGGGGGACGAAGAGAACCGTTCTCCTGCTCACTATAGTGAGGCGGACCAAATGGCGAGGTTCTCATCCACCGGTGGTTGCCGACACAACAACAATAGTGACAAGGTTACTCTATTAGCGATGTATCTCATGATCTTGCATAACCTATACCCTGGTCATCGTAGGCCAAGGTTGCATCATCTTGGGGCACTGTCAAGGGTGTCACTGATACGTCCAAAACATATCTATAATTTCTGCTTGCTCCATGCCACTTTTGGGTGATATTGCTATGATATTCATACACTTCCATACACTTTTGATCATATTTGGACTAACTTATTAATCCAGTGCACCCCAGTGCCAGTTTCTGTTTTCGGCTGTTTTTATATTTCAGGTTTTCACGTTACGAGAACTGCCAGGAAAAATCCAGAAAAATTATATAAAAAATCAGCGTTCCGGAAACAACCGTGCGTCCGAAGGGCAGCCGGGGGGGGGGGGCACCAGGGCTCCAGGCGCCCTGGCGGTGCGCCCCCCCTGGGCCGCGCCGGGGCGGCGCCTGGGCCCCCCGAAGCTTCCCCGATGCTCCCCTTTGGCATATATTTAAAGCGTCCTCCGAAACCCTCAGAACAGGAACTCTTTTCGCGATCCCATCTTTGTTCCGCCGCCGCCGCCGCTTCCAAGATTGGGAGCACCAGGAGAACTCTTCCCGGCACCCTGCCGGAGGAGAGGATCACCACCGGGAGCTTCTCCACCACCATGGACGCCTCCCGGATGACTCGTGAGTAGTCTCCCTTGGACCATGCGTCCATGACCAGTAGCTATGTGATGTTCTCCTCCCGTTCTTGTGCTTCACTAATTAGTCCTCGTGAGCTGCCCTACATGATCGAGGCACATATGTAATCCTTATGTTGTTGCTATGTTGAGTTTGCTGGGATCCGATGGATCATGGGATTATGTTCAGATTGATCTTGAGTAATATATTTGATCTACCTCTTTTATATTTATGTTCATAAGTAATTCTTTCATGTTCTCCGTTGTTATTTATTGCTTTGGCCAAGTAATACGTAGTGACTCCAAGAGGGAACGTTATGCTCGATTGTGGGTTCATGCCCCTCGATGACTAGCTTGAGTGACAGAAACATGAGTCTAGGGGATGTGCTGTTGCCACAAGGGGGAAAACAACGGTGCTTGTGCCCGCTGGTGCAAGGATTGTTTACTTTACGCAAAGTTCTTTTAATGCAGTTGTCTGTTGCATTGAGTTTACACTATGGGTGGGACTCGCAACTTAATACCAGCGAGATGTTCTGGATAGATATCTCAAGGTGGATGATTAGTAGTAGATATTGATGGATTTCGTTCTACTTATTTTGGCGTACCGCCCATGCTTTGAACCTCAACCTTTCTGCAATGTAGTCAGCATTGGTTTGCGTTCGTGGTCCTGTCAATTGCCCAGCTGTAATTTGTTTACCTCACATAGCTGTTTTATCGTCTTTTGGGAGAGAGACATCACTAGTGAACATCATGAGACTCCGGTCCATATTACCATCATTGATCACATCCGCTATTTACTTTTCGCTTTTACTTCCTATTGCAAAACATTATCTATCACTACTATCATTTGCTTTTAACCCTTTGTGAACTACAAGGCCGGAGGGATTGACAACCTCTCTGTACTCGTTGGGAGCAAAGTTATTTGTATCTGTGTGCAGGTCCATGTTGATTGCTAATTTGCGCCGTTAGCAGTTGACACCTACTTGTTGAACCTAGGAGTCTCTGGGGATTCGATCCTTGGCATCTTTGCTAAGGGAAAACACTTCTACATACTGCATCTTACACCTTCCACTTGGGGTAACCAACGAGGGGTTCGAGGCCCATCAAGGAGTATTTTCTGGCGCCGTTGCCGGGGACTCCACTCTTCAGGATAGGGGAGTTGCACGCTATCTTTTACCTTTGCTTTTAGTCTTGTTAGTTTACCTTTCAGTTTTTGTTTTAGTACCTTTTATCAAAAATCACAAAAACAGTTATCTTGTTATTTAGTTATCATTATGTCGAGTCCTTTTGTCTTTGACGAGGCAGAAGTTCTCACCTTTAAACAAAGAGGTGGGGAAAGTTTGAAAGATGCTTGGTATAGAATTAATGATTCACAAAAAAGAGCCACCAAGAAGCAACCTACTACTATCTTGCTTAGAAATTTTTATGTTGGAATTACTTCTTGGAATAGGTTTATTCTAGATACTTCTATCAATGGGAATTTCCTAGAGGCCCCAGTTTGGGAGTCTCTTAGTATTATTGAAAATCTTGTTGGGAATCTCCCTGTTGTTAGCATTCGAGAGGACATCACCCTAGCTCACATTATGAAAAAACTTGAAAAGATAGAGCTAGAGATGCCAAGCATTAATAAGATAAATGAGTTGGATCACAAGATCCAAGGGAATTTGAATAGACTTGATAGCTCCATGCATAAATTTTTTAAAATTTTGGAGACCATCAAATTCCATGACTTGGACTCTTCTAGGATAGACAAGATTGAGGATATCTTTGACACTCTAGGAACCACCTTCTCCTCAATCAAAACCAAAAAGGTAGAAACTCCGGCAAAGAGGGAGCCTAAGTTCGTTCACGTTCCAAAGGCTCCCCGTTCTAAAAGTAATCCATCTATTGCCAAAGGGGTTGAAACTGTTAAGACCTTGGAAGAAACACCTGTCTTTGATAAATTTATAAATGAATCTTCCCTTGACTTTTATCCTTTTGGTCTTCTACCTAGGAGTATCTCTATGAGGCCTTTATTTGAGAGTCCTCTTAAAACTAGTTGTATTATTGAAGAGCTTTTTGATGATCTTGATGATGGTTCAATTGATACAACTTGATCTATGCATTTTGCCTAGCTTAAAGGCATAAAAGAAAGCGCTTTTGGGAGGCAGCCCACATGAATAAACTTTTTGCTTTTGTTGTGTCTTGATGCTGTTTACTTCTGTAGCATCATCATTGTATCTTTTCTTTTCATATTTGTGCCAAGTATAGCCTCTGATTGCTAGAAAGTTCAAAAGTTGTGAGGTGCTGTCCAGGAAACAGATTCTGTCCTTGGATAGAAAAATTCGTATAAAATCACCAGATCATATTATTGGTCTGAATTTTTTCGACAGCGTTCTCTATATAATTGTGTTTCGTGCGTCTGTTCTGAGTTTTTTGATTTGAGTTGCAGAAGTATCCCGAACAGATCAATTACTACCTGCTGTTCTGTTTTTCACAGATTCTGGCCTGTTTTGCCTTTCCTTCATTCTGCAAATCAAGAGCTTGCTTTTTCTTTGCAAAAACCTTTTTGAAATATTGAGAAACAGTAGAAATTCAAGAATATCTTTATTTCCAGCAAGGTATAATTATTTTATTAAGGGTACTAACCTCGCTAATCAGATTATGATGAGTTATGTATGAAGGGAGTTTTCAAGTGTGCGAGGGAAGATGATAAAAAGATTCAGGAGTGTCAAGCGCTCAAGCTTGGGGATGCCCCCATGCACCCCCAAGAAATATTCAAGGAGACTCAAGCGTCTAAGCTTGGGGATGCCCCCGTGCATCCCCTTCTCCTTCAACATTATCAGTTCGTCTTTCGTTTCGCTATATTTTTATCACTTCATGTGTTATGTGCTATGCTTGGAGCGTCTTGCTTTTAGTTTTCTTTTTAGTTTTTCATAACGAGTCGGAACCCAGCATTCCTTTATGTGGGAGAGAAACACGCTCCACTTCTACCTAGAACATAACATAGAATTTTCATGTCTATCTTTGCTGTGTGTGTTCTTTGTCTTTTAATAGCTACTATCATGCTCTGCTCTTAGTATTCATGCTTATCTTTTCAAAGAGCTTTTGTTTAGTTGGTTGCTTGAACTCTCTTTAATTATCATGCTCACCTTATTAAGAGAGTTTGCTTCCGTGGCATTGGTTAATATGTCTATGATAAATATGCTACGTGCATAATGGTGCTTAGTAGTTCAGGTTTTCTTATGGTTAGTCCCAAGTAGCTGGGGGATTCCCAATGTGTTATTGGAGTACCAACTTGATTTGTTTGCCTATGATGTGGTATGGTTTAGTAATATCTTCCTTCAAGAATTTATTTTGATTGTGGCGTATGCTCACGCATATTTAAGACTGTAAAGAAAGTCTGTCAAGCCTTGATGATCTTTTATTTCCGAGTAGCGATATAACTACCATGCCTGATTCAATATTGCTTTGTCGCTCTGCATGATTATGACCGTCATTGCTCTCTTAGTTGGTCGCTCCCAGTCTTTTGCTAACCTCCACCTGTACTAAGCAAACTAACCTTGCAATACATAGCTCATGGGAAAGTATCTTAAAAACTATTGTGGTAAAGAATATGTTGCTTATGTATCTTATTTCTTGTAAGTTGCTTGCTGAGCGGTAACCATGTTTCTGGGGACGCCATCAACTGTCACACTTTTGTTGAATTTCATGTGAGTTGCTATGCATGTTCATCTTGTCTGAAGTAAGGGTGATTTACCATGGGTTGAATGAATATGCATATTGTTAGAGAAGAACATTAGGCCGCCAACCAAAGCCATGCATCATGGTGGAAGTTTTAGCTTGGACTTAATCCTCAATCTCTTATGAGAATATGCTTATGCATTTAAGAGGAGTCCATCATCTATTTTCTATGTTGTCCCGGTATGGATGTCCTCAAGTTGAGATCTATCAAAAACGAGAAATCAAATGCGATTTATCTCCTTGGACCTTTGTACAGGTGGCATAGAGGTACCCCTTTGTGACACTTGGTTGAAACATATGTAATGCAATGATAACCCATGGAAATCCGAGCTAATTAGGACAAGGTGCGAGCACTATTGGTATTCGATGCATGAGGCTTGCAACTTATAGGAGGTCTTATGCATGACACATATGAAGTACTACTACCGTTGACAAAATTGCTTCCATGTTTTCAAAATAAAAAGTCATAACCATCTTTTACTTTTATGTTGAGTCTCCACCTTCTTTTAAAAGCACCAACTACTGAGAGCATGATTGTCATTCTGAGTGTAATGTGCATTGTCCCAAAGTAGCATTGTCTTTTGCATGATTGTGATATCGTTATTTCTGAAATCATTGTATCTAGTCATCACTTAAACCTTGAAGGTGCCCCTGCATTTATGTTTTGCTTCACTAAAGGGGGCAAGCTAGATATCACTTTATCATATTTGCACATCATGTTCATTGCAAATCTTTTTGATGCTTCAATGTCATGTTGTAAAACTTTCAGTCATTTGTGATTTTCTCATGAGGCAACTTAATTACTATAGAATCATTGTCTCGGTAAGCTTTTGTCATATGACTATGAAAAAGTCCTATATGGTTAATAGCATGTCACCACAGAAATTATTCTTGTTATCATTTACCTACTCGAGGACGAGCAGGAATTAAGCTTGGGGATGTTGATACGTCCAAAACGTATCTATAATTTCTGCTTGCTCCATGCCACTTTTGGGTGATATTGCTATGATATTCATACACTTCCATACACTTTTGATCATATTTGGACTAACTTATTAATCCAGTGCACCCCAGTGCCAGTTTCTATTTTCGGCTGTTTTTATATTTCAGGTTTTCACGTTATGAGAACTGCCAGGAAAAATCCAGAAAAATTATATAAAAAATCAGCGTTCCGGAAACAACCGTGCGTCCGAAGGGCAGCCGGGGGGGCACCAGGGCTCCAGGCTCCCTGGCGGCGCGCCCCCCTGGGCCGCGCCGGGGGGCGCCTGGGCCCCCTGAAGCTTCCCCGATGCTCCCCTTTGGCATATATTTAAAGCGTCCTCCGAAACCCTCAGAACGGGAACTCTTTTCGCGATCCCATCTCTGTTCCGCCGCCGCCGCCGCTTCCAAGATCGGGAGCACCAGGAGAACTCTTCCCGGCACCCTGCCGGAGGGGAGGATCACCACCGGGAGCTTCTCCACCACCATGGACGCCTCCCAGATGACTCGTGAGTAGTCTCCCTTGGACCATGCGTCCATGACCAGTAGCTATGTGATGTTCTCCTCCCGTTCTTGTGCTTCACTAATTAGTCCTCGTGAGCTGCCCTACATGATCGAGGCACATATGTAATCCTTATGCTGTTGCTATGTTGAGTTTGCTGGGATCCGATGGATTATGGGATTATGTTCAGATTGATCTTGAGTAATATATTTGATCTACCTCTTTTATATTTATGTTCATAAGTAATTCTTGCATGTTCTCCGTTGTTATTTATTGCTTTGGCCAAGTAATACGTAGTGACTCCAAGAGGGAACGTTATGCTCGATTGTGGGTTCATGCCCCTCGATGACTAGCTTGAGTGACAGAAACATGAGTCTAGGGGATGTGCTGTTGCCACAAGGGGGAAAACAGCGGTGCTTGTGCCCGCGGGTGCAAGGATTGTTTACTTTACGCAAAGTTCTTTTAATGCAGTTGTCTGTTGCATTGAGTTTACACTATGGGTGGGACTCGCAACTTAATACCAGTGAGATGTTCTGGATAGATATCTCAAGGTGGATGATTAGTAGTAGATATTGATGGATTTCGGTCTACTTATTTTGGCGTACCGCCCATGCTTTGAACCTCAACCTTTCTGCAATGTAGTCAGCATTGGTTTGCGTTCGTGGTCCTGTCAATTGCCCAGCTGTAATTTGTTTACCTCACATAGCTGTTTTATCGTCTTTTGGGAGAGAGACATCACTAGTGAACATCATGAGACTCCGGTCCATATTACCATCATTGATCACATCCGCTATTTACTTTTCGCTTTTACTTACTATTGCAAAACATTATCTATCACTACTATCATTTGCTTTTAACCCTTTTTTGAACTACAAGGCCGGAGGGATTGACAACCTCTCTGTACTCGTTGGGAGCAAAGTTATTTGTATCTGTGTGCAGGTCCACGTTGATTGCTAATTTGCGCCGTTAGTAGTTGACACCTACTTGTTGAACCTAGGAGTCTCTGGGGATTCGATCCTTGGCATCTTTGCTAAGGGAAAACACTTCTACATACTGCATCTTACACCTTCCACTTGGGGTAACCAACGAGGGGTTCGAGGCCCATCAGTCACCATCTTCTGGGTCTTTAGGTCCTCATTCCTCGAGGATGTATCTTCTGTTGGCATCGACTTGTTGTGGTGTCGCCAATCTTGTGTTCAGAAGAGGCGGGTGAGTGTTTGGCAAGGTGTACTCCTTCTAGATCATCCACGAGGATTTCAGGGAATCCAGTGGTCAGGGGCATAAAGGTTCTAACGACCAAAAGTTTTGAAGGGGAAGAGATTAATAAGGAGTGTATAGCCTAGTTTTCGAAAAACTGAGAAGGGAAGAGAAGTATAGATAGTTTTGAAAATAATTTTACCCTAACTAACGACCATGCTAACTAAGGCTTCCTACAGTCAGGATGGCTCTGATACCAGCTCTGTGGGGACCCCGACTCATAAGTCGTGATCACCGAATGCACGTGTACGGTGATCCCAGAGATCAATGCTCACTGAACACACAGAAGCTGAATAACAAGAGTCTTACATCCATACATACTGTATTACACAAATAGGACCATTATGGTCAAGTCTTGAGTATAAGCCATCGCAGCGGAAATCTTCAATAACAACTTGGACCCATGCCATCTGCCTTAACCCTACAGGCATTCTGACCGGGAAGCATCCTAGCTCGCATGTTCGTCACCAAGAAACCTTCATCATATCCTGTTCTTTCATGCCTGGCCAATAAAATAACCAGTGGCAAGCCAATGAGTACTTTGAATGTACTCGCAAGCAACCCAAGTGTGATGACAGAATAATTATGCAAGGCTCTACTGCTAAATTGGCAGTTTTGCGGAAAGCTAGTTTTTCATATGCAAGTATGATCAACATATAATAAGGGCATGCATGCGTCTGCAACAAGTATCAGGAGGTTACAAACATCAACATCGTGAAAGAGTCATGAACAACTCTTGCTTACGCTCATTGTGACTTTCTCACAATCACATCAACAGATTTACCAAACCATGTTGTTTTTCCAGAAACTTATGGACATACTCTAAGTAGCACCACCCAACTGTCCTTGACCGTGGACACGGCTATTTGAATAGTTTGACACTCTGCAGAGGTTGCACACTTTACCCACCAGATCCGGGGAACTTCCGTGTCATCCACGACCCGCGGTACCTCAAGTACCCGGGGTAAGCACCCGATCACTAGCTTTCCCTAGACAACACTAACACATTGTCCACTCGATTGGTAGTAACCCCAGTGCCCAACTTTTCACATCTTAAAAATTGTGGAGACTCGCTCCCATATTCATCACATACCTCTGACACGGGGTACCAACGGTGTGTTCGGTGCCCTGTAAAAACAATCATGGCCGCCTATCCAAGCACGACCCCATCCCGAGAGTGACCTCATGTCACCCCCGTCACTAGTAATGCGAGCACCATGCTAGTATCGACCTAGGTAATCAATAATGCCCTTTCCCATATAAGGGTAGAGAGGTTGCGCATGTTTGGTTGGGACGATAATCACACATAAATCTAATCCATCTCTGTAAACAACACTTTCATCAAGCCTCGGTACACTACTTCTCCACCAAGTAGTGCCCTAGCTCCTCATCGTCTCCCAGGGGCATTAGTGGCACCCACTGGGTTATTTGCAAGTATGTCAAACCACACTTGTTTCTCTCAGTGCATAACCCTGACCCATTTTGCTTAGCCAACTACTATAGCATACATCTATCTACTCCCACCGGCATAACCCTCATAAGAAGGTAGGGTCATGCTTGATGCAAGTTTCAATAGTAAAGTAACAAAGGTACCAACCGAAGTGGTCACCACCTCTACATGATTCCGATGCATTGATAATATGAGACATGCATAAAAAGGTTTCTCGAACATGGTCGAAGGGCTGCTTGCCTTGTCCTTCCGGGTCTTCAAACCTTCTGGTCCATCTCCGAGTACTCCGTTTCTTTCGTCAACTAACGATGGAAACAATCATAATAAGCAACACAACAAGGCAAAAATAAAAGTTCTCTAAAAATAGGAGTTGGACTTTTCTAGGATTCCTCTGGTCACATGAAAAATAACCAAGGTGGTTTCATAGGTATTGGATCAATGGATGGTTTGGAACATTTCAATATGAGGTAAACAGGGGATTTGTGGATTTGCAAGAAGTGTACAGAGGAATTATTTTGAAAAATGGTCAGAGGCACCTATCTAACAAGGAATGATTTTAGAAGTAGCTATGGGTTGGTTTCACTTGATTTGGAGTTCAAATGAATTTCCTAGGATTTTGCAAAGTTGACAAATATGAAGAAATGGCTCATTATTTTGTGGGGTACAGAAAGTATTAGGAAAAATGTTCCAAAACTAAGTTTTGATATTACAGGCATCTAGGAATTTGAACCATTGCATTTGGATCAAATTTGAGCTCTCTGTGATTTTCTAAAGTTCATCACAGAAAATGGAATAATGACATTTGATAATTATTTGTGAAGAATAAGTCTCTGGAAAAATGTGCATGTTGCACCAACAGGTAGATCATGATTTTAGAAACTACCAGAAATTTGAATCTTCAAATTTGGAGTCCATTCGATTTATTTATGGATTTTTGAAGTTTACAGGAAAAGAAAAAGGGAAAGGGAAAGGGTTTATACCCTTATACTGCGCACTTGGCGACAGATAGACCATGGGCCGGCCCAGTGGCTCGGCTGTGCGGGGTGAGGTGGTGACGCTGAAGGCGTACCGCGGGAAGGCGCCACCCAGCGGGGCAAGCGAATCGGCCCGAAGCCGTTTCCACTTAACCCGACTGGTGGGCCGACTCGGTTGTTTCTGCCGCTGACGGGCAGGGCCCACTACTGACGCAGCTCCTTCTTCTTCCTCCGTTCGAAGCAGAGGAGGCGAGCCAGAGCGCACGCCGGCGCTGATCCCCGGTGACTCTGGCCGTCCCCAGTGGTGTCCGGTGCACCGAAGGGTTCAGGGAAGCGAGTCGTGTCCATTCCGGGTCTTCAAGCGGGCTGGGAGGAACGGGAGCGCCGGCGGCCTTGGCGGCGGCGGGCGGCTTCGGGAGAAGACGGGTGCGACGCCAGGGGCGCTAGGGAAAGGGAAGGAAGGAGTGGGGGGGGCTCCGCGGTCCTGCGGTCCTCCTCCTGGTGGTCAAAGAAGATGAGGGGAGGCTCTGGTTCCCCAGAGCCGGGCAGAGGCTGACGGCGACCATGGTGGCCTTGGAGAGGGAAGGAGAGCACCAGGGGGAGAGGGGGCTTGTCCGGGAGGTTCGCGTGAGAGAGGGGAAGTGGAAAGAGGCCACAAGAGAGCTCGGGAGGGCCTCTAAATAGAGGGGCTGCGGTGCACCATGAGCAATGTGCGTGGACGCGCTCGGGCGAGCTCATGGAGGGATAAGGAGGGCAAGGGAGGAGGGTCCCAACAGCTAAGCGTGTCGTGGACATCGAGGCGACCTCGATGGACACGCTCGCTCTGCCCAATGCCGCCTGGGTGCCTCGGGAGGGCCGAGCTAGAGTGCCTTGGCACACTGTAGCACGCTCCAGAGCGTGACTTTGGCCGGCATGGGCATGTCGTTGCGTCCTGGCCGTGTCCCCCATTGTCCAACAGCTCTTGGGGGTAGTAAACAATCCACAGACGGCCTGGGATGCCCTGGGGAGCCAGTAGGAGAAGAGAGAGGCAGAAGAAGAGGGTGAGAGGGGCTGTCCAGGGAGGTAAAATGAGGGTTTTCACCCCTCAATCATTGAGCTCTGGTCATGGGAGAGTTACTGGAGGTAGAAGGTGACTAGGTGATGCTGTGGTAAAAAGTTGAACCAAAGGTTAATAGTAAAAGGGGGCAAAACAGTGGTTTTGGTAAAATTGCAGAAGGTGTTTGATGTGGTTTTGGGCAAGCAAATGACTTCCAGTTGACATGCGACTTAACAGGATCAAATGACACAAACATTTAGGCCCTTCCACCAAATTTGAGCTCATTTGGGCAAAGTTGCCAATGCAACTTTTGTAAACCCTAGAAATCAACAGAAATGGATTTTCCAAGATTAAGTTAAGCAAATCATCTCTCCTTGATGCACCACTTGGTGTAGTGTCATCATTTGGGCTTGTGAGCATGTCCACAAAATTTGAGGCCCCAAGTAAAAGGTTGGCAATGTAGAGTTGTTCAAATTTGGATCTGTTCAGAAAGGGTTTGGGGGCACTTAGATCAAGTTATGCTTCTCCAATACTTGTGCCACTTGGCATAGGTGCATATTTACATCATTTGAGCATGTGCACCAAGTTTGAGAGCATTTAGACAAGTTTGGCAATATAAAGTTGCTCAAACTTCAAAATGGACAGAAATGGTTTTGAGGGGATTAGATGATGTTTTCTTGATCTTCAAGGCATGAGGCTTTTTAAGATCATCAAATATGTCATATTTTACATGATAGAATTTCCTTGGAATTTTTAGAGAATATTTCCTTTGTAAATATTTCAAAATCTTGAAATATCCAGAAAGGGTTTTGGAAGAATTTGTCCAGTATTTTGAACATGACCATGTGTTGAAACTCTTATATATGGACAATATATGTCCTAGGAGTCTCTTTGAATTTTGGTAAATATTTTTGAAACAGTTAAATAATTTTAACCTATTAAAGACCATTTCTGGCCTAAAGAAAAAGCATTTAAATAAAATATAAAAATAACTTTTAAAATTATAATTTTGTGGTTTAAGGGAGTCCTATACCTAATAGGAGTCAAATATACTTTTTGAAATATTTTTCACACCCTGAATAAGGTACTTGCAGTACAAAGCTCAATTCAGAGGTTTTTGGAAAAACTAATTTTAGAAAATACTATTTGGCCAAAATATTTTTATAGGCAAATACTATACTGGTCTATACACATGGCATGATCATTGGGAAAAGGTTTTGGTCAAGGAGATGAAGAATAAGAGTTGGAGGATTTATTTGATTTTTAGAGCACTAACAACAGCAAATAGAAAACCAATCAAGCAAGGTCAAAAACACTCAAAGTTATTGTTAAACCACATTAAAGCATGATTATTAGCTTAAGTGTAGTGGCATGAAAATCAGGGTGGGACAGCGCCCCCCTGCCTCGAGGCCCACTCGAGCGTCCCCCGGTGCCCTCCTTCTTCCTATACAAGTCCACGTACCCTAGAAACTCCGTGAATAGAGAGAAAACCCTAATTACACCGTCGTAGCTTCTGTTCCCGTGGAGATCCCATCTTGGAGCCTGTTCCGGAGCTCCACCGGAGGGGGATCCATCACGGAGGCCTTCATCATCATCATCATCGCCCTCACCATGAGTTGTGAGTAGTTTACCACTGACCTTCGGGTCCATAGCTCGTATCTAGATGGCTTCTTCTCTCTCTCTCTCTGGATCTCAATACAAAGTTCTCCTCGGTCTTCGAGGAGATGTATTCGATGTAATCTCTTTTTGCGGTGTGTTTGTCAAGATCCGATGAATTGTGAGTTTATGATCAAGGTTATCTATGAAAGATATTTGGTTCTTCTCTGAACTTTTTATGTGTGCTCATAATATCCTTGCAAGTCTCTTTGAATTATTGGTTTGGTTTGGCCTACTAGATCTATAGTTCTTGCAATGGGAGAAGTGCTTGGCTTTGGGTTCAATCTTGCGGTGTCCTTTCCCAGTGACAGTAGGGGCATCAGGGCACGTATTGTATTGTTTCCATCGAGGATAAACATATGGGGTTTATATCATATTGCTTGAGTTTATCCCTCTACATCATGTCATCTTGCTTAAGGCGTTACTCTGTTCGTATGAACTCAATACACTAGATGCATGCTGGATAGGGGTCGATGTATGGAGTAATAGTAGTAGATGCAGGCAGGAGTCGATCTACTTGTCTCGGACGTGATGCCTATATACAATGATCCTGCCTAGATAGTCTCATAATTATTCGCTTTTCTATCAATTGCTCGACAGTAATTTGTTTACCTGCCGTAGAATATCGCTATCATGAGAGAAGCCACTAGAGAAAACTATGGCCCCCGGGTCTATTCTCAACATATCAATCTACATCTACTTTACTTTTACCGCTTTTATTTGCTATTTTATTAAACTAAAAATACCAAAAATATAAACTATCATCTCTATCAGATCTCACTTTCGTAAGTGACCGTAAAGGGATTGACAACCCCTTATCGCGTTGGCTTCGAAGTTCTTATTTGTTTGTGCAAGTGCGAGGGACTCGCGCGTGGTCTTCTACTGGATTGATACCTTGGTTCTCAAAAACTGAGGGAAATACTTACGCTACTGTGCTGCATCTCCCTTTCCTCTTCGAGGGAATACAACGCAAGCTCAAGAGTTATAAACGGTGATGCGGCAGCGATGGCCGTCGGCGACGTGGAAGCAGATCTAGGAGGGTAGACGGTGGCGGCGGGGCGCGGTGGACGAGACGATCATTGGAGCAGCGCCGACAAGGTGGACGACGGTGGGGATGAAGCGAGAGGACGGGATGCAAGGATCCCGATCCGAAGCCGTGGATGAGAGAGGTCGATCTCTTGTAATGGACGACGGCGTCGGGGTATCAGCTCCGGCATGGTGGAGGAGGACGGCGGTGGATTGGGTGGCGGACGGAGGAGGCTGTGGTGGAGAGGGTGTTTTGGCGCCCACGGAGTACGAATGGGGAAATGGAGGTGGAGAGGAAGGGGGAACCATGTGTACAGGCCGGGCTTGTCTCAAATGCGAGTAAATTTACAAACTTAGCCCCCGATTCAAATCTCCTACATCACAACAATATTAGTCGGTTGGGGATAGGATGGTAATCTCGCATACACCGAATATTTGTCGACGAGAGTTCGTTTTTGGCGCCTACCATGTATGAATCGGGGAGGGAGTCGATTTCGGCCGAGGACACACTGTGTTTTGGCGCCCATTGTGTATGAATCCGGATGAGAGGCGGTTATGTCACGTTTGAGTGAAATTACGAACCTACCCCTA
This sequence comes from Secale cereale, assembly GCA_902687465.1. Lineage (NCBI taxonomy): Eukaryota > Viridiplantae > Streptophyta > Magnoliopsida > Poales > Poaceae > Secale > Secale cereale. Next base: position 743,932,390 of record LR738711.1, read on the forward strand.
CTGAAACCTATAGAAATCGAGCAGATAGGCTTTGCGTGGCAGGGATATGCAATAGTAATTTCCATCTCGCAGATTTTGGTTTCGGGCGGTTACAACGACTTTCCCCGCTTCGTTCAAATTTTGCAAAGTGCACATTTACTGTGCCAACTCAATTCGAATCCCGTTTGTATTCTATTTTTTTTCCGGGCGGGATCCATTTTCGATTGGAATAAAATTCTATATACATCATTTTTTAATATATACTTTCAAAAGCACAACAAAGAATTCTGCTCCTTTATATGTATAATATGATTTACAAATACAATGATCTCAAAATCATAAGGTTGAAATCCAAAAATTAAACCAAATTATGTTTTACTAAAATGTATGGATCAGTAATATCTACATATTAAATAACATAGATGCGCGTGAATTCATACGAGTATGCATGTTTGATAGATCAATTTTGGTTCGAGTATGGATTACATGTATCATCATCTCAAATTCAAATATTTGAATCCCTTTTATGTTCACTCCATTCAAGCCCATCTCTCTCGCATGCATGCTCCTTCATGTACCTATCACTCTCTTTTCTCCAGCTCACCCGCACGCTCACTTCATGTTTCTCCTATCCTCGCAAACATGGTCTCTCGACATCTCCCTTGAGAAGTGTCACACTCTCCCTATCATTATACATTACACGGTTTTCATTATCTCTCACGTCTCTACCGTTCTCTCGTATCACTAGGCACCTACGCTTTCTTTTTCACCGCCACACACATAGTCTCCACTCGTCTTTCACTTTGTCTTTCTCTCTATGTGATTCTCTCACACACCCTATATGTCTCTAGATATGAATCATACCACTAAAATTACTCTCTCTCTCCTGTAGACACAACATTTGTTGCGGTCTCCTTTTCGTCTCCATCCCAGACTGACATTATTCATTTGTTTACCGACCAGACAAACTCCCCCCCTCTCCCTCTCTCACACACACAACTCCTGCTTCCACTCCCCTTCCCAACTACCGTCTCTCTCTCTCTCTCACACACACACACACAAAACTCTCGCCTTCGCACCCCCGACTCGTATTTCTCTCACAAACATTTATCGACTAGCCTCTAGATAGGTTTATACACCCGCACACTCGTGCTTCCACTATCGCATACAGGTCTCTCTCCTGCTCCTTGTATCTATGTAGATTTTTCTTCCCTTCTTGAGACACACCCTCTCGATCGTGCACACACAAACTATTGCCTCATTTTAAGCTGATACCTCTCGCACACACACTCTCTGTGTCTTTTTCACACATGCACTCCGTCCTCCTCCTCTCTCCCTCTCTCACACACACATGGGCTTTTTGCAACAACTAGCAAGATGCCCCCGTGTTGCACAAAACATTAGGATGCATTTGTATGAGTAGTTTATCTTGTGGGAGAAAAGGATGAACAATGGAAGGCCTTATTTGCAAGTGTGGAGAGGGGTGTGGGTATCTTTTTGCAAAATTGCCATAGTTTCCTTCTTATCCATCAGATATTGATCGGACGTCCTATATTGCAGGATGGCAGGCACACGATCATCACCGACTATGCTTTTTATAAGAGTAGGGATAAAAAACAGAGTTGGTGATGATGGTGGCCTGCCATCCCGCAATATAGGCCGTTCGATTTATATCTAACGGATAGGAACGAAACTATGGCAATTTACCCGCACTCCTCTCCACATTTGCAGATAAGGCCTTCCCTCGTTCATCCTTTTCTCCCACAAGATCTTTATGTTCCGTGCAACGCACAGGCATCTTGCTAGTAAGAGTAGAAATTAGACATATACCACTTCTCAAATCTTGAAACCAACAACATTCCTCCATTATCTCATCAAAACCGCCAAAGGAATATATTTTGAGTGAAACATAACAATTTTTTAGTGATATACGTATTTCAAAACTAGACTTTTTTTCTATCGAATCGGTGAATATGTATTAATCTACTTAGATCGTGTGGCAACGCATTGGCACATTGCTAGTAGTTATTAGTATAATTTTTTGGACACCAGACAAACGGTGGAGTACATATACGAAGAGAAGAGGCGCACGCATGCAGTCGGTCTCTCGCTATCTCGCACACATGAGTGTTACGTAAAGGAACGTTAACAAATAAACCCTAAAACCCTAGGTGCACGATTGCTGCATTCGCGGGTACCGGGTACGTGGTGAAGCGCACCTTTGTAGGAATAGTCAGCTCGCGTGATAATTTGATCCATAGGAGTTGATGGTCGGGACCATAGGTGAACGACTTGGAGGCGGTGGCTCGCTAGTTTCCACAGATCGAGTAGCCACGTTTAAAATATCATTTTTAGCGGGGTTAAGAGTTCCAATTTTCAATGACGCGTTATAAGTACTAAGTAGTTTTTAGAACAATTGGTATGGAGCGAAAATGGAATTCATAGTACTACGTACCTCCTTGGCGTATGGTTGTATGGGTTTATGTTGCGAGATGTTGAACCTGGTAGTTCTAGGGCAAATACTATGTTTAGATTTAGATGTTGGTTTTCAGTAATGAAAATCGGAAGGGGGAAACCCTTCTTTGATTAGAAAAAAAACTACTACCTCTGTTCTGGTTTACTAGTCCCCATCCTATTTTGGGTCAAAGTTTGTCCATGAATTTTACTTGTAAAATGTGAATGGAAAACAAGACTTTGTTATACGCAAACAAAAAAGGACTGGAGGGAGTGATTGCTCTGACACGGACGCGACCTCTCATAGCGCAGGCATTGAATCGGCGCGCCGGCCAAGAGGGCCCCACTCGCTGCAGGCCCCGCTGAACACGCCTCCTCGCCGCATGCAACCGGCTTCAGACTACCCCACCTGCCTTCATCGAATCCGCGCGTGTGCCGGAAACACATCCTTCCACGAGCCAGCCGGCATTTTAGAACACAAAAAATGACCAAAATATAATTAATTACGCATGGTCTTGACTTGTTGTGCTCGCACTGGTAGCAGGAACTAGAGGTTTTTCTTTATTCATAACTCTCCTCAAAAATTTTTGGGCTTTGAAGTGAATCATGGTTGTGGACATTATGTATGAATGTGGAGATATCTGTGAACATGAGTTTGATGTGGATGTTGAACTTGGAATGTCGGGCTTGCGCGTGAACTATACCATGTCCAATGCTTCGTCTGTTATTGTTTGGAAAGTAATTGCTCTTATTACATGACCTGAAAAATATATTTTGTGCCACATCAGTAGATGCACGGACATCACAACAAGCATGCTGACTAGATAAACATTTGAACCTAGCTACTATGAAGAAAATTTTGTATTGACAACAGTTTTAGATAGCAGGAGACACCTAGCCTTCTCTGCCTCTGCTAGCTTATTTCTGGCTTCTTCCATCTCTTCTTTGGTATGGGTGAAGAGAGCATCTGATTGCTCTTTCGCTTCTTCAGGAACTCAGCTACATTCTCAAGGGCTGCTGCACGCTTTCTTTCAGCCTTTACTAGAGCCACGAGGACACGAACAGCTGACGACTCCACCTGCTTGTGTGTAATCCAGCATCATCTGGGAATTTGCACCTTGTGTCTAATCCAGCATCATTAGGGAACTGGCACCTTGTGTGTAATCCAGTCTCATTCTCGAAACATGATCTCGAGGTTGACCATACTTCCCTCCTCGCAGGAACTGCATCCTGACATGAGGTTACTTCTTTTTTAGATAATTACTCAGAGCAACCCAGATCCATTTAGTAGAAGCCAGATAAACAGAAATGGGAGAAGTGAATTCAAAATGAAAATAATAATATAAAAACAGACTACAAGGTGAGAACACCAACTTCCTACATCAAGCTAAAAACGAAAGCATTAGGAGATTAAGACTCTTCTTATGACACATCGAAGAACACGAGGCTTAAGAGAAACAGAAACTACAACATATACACATCGAAGAACACGAGGCTAAATGAAAGTAATTGAAAGGGTGTTACTTACCAAAGCTCGTTTTACAGGTTCGATGCGGCTCCTCTTTAACTTGCCACGCTCCTTGAAGATGTCCCCAATATCCCGTGTTTGGTCTGCATTGCTCCTCTGCATGTTCACACTCGTGGTTTTAAAATCTCAACATGGCAAGATAAATATACTACTAGTAATACTCGCGCATCTTTTGGGCAACATTAAAGCACTCGTCTGCCATGTTAGAGCATCTCCAACAGAATCGCAACGCGCGGCGCTTTAAAAAAGCGTTTACAGTGCTGCGACCGAGAAGTAGAGATAGAGAGTAGAGGATAGTTCTCAGCATAGATACATAAAAAATAGATTATTCAACTACTCCTCGTCGTACGACTCCTCCTCGGTGATGTCCTCCTCCAACTTCTGACTGTAGGCCTGAAGATACCGATCGTCGTCGGATTCCCAGGGCGACGCTGCTCCTAGCCTCATGTTGAATTGAGCATCCGCTTTTCGCCTACGCTTGTCCTCACGATAGGCGGTTCGCTCCGCCCTCCTCTTATCCCTCTCCGCCCTCCTTTTCTCGTAGAACTCGCGCTCGTTGATGATGTCCTGCGGGAAGCATTGGTGCCACAACACCATGGCTTCCTCGTCCATCTCAGCGATGCCGAGACGGTGCTCCCGCCTCCGGTGGTCACGACGATCCTCGTCGGTGATAAGCCGCGGCAGAGGCGCGAGCTCCTGTGCCTGCTCCCGTGTCGGCACGTTGGGGTAGTTCAATGTTCTATGAGGCCACCGGAGGCGCCACGCCGCCGTGTCGTACACGCGGGCGGCCTTGTTGGCGGTGTCAAAATTGCCGAGGCCGAGGCGCATCCCGCGGAACCGGATCTCGGCGGAGAAGCCGCCGGAGGGGCGCGCGCGGACGCCGCGGTATCCCCAAATTTCCCGACGACGCGACGTCATGGTGGCTCGACGGCGGCGAGGCGAGAAAGAGCGGGGAGAGAGCGGCGGCGAGGCATAGAGCTAGGAGAGAGCGGTGGCAAGGCACAAAGCGGTGGGAGGACGTTGGATTTTATAATGCGCGCCGGACGCCGCGCGCCAAAACTAGCGCACACCCGACCGCTTTTTCCCGTGCGCGCGCAATCCTTTCCTGACGTCTCTGCTATCTCTACTCTCTTCTCTACTGTTATATTTATTTTATATTTTATATTTATCTCTACTTCTCTACTGTCTATTTTCTCTCTCTACTTTTTCCCTAATCTTCTAAAAAACAGAGTTGGTGATGATGGTGCTCCTACCATCCTGCAATATAGGCCACCCGATTTATATCTGACAGATAGGAAGGAAACTGTGGCAATTTTGCAAAAAAAGATACCCACACCCCTCTCCGCATTTGCAAATAACGCATTCCCTCATCCATCCTTTTCTCCCACAAGATAAACTACTCATACAAATGCATGTTGATGCGTGCAACGCATGGGCATCTTGCTACTTCTAAAAAACTATCCATCATTTGCCACACTACTGGTTGCAGATGAACTATCTACCCAAGCACAGCGCGATACAGGAGTGACGCACAATTACAAGCTGATATTATGTTGGACAATGGAGGCTATAACCAATTACTTTTACGGGAACAATAGCACCCAGAAAATTCGAAGGGTAGGTATGAACAAAATTGGAACTGCACATGTACTGCTAAGTGATTCAATACACACATTACCAATCGAAGAGGAGAACGATGGTCACGGCGGCCTCTGTGAGTCATGGTCGGCAACGGGAGTCAGTTCATTGTCCACGACGGTGGTGCTTCTACGCTTGGCGTCGGCTTCCGGGAAGCAGATCCGAGACTGTGGAAGATGGCGCCGGGCTGTCGGCGTGTTCCAAAGGCTATGATGGTAACTTCCCATTGCTCGAATCAGGGTCGCGGAGATTTTCCCGCCGACCTCAAAATTTTGTGACACTGAACTCCCCGTGTGGCGTGTTGGGTGATTCGGCTAAGCAACTAGCGAGTAGTACTAGTAAACTCTGCATATTAGGTTTGACCGAAGTCAAACTTCCTAAAGTTTGACCAAGTTTATAGAAAAATATAAACATTTACCATAACAGATATGTATGATGTGAAAGTACATTCAATAAAGAATCTAATGGTATTTATTTGTTATTGTATATGTTAATATTTTTTGTTATAAACTTTCTGAGAGTTTACAAAACTTGACTTTGAGCAATGCTAATACGCAGACAAAAATAAAAACGGAGGGTGTACACACTTGTTTTCCTAGTATGTAGTGAATTAATCATTTGTTGAAATTGTGAAATAAATATATTAGGCTACTGACTTCGAATGTAATGGTCTATACAATTCAATAGTTACAATCATTGTCGAATTCCAAGATGCATATGAGGTCTATAGTACTTCACAACATGCTCAAACTCGCATAATCCCAGTCAAATGACAATCAAAATGCATTTCATAGTTATTACTTTGTAGGATGCAAAAAAACCAACAATAACTCTACATCATCCATTATAAAAGCAACATTTTGAACATATCCCAATGTGTGAATGATACGTGCAGAGAGAGCTTGCGAAGATGGAGCAGATAGGGCGGGAAATATTGTATGTATGTGGACGAGAGAGTAGGAGACAAACCTAACGAAACAGAGAGAAGGAGATAACTAGAGAGAGAAAGAGAGAGGAAGAAGTTAGGTCTGTGAGAAATATGGAGACATGTAATATATGTGAGATGCGTGTGCATCCGGATTCTGTACACGTGGAAGGAGAAGAGACAACAAGTTTGATGAGAGAGCTGGAAAAACATGGACGAGAGGGGAAGGATCTCGTGGGTTGAGGGATTGATAAATTTGTGCGGGGGAGAGAGGGATTGGTAATTTTGTGCGAGAGAGAGAGGGTGGGGGGAGGAGTCAGTCAGCCGTCATCACATCATCCTGCTACCAAATGGACCCGCATTCTCTAGCGCAGTGTGGTCGCCGTCTTCGATCCCCTCGATGCCCTCTTTGAATATTGAGGTGTTGTGCATGCTGGGGTGCAGAGAAGCACAAGCGAGAGTGGTTGCCATATAACCTTGGATGGGGATGAATTGTGTGCTCGGGGGAGGGGTGTGTGTGTGTTGTGTGCTGTGTGTGTCAGATATTGAGAGAAAACACACCTAAGGAGAGAAATGTGTGTGTATGTGACAGAAAACTACTTGCTAAATAGGGTATTCACGAAGAGATTGTGCGTGCGAGATAGAGAGCGATGTGCGAGCCTTGAGGTAGGCAGGGGCCGTGTGAGGGTGTCAAAATGTGCGCGTTGATGCATGTGTTACATGCGATCGTGCGAGGGACGGACGAATCGAGAGAGATGGTTGTTGTGTTACGGATGCTCCTCTCTCTCTCTCTCACACACACACACACACAAGTAAACTGGAAGACCGTTCTCTCATGTATACACAACGTATCGGCATCTGTCTATGTCTCACTCATGCATGATCATTTGCACATTCACACCTCTCTATGTCTCTATCACACGCACACCGTCTCCACATTGCCCTTCCGCCACAACACACATATGGAGACATATACACGTTCTCTCTTAGTCACACACACAAAATCAGTATTAAAAAAAACTAGGGTGCAACGTCCAAATCCAAATAAACACGAACTAAAATATATGGAAATATTGTAGCGTCAAGAACTTTTCCCGGAAAAAAAGTTGAGTAATATTCGGGGATTATTTTCACACAGACAAAAAGATTCGGTGGATGTCCTTCGAGCGTGACACGGTGACGCACCGTTCGATCGACCGCACGGCCGCGGTTCATGCGCTTGCACATGATTCCTTATCTTGGCTGTGGTAACTAATAAAAGTGTTGCCTAAGTCTAATGTTTACGTGTACTAGTACAGCTTTCTTTTAAGTTTGACCAACCCTCTATAAAACTAAACTAAGCTCCCATACGCACACTCATCAATATGCCGCCGCCGCCGTTGCGCATGCCGGCGTCCGCCTGCTCCGGCCAACAATTTCTCGCCCATCACCGCCGTGTCGCTGCCAAGCCGGAGGCTCGCCCGCTCACATCGTCTGCAGTCCCTCCTCGTGATGCCGCCGCGCTGCCAAGCTCGCAAGCAGCTGGTGGAGCCGCGTCTATGCACGCAACGTACGAAGAGGAGGACGAGCGCGTGCTCCAGCACGCCGGCGAGGAGGAACTAGCGTGTCATTGTCGTCTCCGCCCGCGCGGAGGAGGCGTGCATGGTGGCTGTCGCGGCGGAAGCCGGTCGCGCATGTGTCGAGCCCGCAAACCGGGTGCGGACGCATAATCTACCTTCGAGACCTTGAATGCCACGTGGATCCTGCAATCTGAAGGAGCAATTTGGGTCAGTCGAATCTTGTGAGCCGTTTGATGCAACATGGATGGCTAGAAGGGCTTCTTCAACCTCTGAAATAGATGCACGGTTCATCTTCTCAGCCCGCCACACGCCTAACCGCCTGCCGCCGCCGCCGCGCCTTCCCCTGAACCGCCTACCACCGCCATGCTCCCCCTCACCACAACCATCCGTTTAACCCCGGGCACGATCCATTTTTTCGGCGAACTACATTCCACACCCAACACTCATAAGATAGATCATGGGTACCCTACCGTCTTCTTCCTTCACTCCGTCAAACTTCTTTCACAAATCGACTGACCCCAATTATACTACTAGTACGAACGTATTAACTACAGTAGGAACACGAAGATACGAGCAGTAGTACCAACTGCAAGAAGAACAGTAGTAAGACATAGTACTAGTACTATTGTACGTACTAAAGTGTCCAAATAACAAGAAAGAACATAAACATAGTTCTGCTGGGGCCTCAGCACAACACACCCTTGAAAATAAACTAAGCAACTAGCCCGCTTGCCACTGCAGTAGAACCAGCATGAGCGATGGCACTGCCACCTACTCGGAGTCCGAGTCCACGTCCTCGACTTCGTCCTCGTCCCTCTTCCTCTTCCTCTTCGCCGTCGCTTCTTTGATTGAACCAGACACTGGGCTCTGCTTCTTCATCCAACCCTTGTAGATATTTAAAGAAAGGTAGGCATCCATTGCTGCGTACAGGATGTGATCTTCATCTAATGTCTTTGACTCCCATGCATGATGAAACTTGTGGTGAGGTTTCTTCAGTTTAGCATACGAACGATCAATCATGGCTGCTGTCAGGGTCAGCATTAAAGGCTGAGAGGAGGACCCCAGGCTCTCCTTCTGGAGATCGAAGGGCTGGCCTACAACGAGGCCTATCCGACCTAGGATTTCCTTGTCGTTCCTAAAGTCTACAGTAACGAATTTGACTCGGCCTCCCTTGAGGAACTTCTTAGATTCCTCGCAGTCAACGCCCGCATGGAATATGTGGTAGACCAAGCATAAGTCATGCACGCAAACCTGGATCACGACGGGCTTCTTCTTCTCTGCCTCCTTTAGTTTCTTCTCGCTTCCCAGGACTATGGTGTACTCAACATCTAGCCCAGCGACCCACTCATCATTTGAGTTTTCGAACATGCGTTTGAAGCGAGCAAGGCATTCTTTCACCATTGCGGAAGAACATGCGTAGATGACGTCGAACTCATCGTCGATGATGGTTCTAACCTTGTACTCACCATCGATCATGGAGATTTGGGACGCCATGGATTTGGGAGGAGGGTTAGGATTGACGGGACGACTGGGAGGGAACTGTTGTAAGATACTATACTAGTAGAAGACGGGGGCAAGTAGGGTGTGCGAACGACATGGGGTTGCTGGCTTGCCCGGTGGATAAACGGCTGCAAGCCCCCAAAGAGTTCTCGAGAACTATGCGGGACCCACTAGATGTCATGTCTACTAGACCCATATTGCAGGCCTGGCGGTATAGCTTCTGCCTGTTTGCACGCCATGCCGGCTTGTGTGTAACTTCAATTAATTCCGTCAACCGTCGCGCCTCCCACGACCTTCGACCTGTTTGCACGCCATGCCGGCTTTTTGCTATTCCTGTGTGCATGATACTCCCTCCGTTTCTTTTTACTTTGCGCATAACTCGTAGCTCGCATACCAAGGAGAGGCCCGTTCGAAATTTTCTCGACAAGTTTGCCCCTGCTTTTGAGTGGATTAGAGTACTAGTCGCCTCGAATCCCTACATGCATGTCACACGTAATCTCTCTCTCCTCCGCTTATGTCTCTGCATGCAAACTAGGAAGTTGCGCCAATTAAGGTGATTAATTGCTAGCAAAGCGGAAAGGCAGGGGCAGGCTGGGAAAGGTGCGCTACTCAAGGGGATCGTGCAGAGCATTTGGGAAAAAACAAGAAAAGTTATGTGCAGAGTATAAAGGATCGGAGGGAGTACCAGCTAAGATACCACTATTATGGCCAACCTTAACCATCGCATGCAATAATTTAGTTCACCTTGAAATATGAACATGTGTGGGGCGTGTATGTTTTTAATGACTTGAGACTATACCTAGCCCGGCATGCAAGATGAGACTTTATTGACCGTTCCCCATACCTGCAGGAAGCCCGTACGTCTCCAAACCTTTTCCTCTCCATGTGTAGAAACAATATGCCTGCCAGACTCTCCTTCTCCCTCCGGCGGTCCCACCACTCCACCCCGGACGCTGCTTTCAGTTACTTAAATTCAGGTGCATTGGGTCACTGACATATGGGCCCAACAGGGATCTGGCCCACATGTCAGTGATGCAACTGGACCTGCAGTTAAGTCAGTGCAGCTCAGTCCATATCTTACGTAGGTGTGCCATTGCTCTCTATAAATACTGCGCCTCCCATGACATTCAGAAGAACGCTCACGTTCATCGCTATCTCCTCCCCCTCCCTGTCACGTCGACCACCATGGCATCGCCCCTCCCAAGCCCTAGGCACCCCTCGCTGCATCGCGCGGACGGTCACGCGTCGCCGTTCCGTTCCTCGTCGCCACTAGTCGAGGAGGACGCGTCGGTGTTCCGCTCCTCGCCGCGATGCGTCGAGGTGGATGCATCGGCATTCCGCTCCTCGCCGCCACTAGTCGAGGAGGACGCGTCGGTGTTCCGCTCCTCGCCCTGACGCGTCGAGGTGGACACGTCGGCGTTCCCAATCTCGCCAGCACGCGCGTTGGAGGACGCGTCGGCTCCCCGCTACGAGGAGAACAACGCGCCGCCCGCCGAGCCCCCCCCCCAGCCTTTAGGAGCTTTGGAAAGAAATGGATGTCTCCTTGTGGGAAGCTTTGCCTCCAGCAGAGCGTGCCAAAATAGAGGCGGAGAAGAAGGCCGGGGGAAGAGAAGTGTACCGCGAGACAAGCTACCTGGCAGGCCTATGTCGCGTCCGAGAGAGTCAGGCAATTGGCTCTTTGGCAGAAGGCTCGTGCGAGGCCCGTGAGGGTGGCGGAGGACGCCCGTGCCAAAGCCCTGAGTGCAGTCGGGCCCAAGCGCCTCATCTACACTTGGCGGTACGTGGACCGGGTGCATGCTTCCAGCCAGGAGGAGTACCTGTTGGCGCCGGATCACCACACATGTGAGATCGCACTCACCCACCGGCAAGCCGCCAATCAGCACCTCGCGAGTTGAGAGGCTGAGGAAGAGGCGTTGTGTCGGCGCGCTGGGAAACGGCCGCGCACCAGGGCACTCATGGCGCGCCGCAAGCGCTCCTGCGAGCGTCGTGGGTTTTAGTAGGAGTATAATTTTTATTTCGTAAGGCGATCTCATTAGTTTTGGGAAGCAAATGATAAATCCCGAACGTTCAGAAATTATTAGCGTCCTTAATTAAGTATGCAAAAGAGAAAGTTTGGAAACTTTGTGTATTCGTACGCATTTTGTAAGTACGTGCATATAGCACAAACTTTACTATATACTATCGCACTACACGTCTCTCTCTATATATGCTTGCAGACTGTGCTACTCCCTCTGTCCAGGTCAATAAGTCATCTTTGGTTGTGCACCGTGACCAAGAAAGAGGGAAGACTTATACACCTAGACGGAGGGAGTACTACTATTACTTATGTACGTGCAAATGCACATTTTAACAGTACGATGCGGTTTTTGTAAAAGTAGAAAAACAACACTAGTCAAGCTTGTGAAACGATTCAATGCAAAACAAATGCAAAAATGCTCGTTTGACTGTTTACTTTTAGCTTCCTTCTCCGTGGTATTTCTTTGTCGTACTTTGTACGGAGTATCTCACTGGTCGGAAAGGCATGCAAATTCCCAAACCGCTTCCTACACCCTGTATCAATTTTTTTCCTAACAAGTTGTGCCGTGCAATTGGAATTCCAACTTGAGTACTACTCCCTCCGTCTAGGTGTGTAAGTCACCTTACGAAAATCAGATATTCCCAAAACACTTAGGCGTAATGTATTAAATTCCGTCCTCGTTCCCCTCACTGCCTCGTTCATCAGCGAGCAATTTTTTTGGCTGAACCACGCGGGGGAGGAAGTTAACGCGGGAGAGAATGAGCGACCTATGCATGTAGAGAAGGAACATATTGATTAGGGGAGGGATTGACCCCAGTTTGCGTGCACGTCAATGGGCCTGCATGGGTTGGCTGAAACGATAGCCCTATTAATTAGGGATTCATTGCTAATCTTCGTTTGGTTTAGGAGGAAAAAAGTGGCGCGGTGATTGGATGAATTTTTGGTCTGATTCTTTGGCCTCTTCCAATCTGCAGCCACCTAGGTCGCGCTGCTCCACCTTAGGTGACTTACACACCTAGACGGATGGAGTACTACTAGTAGGAGTACTAGGGGCCAGTTCTTTTAGGCTTCTAGATTAGGAATCCCATAACTACTAAGTACCTCCGTCCTGGTTTATTGGTCCCCATTGTAATCTGTGTCAAATTTTGATCATAAATTTAACTAATTAAATGTTAGTGCATGCCACATGCACTAACATTTTATCAGTTAAATATTTGGTCAAAATTTAGCACAAATTACAATGGTGAGGAATAAACCAGGACGGAGCTACTACTAGTAGTACTACTTTAGAAGCCCAAATAAATGAGTGAGGCGCCTTAATGTTACTCTCCACTGTGACTAGTCTTATGGGAAAAGCTGGGGAAGCCGCCAAAAAAACTGGCCCTAGGAGTAGTAGCTAGGGATACTAGGAGTAGTAGCTAGGGATCGAGTGTGCGAGATGAACCGGAGAAAGTAAATGCAGAGAGATGAAATGCAAAAAAGACGGAGTGATGTGATGGTTGCTTGTCCGTTTATTTTACCAGGCCACTTATTACTGGGAGTGGTTGGGTTTTGTGATATGACGACTTTACTGCCGCGCCACGAGCGGGGTGAGACTCCCGTGCAGCGCTGCCCTCTACACTAGTACTACTACATCGGCCGTGGTTTATCCCCTATTGAATTTCACTGAAGATTTAACTAACAAAATGTTAGTGCATGTCAACAAAAACAATATCATTGGATTCATATTTGAACATAGTTTTCAATGATATAATTTAAGGTGACATGCATCATCATTTATCGTACTATATATAATGTTACTTCCATTTTTGGTCGTACTAATCTATAGTAAGGTGCCCATGCGTTGCACAGAAGAGTGAAATGCATTGATCGGGAAGTTATTTATTTTGACAAAGGATGTGGGGGTCATCTGATGTGTAACGGGTATCGATAGGTTTGTTCGGGTATTATTTCATCTCTAGAGCTCACAAACATCTGGGTGAAATAGATAAAAAAGTATGTTTTGCAAACCAAAGCGTTCAACTGTTCAACCTGCATCCAAAACTTGTGAAGAAATAACTCTTATTGTGCTTTGCAGGAAATGATCTTCAAGAATTAGTTTTTGAGTATCCATTGTTATACATGTTGGCTACAGATGACATGGCACTTTCTTATAGTCAACAGTTGGCTATACTATTTAAGTATTAACCATGCCCTTATACACCTAGATGGAGGACTTAAATCAGGATGACTTGAAGGGGCAGAGGAGATGTAAGAAATGGTTGATCATAAGTCTTTCACCAATACTGTAGTAAAAATTCATACATGGAAGATTCTAGACTAAACCATAAATGGATACACTTTTATTCATGCGCGATACTCCAATAGAGCAAGATCATGCATGGAAGTCTCCACATGCTTAGACAGCGGATTACAGTGAGCGAAGACTAATGATCAACATTTAACTTGATAATGCAGATGTCCAGGTGAACCTCCTTGGAGTCCCCGTGCACATTGTTGGGGGTCAAATAATACTGTGCGTCTTCCATGTCCACATCGGCGGGAAGGTCCAAGCTCGGCAGAGTCCAAGTCAGCTTGACGTAGCCAGTGTCATCGCCCACGTACCTCCGAGGGGTAGTAATAGTGAGCACCCACCCGTACAGTTGCCTCGTGTCATTATCAGCGTCAGCGGCGTCCCCCCTGACGCACACTACAGAGATGTGGCGGCGGCCTGCGGGGGCCTCGACGGTGCCCACGATCAAGAGGAAGACGCTGCCATCCTCCTCCGAGACTAGCAGGTGGCGCTGATCCTCCAGCGACTCCGACACGATGAACAGGTAGCACGTCTCGTACTTGATGTTCTTCGCCAAGGGCCAGTAGTGATCTGTGAATTATAAAGACTTCAGGCTAATTGCGTTCTTCAACCGCGGTCTCGCCTATCTGACAGGTCACTATGGTAAGTGGATAAATCTACACGTCCATCACAGGATCATACATCCTCCATGGTTCTCTGATGCCATTGAACACAAGGGCTTCATTTACGCTGTCGACTCCTTCTATGGCTGGACGTATTGCTGGCCTACTCCAGTCATCCCTACAAATGGCTGTTACAGCAGTATGTTACTTTCCTATGATATCATAATGGCTTGCTTATATTACTGTCAACATTTACTGAAAAAATATTCATGCTCATAACATGACGTTCTTAAGATTGACTACATCAAGAGCCCTTTTTTATTTGACTCCAACTTTTTTTAGGGTTATTTGACTCCAACTTGATATGATGTTGTAGGCTGCCTGGTGTCCATACCCTTCCTAATCCTAGAACTTTTCAAAGAAAAGTGGCATGGCAGTTGCAGGTGGTTCCTGGCTCGATTAGACGATGGCGAATGATTGATGATCGTTTGCACGCACCGGACGTGTTGTTTCGCGGAATACAATCACAATCACTACAAGGTCTTTGAGAAGGATCCCAGCTTCTTTGGGCCTTCAGGAATTTTTGACTGGAGGTTGGTAAGTAGCCTTGGCACACGCTCTCTGTTTGTCAGACTGAATTATCCGATTAACCAGGAGATAACCGACGGCAAGGATCATGATGGCAACGCGGTTTCGTTCATCAGGCAAAATTGTGTGTACACAACGTACCATGCGTCTCTGCATGCACCATACCCTGATATGTGCCGCCATGCTCTCCAGCCCAAAGTAGGAGAGAGGGTCGCAAGTATCAGACTTCGACCTGCTAGCTGGAGTTTCCCCCGTCAGGCACCCATCTGGTTCAAGCCGTTAGCCAAGCTCCACAGCTTAATAAATAGTAACGTCCAACTAAGCCAGTTAGTTAGATGCGTACACTTGTGTAGTAGGATCTTCATTTAGTTTTATGAATTCACTTGCTCTTTTTGGTAGCCCTTTTGTAATGATGGCTGATGTTTGGTTTGGAAGAGAGAGTTGCGTCTTCACTCTTCTGGCCCGCTTACTGCTTTTGTTGCACCCCAGCCCTGGTTGCTGTTGCTTCTGTTTTCAATGTACAATCAATAGTATATTTTGTCTGTTGGTTGACTAAATGTGTTGTTAGAACGACAAACACAATGTATTGGAAGTCGTTGCACGGTTCGATCCTTTAGTGCCCCGTACCATACATAGCGCATACTATTTTTCGTAGGGAGCACATTTCCACTTGTTGATAACATGCAACCCACTGATGAAGGCCCAATAGAGAAGCACATAATTAACTGGAAGGGAGGCGCTCACATGAATCCGGCCCACATACATGCTCATGGTCCCCTAAACATAAATAAGTAATTCGGAGGAGCAGGCAATAAGCTGGGTTGTGCGGTCTCTGTGGCCCGTCTAACAACATGACCAGCCCAGCAGTTTTTTCTTTGGGAAAATAGGTAGCCCAGTATTTCTTTTTGAAGAATACCCAAGCTAGGCCTACTTGTTTTCTCCGACTTACTGGGCTGCAAATCTTTCAAGACGAGGAGGGATGCATTCCGGCCTGGCCAAAGAGTATGGTCAGTGTCTGTTAAAATCAATAGCAAAAGGGGTTGAAAATTCCAAAAATATTATAGCAAATGGGATATTAGTTTCTTTTTTTGTTTTTGTTCTTCACTGATATCTTATACGCATTTCATTGGATTTAACATGACATAGTACTAATTTATTTTTAAATTTGTTTTAGTATGGCTACTAATTTTTGGATTAAGAATATTTTGTTCCCCAGCAAAAAATTGTGAATTTTCAAAATTTCCCACATATTTAGTTAATTTTTTTAACCCTGGTACTGACCAGAAAATGGGCAGCAATTCTAAAAATGGAAAACGGGCTGAAATAAATTCCATATGAATTAGAAAATGAGTAAACATTATAAAAATAATAGAAAATGGGTTGTACACGCCACAGATTTCGAGGCTGACTTGTTTACGCAAGGCTTTGTCAGTCAACACACGATTCTAGCAGCAGTGACTGTTGGTTGTCCATCCAACGACCGACGTGCTTCTTCAATCTCTGATCTTCCTGCTCCAGCCGCCTAAACTAGCGCCGGCGGGACTGACTGCTCCCTCCTCTTGTGGCCTGCTATGATGCCGCGCCGGCTTCCCCGACCCACCCTACTCCCTCCGCTGGCCTGGCCGCACGCAATCAACTGCCTCCTTATTACGCGAAAAAAATGATTCCTCCCACTGACATCTGGGGCGCACCGGTTGGGAGGCTGACCTGTGGCCCTACTAAGTTGATGCGTACGCAGGGCTTGTCAACTTAGTCAACAAACGATTCTAGCAGCAGTAACCGTTGGATTTGAATCAAACGGTCCTGCTGCTTCTTCAATCGCTGCTCTTCTTGCACCAGCCGCCCAAACCAATGTTAGCGAGACCGCCTGCTCCTGCCTCCAGTGGCCGGTTGTGCTACTGTTGAGGCCTCATCGCCCCCTACTACTCCCACCGCTAGCCAGGCCCTGCGGCGACGGCGGCCTCACACCGCATCCGAACCAGTAAACCCTTGTACTCCTTTCCACGTGGGCATCCACTGCCGCATCTTCCCTGGCTCCGTGTCGTCCCCTTCCTAGGCCTCGCTGTCATCCACCGCCTTGGTGCAATCGGCGCGGCATAGTCAATGTGGTCAATGACCGACTTCCATCGGAAGAGTACTGTACGTGGAGAGGCTACAGCTGGGTCCACGGCCACATCCCAGTTTTTTTGTGATTTGCCAAGTAAGTCGCTTTGCCAGGCCTGTTGGGCTGCAAATCTTTCAAGACGAGGAGAGCTTTCATTCGGCTGGCCGAGAAAATGGCCTATCAGTAATGAGAAATGGGATGTACATTTTTAAAACACATCAAACCGGTAATTAGTTTCAAATTTCTTTTTTTTTCATTTCGAGATTTTAAATTGCATTGATTTTTCTGCGTGGACAATTTGTTGGATTTTATATTGACATGTATTTATTTTTAAAACCAGTTTGAACGTGACTCGAAATTTCGGGATTAAAAACAGTTCGGACCGCACCAAAATATGCAAAATTTCGTATAATTTTTTAACCGTGGCCACAGTATGGGCTGTAATGCTAACAAAAAGAATATGGGCTCCAAAAAAACCCTTAAGAATTAGCAAATGGGCTGTAAATTATTAGAAATAATGGCAGATGGGATGTATGATGTTTTCCACAGATTTGAGGCTTTCCTTAAAAAAATGTTGACGCACAAGCAGTGACTGTTGGATGTCCATCCAACGGCCATCGTGATTCTTCAATCTCTGCTCTTCCTGCTCCAGTCGCTCAAACAAGCGCTGGCGGGACTGCCTGCTCTCTCCTCCCCGCAGCCGGGTGTGCTGCCGCGCAGGCCTCACCGCCCCACCGTACTCCCATCGCTGGCCTAGACATCCCTCTACTCACCCACACCTGTTCTTATTCTCTGGTGACGGCAGCCGAACCAGTGAACCCTCATACAATCGTACTCCCCTCCGTGTGGAAAACAACTGTCGAGTCTTCCTTGGCTCCGTGTCATTCCCTTTCTAGGCCTCACCGTCATCCACCACCCTGGTGCTCTCGGCGCGGCCTGGTTAACGTGGTCAACAACCAACATGCATCTGAAGTGGACTGTACGTGGAGAGGCTGACAGCTGGTTCCATGGTCGCATGCAAAGAAATGCCTCCTTATTATGCGCAAAATAATGATTCCTCCACCTGACATCTGGGACCCACCGAAAGGGCCTCTGTATTTCGCGAAAAAAATGTTACCGCCACTGACAACTCGGACCCACCAGCTATATCTTCGCACGCAAGGAAGTGCCTCCTTATTACGCACACAAAAATGAATACTCCCCCTGCTAGCTGGGACCGAGTATAGTGGGAGGCTGACTTGTGGGCCTACTAAGTTGACGGGGATGGAGGGATTTGTCAACTTAGTCAGTATGCATGATTATAGCTCCAGTGACCGTACGATGTCCATCCAACGGCCGTAGTGCTTCTTCAACCTCTGGTCTTCTTGCTCCAGCCACCCAAACCAGCGCCGGTCGTGCCTCGTGCTCCTGCCTCCCGTGGCCGGCTGCGATGCCGCGGAGGCCTCATCGCCCCTACTACTCCCACCGCTGACCAGGCCATCCCTCTACTCACCCACATCGCCTATTATTCTGCAGCGACGGTAGCCTCACACCACAACCGAACTAGTGAACCCTCGTACTCCTCTCTGCATGGGCATCCACTGAGGCGTCTTCCCTGGCTCGGCGTCGTCCCCTTCCTAGGCCTCGCCGTCGTCCACCACCTTGGTGCTCTCGGCGCGGCGTGGTCAATGTGGTCAATGACCGACTTCCATTGGAAGAGTACTGTACGTGGAGAGGCTGACAGTTGGGTCCACGGCTGAAGCAAGGAAGTGCCTCCTTATTACACGCAAAACAATTATTCATCCACCTGACAGCAAGGACCCATCGGACGGGCCACCGTATTTCGCGAAAAAAAATAAATTCCACCTGACTGCTGGGACCCACCAGCTACATCTTCGCACGCAAGGAAGTGTGTCCGGGCAAAAAAACGATTCGGCCCCCTGACTGCTGGGATCCACCAGCTACTTCTTCGCAGGCAAGGAAGTGCTTGACAGTCGGGACCCACCTGGTCGAAGCATACGTAGCGTTGTCATTCTGGCCGCGAACGTGTACGTACATACTGGTCGATGTAGAGGCGCGCACGTAGCATGTACACGTACGTACAACGGTCAATGTGCAAGAAAGAAAATACGGCCACGTACGTACATACGAGCAGGGTCTCGAATGCCTACTCGCGCATACGTACGGCCAGGGATCGTGTACATGGCTAGGTCGGAACGGAGAAACAACGTTGTCATCGTGTTCATGGGGAGCCAACTGGCTGGGTCGGAACGGAATGCATCGTCGTGTTCATCGGGAGGGCTTGGACGGAACAGCCGATGGAAACAAGGCCTGGCGTACCGCAGAACGGAGGAAACGACCTTGTGTTCGACCGACCACGGTCGAAACGGGATCCTGTTCATCGGGAGGGGTCTGGCGTACCGCAAAATGGAGGAAATGTACCTCCTACGGTCGAAACGGGGGTCCTGTTGATCGGGAGGGGTGTGGCGTACCACAAAACGGAGGAAACAGACTTGTGTTGGAGCGCTATGGTCAAAACGAGGGTCTTGTTCATCGGGAGTGGTGTGGCGTACCGCAAAATGGGACTCCACGAGATACTGTTCATCTCCACCGTCGACCCCCTCCAGCCTCCATGGGCTACTGTTCATCCACCGTCGACCTCCTCCTGCCTCCACCTGCGATTGTTCAGCCTCCACCGCGCGCTACTCCACCGGCTACTATTCAACCAGCCCTCTCCACGGGCTCCTATTCAACCACCCCTCCATGGGCTACTATTCATCAGGCCCTCCACCGTCTACTGTTCATCCTGCCCTCCATGGGGTGGTCCTGTTCATCCAGCCCTCCATGGGTTCCTGTTCATGTAGCCCCAACCGGCTCGATCGATTGGGGTCCTGTTCATCCAGAGGCAACACCACAGGGCCCTGTTCATCCACCCCCACCGGGAACTGTTCATCCAACCCCCCCAGCAATGCTCACTGTTCATGCAGAGGCAGCATCGATAGGCTTCAGTTAGTAGTAGTAGCGAAGGAATCGCTCGATCAGGTTCAGTTAACAGCCATCGATCGATCGCTCGGGTTCAATAACGCGTAGCCTGCAGTGCAATCGCTCGGGTTCAGTTAGAGCCCAACGCCTCGCACCCATGCGCGTGCGTGTATGAGAGAAACGCGCATCGCTCGGCCCCGACCACCCACCGTAACCGGGAACACCCCGATATTTTCCTCGCCCTCGCTTCTACCACGGTTTTTTCCGTCATGGACGGCCCAAAGAATGTCATGCAGCCGCGTCTCCGGCCCGCCCAGGACGAAAAGCCCATTTTCTGTCATGATTTTTTGTCATAGAAGTAGGACCCCACCACATCTATGATGATATCGTGTTTTGTCACAATTAGTGTCATAGAAGTGTCATAAGTATGACATAATTTTTTTTCGTTCGGCTCAAAATGTCGCGTATGTGTCGTTTTTTTGTAGTGTTGATACATCTCCAATGTATCTATAATTTTTGATTGTTCCATGCTATTGTATTATCTGTTTTGGATGTTTAATGGGCTTTAATATGCACTTTTATACTATTTTTGGGAATAACCTACTAACCAAAGGCCGAGTGCACATTGCTATTTTTTCTTCCTATTTCAGTGTTTTGCAGAAAAGGAATATCAAACGGAGTCCAAACGGAATGAAACCTTCGCGAGGAACATTTTTGGAACAAACGCAATCCACGAGACTTGGAGTGGACATCAAGGAAGCAACAAGGCGGCCACGAGGCAGAAGGGCGCGCCTAGGGGGGTAGGCGCGCCCCCACCATCGTGGGCCCCTCGTGGCTCCACTGACATACTTCTTCCGCCTATATATACTCATATACCCTAATAACATCCGAGAGCACCACGAAACCCTATTTCCACCGCCGCAACCTTCTATACCCGTGAGATCCCATCTTGGCACCTTTTCCAGCACTCCGCCGGAGGGGGAATCAATCACAGAGGGCTTCTACATCAACACCATAGCCTCTCCGATGATGTGTGAGTAGTTTACCATAGACCTTCGAGTCCATAGTTATCAGCTAGATGGCTTCTTCTCTCTCTTTGGATCTTAATACAAAGTTCTTCTCGATCTTCTTGGAGATCTATTTGATGTAATACTTTTTGCGGTGTGTTTGTCGAGATCGGATGAATTGTGGGTTTATGATCAAGATTATGTATGAACAATATTTGATTCTTCTCTGAATTCTTATATGCATGATTTAATATCTTTGCAAGTCTCTTCGAATTATCAGTTTGGTTTGGCCTACTAGATTGATCTTTCTTGCAATGGGAGAAGTGCTTAGCTTTGGGTTCAATCTTGCGGTGTCCTTTCCCAGTGACAGTAGGGGCAGCAAGGGACGTATTGTATTGTTGCCATCAAGGATAAAAAGATGGGTTTTATATCATATTGCTTGAGTTTATCCCTCTACATCATGTCATCTTGCTAAATGCGTTACTCTGTTCTTATGAACTTAATACTCTAGATGCATGCTGGATAGCGGTCGATGTGTGGAGTAATAGTAGTAGATGCAGAATCGTTTCGGTCTACTTGTCACGGACGTGATGCCTATATACATGATCATGCCTAGATATTCTCATAACTATGCGCTTTTCTATCAATTGCTCGGCAGTACCCACCATAAAATATGCTATCTTGAGAGAAGCCACTAGTGAAACATACGGCCCCCGGGTCTATTTTCCATCATATTAATCTCCTGTCAACTAGCTATTTTATCGTAGTTTATTCTGCAATCTTTACTTTTCAATCTATACAACAAAAATACCAAAAATATTTATCTTATTATCTCTATCAGATCTCACTTTTGCAAGTGGCCGTGAAGGGATTGACAACCCCTTTATCGCGTTGGTTGCAAGGTTCTTAATTGTTTGTGCAGGTACTAGGGATTTGTGTGTAGTCTTCTACTGGATTGATATCTTGGTTCTCAAAAACTGAGGGAAATACTTACACTACTTTGCTGCATCACCCTTTCCTCTTCAAGGGAAAACCAACACATGCTCAAGAGGTAGCATGTATGTTGTCATAATGGTTCGAAGGATAAAGATCTTTATAGAATATGTAGGAGCCAATATGGGCATCCAATTTCCTCTATTGTTTATTGACCGGAGAGGTGTCTTAGTAATGTCTACATAGTTCTCGAACCCGTAGGGTCCGCATGCTTAACATTTGTTGACGATATAGTGCTATATGAGTTATGTGATTTGGTGACCGGATGTTGTTCGGAGTCCCGGATAATATAACATACATGACGAGGAGTCTCGAAATGGTTGAGAGGTAAAGATTGATATATAGGACGATGGTATTCGGACACTGGAAGTGTTTTGGAGGGTACCAGGTACTTGTCGGGTCACCAGAAAGGAGTTTCGGGCATCCCCGACAAAGGTATGGGCCTTATGGGGCAAGAAACGGAACACACCAGCCCACAAGGGGCTAGTACGCCCCTATAGAGGTCGGCCCTATGAGGAGGAGAAGGAAAGAGGGGAGGGAAAGGAAAGTGTGGAGTAGGACTTCCCCTTCCTCCCCCTCTTTCCTCCCCCCTCTTTCGTCCCCCTTCTTCATACAACGAAAGGGGGCATAGGAGGGCAGGAGCCCCAGGGCCAGTGGCGAGCCCCTTGAGGCGCACCCTGGATTCCCTAGGCTGCCTCCCCTTCCCTCCAACCTATATATATGTGGGGAAGGGGCGCCACACAAAGACACAACATTGTCTTAGCCGTGTGCGGCGCCCCTGTCCACCGTTTACTCCCTCGGTCATATTTTTGTAGTGCTTAGGCGAAGCCCTGTGGAGATCGCATCACTGTCACTATCACCACACCGTCGTGCTACCAGAACTCATCCACTACCTCGCCGTCGTGCTAGATCAAGAAGGCGGAGGACGTCATCGAGCTGAACGTGTGCTGAACGTTGAGGTGCCGTACATTCGGTGCTCGATCGGTTGGAACGCGAAGAAGTTCGACTACATCAACCGTGTTGTCTAACGCTTCCGCTTACGGTCTACGAGGGTACGTAGACACACTCCCCCCTCGTTGCTATGCATCTCCATGGACAGATCATTGCGTGTGCGTATAATTTTTTTTGTTTTCCATGCAATGTTTCCTAACATCTCTGATGATACGTGAGTAGTTTACCATACACCTACGGGTCCGTAGGCAGTAGCTAGACGACTTCTTCTCTTTTTTATCTTCAATACAATGTTCTCTTTGGAGATATAATTGATGTAACTCTTTTGCGGTGTGTTTGTTGGGATCCAATGAATTGTGAGTTTATGATCAGATCTATTTCTTTCCATACATGATTATTATAGCCTCGTATTTCTTCTTCGATATTTCAGTTTTGTTTGGCCAACTTGATTGATTTATCTTGCGATGCGAAGAGGTGCTTTGTAATGGATTCGATCTTGCGATGCTCAATCTTAGTGACAGAAAGCACTACCGCGGGATGCAGTTAACGCGACACTACGATCAGAGACCCTTCAACGAAACTGTGTGCGATGCAATAATCGCAAACGGTGATGTATAAAAACCGTCAAAAAGGTGCAAAATGTTTGCGAT
This sequence comes from Secale cereale, assembly GCA_902687465.1. Taxonomy (NCBI): domain Eukaryota; kingdom Viridiplantae; phylum Streptophyta; class Magnoliopsida; order Poales; family Poaceae; genus Secale; species Secale cereale. The sequence goes on from LR738711.1 coordinate 743,956,139, forward strand.
GATGAATGCATCAAACACGGTTCAGATTTAGTTGTGTGTGCAATGCAGGGCATACGGTTCAGTTCAATGAACTGTTTGCGATGAGGCAGAAGAAAATAAACGGGCAATCAGATGAAGGTGTGTGCGATATACGGCATACTATTCACTCGGATGAACTGTTTATGATTAGGAGGAATAAAAGAAATGGTCAGCCAGATCAAGGTGTGTGCGATAGAGGGAAAACAGTTCACTCGGATGAACTGTTTGCGTTGAGCCAAGATAACAGAAACGGTTCGATATAACAAGATGTGTGTGATATGCGATAAACAGGCATGTAATCAGAAATGTGTGCGAAGACCGATAATAACATAGACGATTGCTTCTGATAAGACGTATGTGATATGCTCTGTCTACACAACATCTATTGGCCATTGGGTGACGGGCGGTCATCCAGGTACACCATAATGATGCGAAGAGGCATCCTATATCAGCAAGGACTAGCTATTCCACCAATAGCTCATCTAAGAGAACTCTTAAGTTAACTGTGCTCAGGTTGGAGAAGCCATCAGATGGGTGACTGGATGGGAAGTTGTCTTGATGTTAATCTATCGGTACAATGAACCCTGGGTCCATTGCCCCAGACTGTGCACAGGCCTGGGAGCAAGTTTACCATACCAGCACCGGATCAAGACACGAAGGAATCAGTCCTCTGATGAACCAGAGAGCTGGTCGAAGAGAACAAGGAAACCAAGACTCGCTGACAAAGAAAGATACCACCAGAAGAAGAGCCCTCCTTGCCGGGCATGCGAGCCTGGCGGGGTGGGATCGCCCCAGAAACAAGCCTCCAACAACACGTCGACAGGCCTGCCGAGGGCTCACAGAGGCAAACCACCACCTCACATTGACGCCCGTCGTCAATCAACGCAGTGTCAAGCTCCTAAGTGGCTCAGTGGCAGCCCCCTGCCACATGTCAGCCACTTCCTACGGAAAGAACCTAGAAATGACACCCATCCTGTGATGTGGCAAGCAAGCAGGCGTGAAGCTAGCAAAACAGTCCGGCAGGGCCTGCTAGGCGAGCTGTGATGTGACGCTAAGTGGCACATTTAATGCGCCCTGTCATCCTGCAGAGTTAGGTATGATAATACTATTTTCTATCTAATCATCCTAGAAAGACTGATCTGCCACTATGGTGACCCCTTAACCTATAAAAGGAGGCCCATGGCAACCAAAGAAAAGATTCAACCATTCGACCCCCCACACTCATACGCACGAGACCGCTCTCGCCCCGAGGCAACCCTGCCGGGCAAGAGAGTCATGCTCATTTTCCACCATTCCACTATCAATCCACCAAAGCAGGAGTAGGTTTTTACGCCTCGCGGCGGCCCGAACCTGGGTAAAAACTGCTTGTGTGATCTCAGCTATGCTGCGCCACACTCTCCGCTCTTTGTGCAACGTGCCCACCCCCCGCTGAACCAAAAAGGGACCTCTGTCCCATAGCTGGTCGTGGTTTTCCCACGCCATATTTGGCGCGCCAGGTAGGGGGGTCACTTGTGCGAACCCGAGAGCTTAAGTAGCACGTCATCTTCATCACCAGCTTCACCTTCTGAGGCTCCATTGACCATGGCGCCCAAGAAGAAGTCTCGTACCGCCGCCCACCCGTCCACCTTGAGGGCCTCACTATCCGTGGCCACTGACGCCGGGGGGAATGCAGGGATGCACGGAAATGCGGGCACTACGGGGGACGTGGTCGGCGCAGGCGGCGTCGTTGCCACGCCTCCCGAGGCCGAAGTAGGAGCAGGATGCACTAGAGTAGAGAAGCACCAACAAGATCCCAGCGATCAGGCTCCACAAGGTACGAACAGAGATATTATTCCATCCATACCTCCCCGCTGAGATGAAGAGTGCAGTCTTGGTGTTGTCGCTCATTCTGGGGCAAACCGCAACTCTCTGGCTGCTCCCGCTGCGGGCGCAACCATAGAGCATGCGCCACCCACCGGAATGGGCCAACCTAACCACTATGCTCGACGGAGCCGCTGGCCCTCAAGCGCCCCCGCCTCATCCCCACGACGCCCTAGCGGCTGGCTCACAGTGACGAGCGCACGACGCGGTCGTCACCGGCACCATCAGGAGCAGGGCGACGATGCGGTCCACGTCATCATCACCCATGCCAAGCACCGCCTCGGAGGCTATGGCGCGGGCCCAACTGCTACTGAGATCCCCGCCGGTGGCTGATCAGATGGATAAGTGGTGAGCCACCAACCAGAGTCTGATTGGTTTTTCCGAGGCGGGAGGACCACCACAAGCTGGCCCGTCGCGACCTCCCCAAGCGACGGTGACATCCCACGCTGCTGGCCGAGCTGAGGGGGCCATCCCGATGGTGCAGTCCCCGCCACGGCAGCCAGCGCGTGAGCCGCACCATCAGGAGCCAGATAACATCTCGATGGCCTCATCGGACCCTCGAGCGCATCAAGGCCGACAGTGAGCCCCGGAGGGCAGGCAGGGGAGCGCGCACGTCACCATCGAGTAATGCCGCGACAACCACTACCGGCCCAACGGGCGTGATGGCCTCAACATCGACGAGCCTGCGCTAGACTTGAGCGGATACCTACCTTTCAAGGCTGGGTGCCCTGCCTTCACTCGTGAGCCGTGGCAAGTCCGTTGGCCATCTGCTTGCACGTTCAAGCCAGAGATTCCAGTGAAGTATGATGGAAGGCTGAACCCGGCAAAGTTCTTGAGCATCTACACCATTGATGTTCAAGCTGCCGGGGGAAGAGATGAGAAGGTATTCGCTAACTACTTTCCTTTGGCACTCAAGCCAAATGTCAAGTCTTGGCTAATGCATCTGCCGGAGAACTCCATTTCAACCTGGGCTGACCTGTGCCATGAGTTCGTGGGCGCCTTCACGGGCGGCCACCAAGAACCAGGGCGGCCCAACGATTTGCAGTTTCTCCCACAGAAAGAAGGAGAGACTCTGCGAAAGTACATGCGGAGGTTCAGTCGAGTTCACAGAAATATTCTGGACATCCACCCAGCTACAGTGATAGTAGTGTTCCTGTCCAATGTGCGCAATCGACAGATACGTTCCAAGATGAACGTTCGGTTGCCCAAGACTGTGAAGGAGCCTTACACCTTGGTGGACAAGTGTGCTCGGGTGGAAGAGGGGAGGAAACTCCCTAGAGAGGAAAATGGCATCGACGTCGATTCAAAGGATGACGACGATGCCTCCAGTCAGAGGAGGAAGAACAAGAAGCGCAGTAAGAAGCCCAGGGATAAGGCGGTGATGACAGTCGAGGGGCCGAGTACTCCTAGTACCGGCAAGAAGGCAAAAGGTGAAGCCCCCCGGCAAGGAGGTTTCCGTGTGCCATGATTGCCGAGAAGCTGCGTCTGCCGAGAAGGCTGGGAAGGGCGATGACCCTTACTACAAGATCCACCAGACCAAGGGCCACGACCTCCAGGAGTGGCATCAGGTTGAGCAGCTTGTTAAGAAGCAGAGGACTGAATATGAGAAGCGAGACAAGTAAAAAAGGTCAGAATGGCGCTGGCGGAAAGGGCCGAGGCGGTGAAGCAAATCGTCATGGCAAGGCTCTTAGGAACCAAGGAAAACCCGCCAGGGGCCGCGAGAAGGAGAATTGCAATGAAGAGAGTGATAGAGGGGATGAAGAGGAAACCAGTCAGCAGGAGTTCCAAAAGGCCACTAACGCCCTATGCATTGTCGGGGGTGCATCTCTGCACTCCTCTCACCGCCAACTTAAATAGTGGGCATGTGAAGTTAATGCCATGGAGCCTGCAACAGAGTTTCGGAAGCCGCTCAAGTGGTCCCGCATGCCCATCATATTTGACGAAGAGGACCACCCTGGCCGTACTACTACGATGGGGTGTTTGCCGTTGTTGGCCTCACCAACAATCCGCAACCTCAAGGTCACAAAGATGTTGGTTGATGGCGGGGCCGGGTTGAATCTAATTTCTCCAAAGGCCATCAGCAAACTCAAGATAGCAGAGGAATAGATTGAGGTTACCGGCACGTTTCAAGGAGTTAATCCCGGCAGGAGCCGTCCTAAGGGAAAGATCACATTGCCAGTAACATTCGGAGGACAATTGAACTGCTGGACTGAGAAGGTTGCGTTTGATGTAGTTGATCTCCCCCTACCTTACAATGGAATTCTTGGGCACCTAGCTCTGGCCAAATTCATGGCAGCATCCCACTATGCCTACAACATCCTGAAGATGCCAGGACTAATGGGTATCCTCTCCATTCGAACTGATGAGAAGGACACACTCATTTGCGTGGATAAGATGTACAGGGATGCAGTTGAGGCAGAGGCCGCGGAGATCACTGGTCCCGCCAAGGAGAGCAAGAAAAAAAAGAGAGTTGTTAAGAGCCCCGGTAAGGAGCCCGGGAAGCACACCTCTCCGGAGTGCGCCGCGCCTGTTGATGACTTGTCGGAGAGTTCCAAAAACAAAAGGTCTAAGGTTGTCGCACCTGCTATGAAGAAGGTCCCGATAGGGCTGGATGGCACTGATGTTACCTTTACTATCAGTTCCACCCTTGACGACAAATAGGAAAGCACGCTCATTGCCTTCCTGTGGGTGAATGCTGATGTGTTTGCCTGGCAACCATCTGACACCCCCGGTGTTCCCAGGGAGGTAATCGAGCACTACCTAGCTGTCCGCCCACATGCCAGGCTCGTCAAGTAGTAGGTCCGAAAGCAAGCTTCGGAACGACATCAGTTCATTGCCGAGGAGATCAAGAAGCTTGAGGCAGCTGGTTTGGTCAGAGGAGTGGTACACCCAACATGGTTAGCAAACCCAGTGGTCGTATGCAAGGCCAACGGAAAAATGGAGTCTGTTCATAGAATTCACCGATCTGAACAAGGCCTGCCCGAAGGACCCATTTCCCTTCCCGCGCGTTGACCAGATCGTGGACTCCACCTCAGGTCATGATCTGCTCTCTTTCTTAGATGCATATTCTGGGTATCATCAGATTTTTATGTCTAAGGAAGATGAAGAGAAAACCTCATTCATCACCCTATGTGGATCTTACTACTTTGTGTGCATGCCTTTCAGGTTGAAGAGAGCCGAGTCCACTTTTGCAAGAGTAGTCCAGATTGGTTTTGACTCACAGCTGCACAAAAACATTGAAGGTTATATGGATGATATTGTGGTCAAACAAGAACAGATTAACCTGTCACATCCCTAGTTAAGCACTTGCATTAGGGCTAGCTAGAGTGTGCATCATGTTTACTTATCAAAGAAACTTGAAATGGGAATGACAGAAACCCCAGCACCCCTCTTCTCACAACTAGGGTTTGATAAAATCTTTTCCAATGTACCCAAAATGCCCTTCAAAAATGTTCATCATTTCTGCCTTGGTCTCAAACCTATGCTATAAATGGTGCACAATTTTCTAGGACATCTAAGGGCTCTGGATTAAATCATATGGTATTTTAATTTGGGCATTTACATGCTATAAAATATTTTAAATGCTCAAATAATCATAAACTATAATGTTCCATGATGTTCATATTGTATACAGTGGGCATGACAAGTTTCATGAGTTATAAAAATGCTCTGGCATTTTTATTAATTAAACAAAGTTGCAAAACAAATGAAACAGAAATGAAATAGGAAAGAAAAGAAAGAGAGAAAGGACTTACCTCGGGCCCAGCACTGTAGCAGGCCGGCCCAGCCCACCAGCCCCGTTATGTCGCCTTCCTCCTCGCGCCAGTCGGCAGCGCGCGTGGCCGCCGTGCGCCGGCACGCGCCCGGCCACCTCCACCCTGCCTGCCTGCCTCCCGACGGCCTGGACGTCTCCTGGCGTCGCCACGCAGCTGCCCCGACCCCTCTCGCACTTTCCCCTCGTCCCCGTCGCCTCCCCTGGCTCTCTCCCTCTCACCACCGAGCCGCTCGTCGCCGCCGCTCGCCATTGCCGCACCTAGACCCTCCCCCTCGACCCGTGACCGTGTCCAAAAGGTTCGCCGCGACGCCCTCTTCCTCCTCGCTGAGCCACGGATCGCCGGGAGCCCTGCAACGCCTTCACGCCATCGTCCCCAACCTCGGATCGCCGGAGCACCTCGCCGCCGATTAAGAAGCTGCAGCGCGTCCCGGACCTCTCCGTCGAGCTCGTTAGCACCGCTGTGAGCTCCTACGCCGAACCCATCTCTTCTCCGCTTCGTTTGCGCCGTGTAGCCGCCGCTCCGTTGATCACCGAAACTCACCGCCGCCGTGCTCGCCGCCGGCGATGCTCCGATGACCATTTGGTCACTGGCACATGTCCATCTCGCTCGCCGCAGCACGTAGATGAGCTAGGTACTACGCATGCATCGCCTAGGCCACTGCAGCCGCGTCTCCACACACGCCCGAACGCCGGCGCCGCCGTCGAGCTTGTTGCCGTCGCCTCCGGCCACCACAGGTCCGGTGACCACCACCGTTCGACGCGCAACGACAAGGGCTCTCCAACGCGCCCAACCGCAGCTCGAACCGAGCCCTGTGGCCGTTTTCCGAAGCACGCCGCCGTGTCTGGCCTCGCCGGCGTCACTTCGCCGGCGAGTTTGACTTGTTTGACCACGGGTTTGACCCCCCTGGGTCACTGACATGTGGGCCCTGCCTGCAAGTCAAACCTAGTTTAGGTGTTAATTTAATTCTAATTAGTTAATTAGTTAACTGTGACACTGACCAGTGGGTCCCACTGGTCAGGTTTGACTTGGACTAGCCCTGTTGACTGACTGACGTCAGCATGATGTCATGCTGATGCAGTAAAGGATTTTCTGGGATTTTTAGATTTAAAAATAATTCAGGAAATTCCAGAAAATGCCTAAACTTCAAAAAATCATATAAATTCAACAGTAGCTCAGATGGAAAAGATTTATATATGAAAAATGATCAGAAAAATCCAATCTTTCCAATGGCCCTTGTTTCATGCATGTTTGAGCAAGTTAACCTTGATGTATACATTAAAACATGATAATGCACTTATTTAAATAATAGCTAAAGTGCCAATTTGAATCTTTGATTCAAATAGGCTCAAACCCCTCTGGTTATAGTTGCATTAGCCCAACACACATGCATCTTGCCATGTCATGAGCATGCATCATATTGTTGCATTTGTTTGTTTAATGATTGTATCGCCGGTATTCTCTGTGTTAGGTCCTGCTCCCGAGGATACTGCTGCGTATCCAGTTGAAGAGCAGTACCCGACAACCACTTTGTCAGGCAAGCAATCATTGCTCATTCCGATACAAACCCAATCTTCTCGCTCCTGCTCTCTTTTACTGCATTAAGGCAACAGCGTGTGAACTGCTACTTGCTGCGGTAGTTGAACCCTATTCCCTTGCATGACCTGTCATTGCCACAGTAAATAGTTGAAACCCACTAGCATGTGTAGGAGTTGATTGAGCCATGTGATGTGTGATCCACCATGCTATTTGTTTATGTTGCCTGCTATGCTTAGAGTTGTGTCTGGTCTGGTTCATCTGGGTGATGGATCAGAGTGAAATGATCATACCGATAAAGAGAAGGAAGTGTGGAACACGCTTGGTAAAGGTATCGATGAAAGGCCATGTAGGAGTACGTGGTGGGTTGCTTCATTGGAACCGTACATAGGACCCGAGATCTGTATGTGTGGTTCAAGTTCCAGTTACTACCATGCATTGGGCCCGAAACCAATGGACCCTCTCGGCTTATTAATTACCCTCGATCTCTGTCCAGGAGTTGCAACTAGTTTCTGGTGTTTATAGTTTACTGGAGGTCGTGCACAGCGCTGACCCTCGGGGTTGGTTGTGATGCGATAGGTACGTGGCACGGTGTACCGGTTGCCCGTTTGGTGACTCGGGAACCTTGTACACATCGTTTGGGGCCGTGAGCGACACCCTGGCCGGATCTCCCCACGGATGGAACCCAAATAGGCGATAAACCTGGACGAGAGACTTGAGTAGTTAGTCAGGTCGTGGCCGACACCCTTGCTGGGCTTCCGCTTGAAGGTTGCCGAGTACATGTCGAGTAAACGGCGATAAGTGGTGGAAGCGTGTGTGAAGAGGTACACCCCTGCAGGGTTATCAATCTATTCGAATAGCCGTTGTTCGCGGTACAGACTACTTGGTTACTCTTACAGTTCATAGAAAAGTTGATGGATACTACTAAAAGCCTCAAGATAAGTGTGAGTGCCGTGGATGGCCCTTCTGTAGGATGACAGAAGAGGATCCTCGGTAGTGTATTGTTGTGGTGAGTAGAGGACTCGTGTTCGTAATAACATCTTGCAATCTGTTGAGAGTTGTAGTATAGGTTAGCCAAGAGTCAAAGCTGGCTCTCTGCTATGAACTCCACTACCCCCTATGATAATGTTGCATGTATGATAGGTTGTGTGGTAAGACTTGCTGAGTACCTTTGTACTCATGTTTGCTTAATAATTGTTGCAGAGGAGAACCCTGCCCCTGCTGATGGGTTCTACATAGACGTTGACGTCGACGAGTAGCTTGACACCCACACGGAGATCTGGAGCTTGTGAAGGGCCTTGTAGATAGTCAGGCTACCCCAAGCCTGTTTTATTTTCTAAGTTGTCTTTACTCAGACATGTAGCTTCCGCTTGTGCTTGTATGACTGTATGACTTGAGTGTTGGGTCATGTGACCCCTACCTGTATGGATATGTTATGTATGGCTCTTGGAGCCTTTTAAATAAAGTACTTTGAGTCATAGAGTTCTGTTGTGATGCAATGTTGTATTTGCACATATTGAGCATATTGTGTGTATGGTTGAAATGCTTAGTATGTGTGGGATCCGACACCTAGTTGTTTTCCTTTGGTAGCCTACCTTACAGGGAAATGCCTCGTAGTGATTCCAATGAGCCTTGGTAGCTTGCTACTGCTCGAAACACGTAGGCTGGCCGGCATGTGTCCTTCTTCGTTCCTGTGTCTGTCCCTTAGGGGAAATGTCACGCGTTGTTCCTTTAAGTCCATGTAGCTTGCTACGACTTGGGTTCATACGTTGATGACCAACACGTTCGCTGCTGGGTCATGGATGCCTGTCTCTGTAATCTAGTGCCACTTTTGGTTTATAACTAGCCATGTCGGCCCGGGTTCTCTGTCATATGGATGCTAGCGACACTGTCATATACGTGTGCCAAAATGCGCAAACGGTCCCGGGCCAGGTAAGGTGGCACCCGTGGGGTTACCGTGCGTGAGGCCGCAAAGTGATATGACGTGTTACAGCTAGATCGGTGTGACTTAGGATCGGGGTCCTGACAGCGTTGGCATCAGAGCTAGACTGCCTGTAGGTTTCTCAAGCCAAACTTGTCGATGTTGAGTCTAGAAAAATTCTTAGTTATATGTAGGGGAATTGATTGTGGAAGGGAACGTAAGGCTCTTTTTACTCCTTTACCTTATGCCCTTCTAATCTGAGTCAGTCTATTCTTTCTACGGGGATTTAGGACTAGGCCTCTTATCCTTACTAGGTTCACGTGTTACTAATCTGTAGATTCTTAGGATTGTTGGTTTCGAGCCTCAGTTCAGTTTCTATCTTTTTAGTATGATGATTTTTGGACCCGGAACCTTGATATGGAATTGTTGAGTGGCTATGCTATCATTTGTATGATGTCTCAAATATTTGTTTGAGCATTTACAGTTGTTATGCTGCCTGATTTCTTCCAGAAACAGTAATGCCTTTGCATTATTTCGTGTTTCAGATGTCTGGCCGCATCCCTCACCAAGTGGTTCGTTTGACTCGGTGCATTAATGTACCCGGTCACACGGCCATGCTAGTCCGTGTGCTGACTGAGACCGGTTATCGCTGGTATCCTGAGTACACCGTGGAGGAACAGTACCGGGATTTCAATCAGAGTCAGTATTTCTGCACAGTCCGGATATACCCCTCATATCCCGGAGCTAATGACCCCATCCATTGGTCTTATGGACTTGGGGTTACCATCGAGATGGCAGTGCAGGATGCCGCCTATTCGATGATGACCATTCTCCGGGCTAGGCATGCCCTGTTGCTGAACACTGAGTTCTGTTACATGCCAGCCTCACTTCCCGGAGAGGAAGGCTACTACACTGGTCTGTACAGTGATGCTGCTCATGAAGAGCCACTGCTTCAGACTACTGTTCAGATGCTGGAGGATAGGGACCGTGAGGTCCGTGCCCTCCGAATGGAGCTGTATAACACTCGAGCCGCCCACTGGACTACTTTGACACGGCTTGCACCTGCTGTGCACGCCGGATATCTGGACATGCGGGATTTGTACCCCGTGCGGACTCGTCTGCCTGATCGCATGGATTGGCGTGGCGTTGGGGGTATTACACCTCCACGTGGGCGTCGGTTACCACCAGCATCGGGACCGAGGCCACATCCATGTCCCTATGGTCCAGAGCCTTCGAGTGCTCGCGAGTTTTAAGATCCGTCTGTTCCACTTCCAGGCTACGGTGGTAATCTTTACGAAGATTACTACGGGAATGTCTGAGTTAGACCGTGGTAGTAGTAGTATTATAGTAGTTGTATTCCCACAGTCCTGCGCGTCTTGTGGAATATGACTTAGTGTGTACTGAGTTCTGGAGGTGTAGTTAAATAATGTATAGGAGCTTGGAATGCCTCTGATGGGATGTATCGTCTTTCACCGTAGTTGTACTTTAGCCTTGGCTTGTACTAAACTACGTATGGTGCGTATGACCACTGGTGTATATATAGTAGTTTCTATATTACCATGTCGTACGGATGAACATCTTTGCATTCCGTGTCATCCACTACATTCTGCACTTCTATGTCAAATTTTTGCCATCCTTGTCTAAACCGTTGTTTTGTTTTCCTAGGATGGTCAACACTCGAAACACTCCTGCTGCTCAGGAGCAGGGTGAGGCTAGTGGGGCTAGAGATGGGAATCTGCCCCAGCCACCCTCCTTGGCGGAAGTTATGCTCGAGGCAGAACGGAACAAGAGAGAGACCAACCGTCTGCTGGAACGCATAGAGCAGAACACTGGGTTCCGTCAGAGGAATGACGTGGTGTCAATCAATGACTTTATCAAGATGTGCCCACCGATGTTCCATCACTCCACTGAACCTCTGGATGCGGATGACTGGCTACGTAGTATCACCCATAAGCTACACTCTGCCCGTGTGGCCGAAGCTGACAAGGTTACCTACGCCGCCTACCATCTTGAGGGCCCTGCCAGTCTTTGGTGGGAAAACTTTGAAGCTATGCGTCCTGCTGGCCAAATCACTACTTGGGTTGAGTTCAGTGAGGCATTCCATGAACATCACATTCCGGAAGGTCTCATGGATCGCAAGCGGGAGGAATTATGCAATTTCACCCAGGGCCGGTTAACTGTGGATAGCTATAGTCGCGAGTTTGGCAACTTGGCATGCTATGCACCCGAGGAAGTATCCACCGATGCCAAGAAGCAGGCAAGGTTCCGCAAGGGACTCAGCCCTGAACTCCGCCGAGATTTACGTCTGCACGAGTGCACTTCCTTCCAGAAGCTGGTAAACAAGGCTATCAGTGCTGAAACGGGCCAGACCGACTTCGAGGCCACACGCAAGCATACCCGAGACTTTGGTTCCTCATCCGGCTCTGGGTCTCACAAGCATCGTGTGTGGGTTCCTAACACTGCTCTGCCACCCAAGTACACACCGAGGCCATCCTATGAGGCGCCTCGCCCAACTCAACAGTATGCACCTGCTAAGACCTATGGAGGACCACCTTCCAACTTTGCTCCACGCACTAACACTGTGACCTGCTTCAAGTGTGGAGAACCGGGGCACTACATGCGTGAGTGTCCCCAGAACCAACCAGGAAAACCCGTTGGCCGTGGTAAGCCAACCGGCAAGGTGAATTATGTCAAGCCAATCCCCACTGCAGGTGGTCATGTCTACTATGTCTCTGCCGAGGAAGCTTATGAGGATCCTAACGTCGTCCTTGGTACGCTTCTCGTTAACTGCCATCCGGCATCTGTTCTTTTCGATACTGGAGCATCCCATTCGTTCATATCTGAGAGCTATGCTCGATTGCACAACAAGACTTTTTGTGACATGCCTACTTCCATGGTTATTCAAACTCCTGGTTCAAAGTCGCAAACCTCTAGGATAAGCCATGGAAATGAAATCCTTGTCGATAGACTTGTTTTCCTAGCATCTCTAATCGCTCTCAAGTCCTCGGACATAAACATCATTTTGGGTATGGATTGCATGACAACTCATTACGCCAAGATTGATTGCCATACTAGGACCGTTCAACTTGCACACCCATCCGGCAAGATAGTCAATGTCTTGACCCGAATGGCTGAGCGTCAGCTCTACTCTCTTAATGCCAGCCCTCTGCCAGAACTCGAAGATCTCCTGGTAGTCCGTGACTTTCCGGATGTTTTTCCAGAAGAACTGCCAGGAATTCCACCTGACAGAGTTGTCGAGTTCGTGATAGATCTTATCCCTGGAACTGTCCCAATCTCTAGGAGACCTTATAAGATGGCACCCCTAGAATTAGCTGAGCTTAAGAAACAACTCGATGAGTCCTTGCAAAAAGGTTTCATCTGTCCTAGTTCTTCCCCTTGGGCTTGCCCCGTCCTCTTCGTTAAGAAGAAGGATGGAACGGAGCGGATGGTTGTAGATTACCGACCTGTCAATCTGGTCACCATAAAGAACAAGTATCCGCTTCCCAGGATCAACGACCTGTATGATCAGCTCGATGGATCCTCAGTCTTCTCTAAGATGGATTTGAGGTTGGGTTACCATCAAATCAAAATCAAGAACGGGGACATTCCTAAAACGGCTTTTGTTACTCGTTATGGTCAATATGAGTACACCGTCATGTCCTTCGGATTAACCAATGCCCCAGCCACCTTCTCCCGGCTAATGAATTCTATATTCATGGAGTACTTGGATAAATTCGTCGTAGTATACCTCGATGATATACTCATCTATTCCAAGAACAAGGAAGATCATGCCGAGCATTTAAGGCTGGTATTGACGAAACTTCGAGAGCACCGCCTTTATGCCAAATTCTCTAAATGTGAATTTTGGTTGCCGGAAGTAACCTATCTAGGTCATGTGATCTCTGGCAAGGGTATTGCTGTCAATCCCGAGCGAGTTCAAGCCGTCCTTGATTGGACTCCTCCTGAATCGGTTAAGCAAGTTAGGAGTTTTCTTGGCTTAGCGAGCTATTGCCGACGCTTCGTCGAGAATTTCTCCAAGGTTGCTAAACCTCTAACTGAACTCCTCAAGAAAGATAAAAAGTTTGAGTGGACCCCACAGTGCGAGTCCAGTTTTCAGGAACTGAAAAGACGCCTGACATCTGCACCTGTACTGGTACCACCAGACTTTTCCAAGGATTTTATAATCTACTGCGACGCCTCGCGACAAGGACTAGGTTGCATACTCATGCAAGATCGTCAAGTGATTGCATACGCATCTCGACAGTTGCGTCCACATGAGGACAACTATCCTACTCATGATCTAGAGCTTGTAGCTGTAGTCCATGCACTCAAAACATGGCGACATTACCTCCTTGGTAATCGCTGTGAAATCTTCACTGATCATCAAAGTTTGAAGTACATCTTCACCCATCCGGATCTAAATCTCAGGCAAAGACGTTGGGTTGAGTTGCTCACAGACTACGACTTAGGAATCACTTATACCCCTGGAAAGGCCAATGTCATGGCTGATGCGCTAAGTCGTAAGTCTTATTGTAACAACTTAATGTTACAACAAGGGCAACCACTTCTCCACGAGGAATTTCGTAAGCTTAACCTTCACATTGTTCCTCGAGGATTCCTTTCCACCTTGGTGGCGGAACCTACCCTTACGGATCAGGTCATCAAAGCTCAAAAGGTTGATCCGGGAATTTCCCATATTAAGAAGAACATCAAGAAAGGAGTTGCGGGATGTTTCTCAATTGATGACCAAGGAGTTGTATTCTTTAGCAACCGTTTAGTGGTTCCTAAAGTACGAAACCTGAGACGTTTGATCCTTAAGGAGGCTCATGAATCTCCTCTCACAATTCATCCCGGTAGTACCAAAATGTATCAGGACCTACGTCAGAGATTCTGGTGGACTAGGATGAAGAGAGAAATCGCTCAATTCATTGCTAACTGCGACGTTTGTCATCGAGTCAAGGCAGAGCATCAACGGCCTGCTGGCACCCTTCAATCTTTAGCTATTCCTGAATGGAAATGGGACAAAGTCGGTATGGACTTCATTACCGGGTTTCCCAGGACCAGGAAAGGGAATAATGCTATCTTCGTCGTTATCGACCGCCTCTCTAAAGTAGCTCATTTCCTGCCTGTTCGAGAGAGCATTACCGCTAGCCAGCTAGCAGACTTGTATGACTCACGAATAGTATCACTTCATGGTGTGCCGTTGGAGATTAACTCAGACCGTGGAAGTCTTTTCACTTCACGATTTTGGGAAAGTTTCCAGAATGCTATGGGAACTCATCTCTCTTTCAGTACTGCCTTCCATCCCCAGTCTAGTGGTCAAGTGGAACGAGTCAATCAAATTCTGGAAGACATGCTTCGAGCCTCTGTCATTTCTTTCGGTATGGAATGGGAAAAGTGTCTTCCATTTGCCGAATTCGCTTATAACAATAGTTATCAAGCCAGCTTGGGCAAAGCCCCCTTCGAAGTTCTATATGGACGAAGGTGTCGAACACCTCTTAACTAGTCAGAAACCGGGAAAGACAATTCTTTGGCCCGGATATGATCCAGGAGGCAGAAGAACAAGTTCGCATCGTTCGTGAGAGATTGATAACAACCCAGTCTCGCCAGAAGAGCCAATATGATAGTCATCATAAGGCTGTGACTTTTGAAGTCGGCGATAAGGCTTACCTTCGGGTTACTCCTCTTAAGGGAACCCATCGCTTCGGTATCAAAGGCAAATTGGCCCCTCGTTACATCGGTCCTTTTCGCATTCTTGCCAAACGAGGAGAAGTTGCCTACCAATTGGAACTACCTCCGCACCTATCCAGAGTTCATGACGTGTTCCACGTTTCTCAACTCAGGCGTTGTTTCTCGGATCCTATCCGCGGAGTGGACCACGAAACGCTTGATCTCCAGGACAATCTCACATATCGAGAATACCCCGTTCGTATTCTTGATCAAACCGAGCGCACCACTCGACGCCACAATATCAAGTTTCTCAAGGTTCAATGGTCACATCATTCCGAGAGTGAAGCTACTTGGGAAAGGGAGGATCGTCTTCGACTTGAGTACCCCACCCTCTTTCTGGAGGAACCTGAATCTCGGGACGCGATTCTTTTAAGTGGGGGTGAGTTGTCACATCCCTAGTTAAGCACTTGCATTAGGGCTAGCTAGAGTGTGCATCATGTTTACTTATCAAAGAAACTTGAAATGGGAATGACAGAAACCCCAGCACCCCTCTTCTAACAACTAGGGTTTGATAAAATCTTTTCCAATGTACCCAAAATGCCCTTCAAAAATGTTCATCATTTCTGCCTTGGTCTCAAACCTCTGCTAAAAATGGTGCACAATTTTCTAGGACATCTAAGGGCTCTGGATTAAATCATATGGTATTTGAATTTGGTCATTTAAATGCTATAAAATATTTTAAATGCTCAAATAATCATAAACTATAATGTTCCATGCTGTTCATATTATATACAGTGGGCATGACAAGTTTCATGAGTTATAAAAATGCTCTGGCATTTTTATTAATTAAACAAAGTTGCAAAACAAATGAAACAGAAAAGAAATAGGAAAGAAAAGAAAGAGAGAAAGGACTTACCTCGGGCCCAGCACTGTAGCAGGCCGGCCCAGCCCACCAGCCCCGTTCTGTCGCCTTCCTCCTCGCGCCAGTCGGCAGCGCGCGTGGCCGCCGCGCGCCGGCACGCGCCCGGCCACCTCCACCCTGCCTGCCTGCCTCCCGACGGCCTGGACGTCTCCTGGCATCGCCACGCAGCTGCCCCAACCCCTCTCGCACTTTCCCCTCGTCCCCGTCGCCTCCCCTGGCTCTCTCCCTCTCACCACCGAGCCGCTCGTCGCCGCCGCTCGCCGTTGCCGCACCTAGACCCTCCCCCTCGACCCGTGACCGTGTCCAAAAGGTTCGCCACGACGCCCTCTTCCTCCTCGCCGAGCCACAGATCGCCGGGAGCCCTGCAACGCCTTCACGCCATCGTCCCCAACCTCGGATCGCCGGAGCACCTCGCCGCCGATTAAGAAGCTGCAGCGCGTCCCCGACCTCTCCGTCGAGCTCGTTAGCACCGCTGTGAGCTCCTACGCCGAACCCCTCTCTTCTCCACTTCGTTTGCGCCTTGTAGCCGCCGCTCCGTTGATCACCGAAACTCACCGCCGCCGTCCTCGCCGCCGGCGATGCTCCGGTGACCATTTGGTCACTGGCACATGTCCATCTCGCTCGCCGCAGCACGTAGACGAGCTAGGTACTACGCACGCATCGCCTAGGCCACTGCAGCCGCATCTCCACACACGCCCGAACACCGGCGCCGCCGTCGAGCTCGTTGCCGTCGCCTCCGGCCACCACAGGTCCGGCGACCACCACCGTTCGACGCGCAACGACAAGGGCTCTCCAACGCGCCCAACCGCAGCTCGAACCGAGCCCTGTGGCCGTTTTCCAAAGCACGCCGCCGTGTCTGGCCTCGCCGGCGTCACTTCGCCGGCGAGTTTGACTTGTTTGACCTCGGGTTTGACCCCCCTGGGTCACTGACATGTGGGCCCTGCCTGCAAGTCAAACCTAGTTTAGGTGTTAATTTAATTCTAATTAGTTAATTAGTTAACTGTGACACTGACCAGTGGGTCCCACTGGTCAGGTTTGACTTGGACTAGCCCTGTTGACTGACTGACGTCAGCATGATGTCATGCTGACGCAGTAAAGGATTTTCTGGGATTTTTATATTTAAAAATAATTCAGGAAATTCCAGAAAATGCCTAAACTTCAAAAAATCATATAAATTCAGCAGTAGCTCAGATGGAAAAGATTTATATATGAAAAATGATCAAAAAAATCCAATCTTTCCAATGGCACTGGTTTCATGCATGTTTGAGCAAGTTAACCTTGTTGTATACATTAAAACATGATAATGCACTTATTTAAATAATAGCTAAAGTGCCAGTTTGAATCTTTGATTCAAATAGGCTCAAATCCCTCTGGTTATAGTTGCATTAGCCCAACACACATGCATCTTGCCATGTCATGAGCATGCATCATATTGTTGCATTTGTTTGTTTAATGATTGTATCGCCGGTATTCTCTGTGTTAGGTCCTGCTCCCGAGGATACTGCTGCGTATCTAGTTGAAGAGCAGTACCCGACAACCACTTTGTCAGGCAAGCAATCATTGATCATTCCGATACAAACCCAATCTTCTCGCTCCTGCTCTCTTTTACTGCATTAAGGCAACAGCGTGTGAACTGCTACTTGCTGCGGTAGTTGAACCCTATTCCCTTGCATGACCTGTCATTGCCACAGTAAATAGTTGAAACCCACTAGCATGTGTAGGAGTTGATTGAGCCATGTGATGTGTGATCCACCATGCTATTTGTTTATGTTGCCTGCTATGCTTAGAGTTGTGTCTGGTCTGGTTCATCTGGGTGATGGATCAAAGTGAAATGATCATACCGATAAAGAGAAGGAAGTGTGGAACATGCTTGGTAAAGGTATCGATGAAAGGCCATGTAGGAGTATGTGGTGGGTTGTTTCATTGGAACCGTACATAGGACCCGAGATCTGTATGTGTGGTTCAAGTTCCACTTACTACCATGCATTGGGCCCGAAACCAATGGACCCTCTCGGCTTATTAATTACCCTCGATCTCTGTCTAGGAGTTGCAAGTAGTTTCTGTTGTTTATAGTTTACTGGAGGTCGTGCACAGTGCTGACCCTTGGGGTGGGTTGTGATGCGACAGGTACGTGGCACGGTGTATCGGTTGCCCGTTTGGTGACTCGGGAACCCTGTACACATCGTTTGGGGCCGTGAGCGACATCCCGGCCGGATCTCCCCACGGATGGAACCCAAATAGGCGATAAACCTGGACGAGAGACTTGAGTAGTTAGTCAGGTCATGGCCGACACCCTCGCTGGGCTTCCGCTTGAAGGTTGCCGAGTACATGTCGAGTAAACGGCGATAAGTGGTGGAAGCGTGTGTGAAGAGGTACACCCCTGCAGGGTTATCAATCTATTCGAATAGCCGTTGTTCGCGGTACGGACTACTTGGTTACTCTTACAGTTCATAGACAAGTTGATGGATACTACTAAAAGCCTCAAGATAAGTGTGAGTGCCGTGGATGGCCCTTCCGTAGGATGACGGAAGAGGATCCTCGGTAGTGTATTGTTGTGGTGAGTAGAGGACTCGTGTTCGTAATAACATCTTGCAATCTGTTGAGAGTTGTAGTATAGGTTAGCCAAGAGTCAAAGCTGGCTTTCTGCTATGAACTCCACTACCCCCTATGATAATGTTGCATGTATGATAGGTTCTGTGGTAAGACTTGCTGAGTACCTTTGTACTCATGTTTCCTTAATAACTGTTGCAGAGGAGAACCCTGCCCCTGCTGATGGGTTCTACATAGACGTTGACGTCGACGAGTAGCTTGACACCCAGACGGAGATCTGGAGCTTGTGAAGGGCCTTGTAGATAGTCAGGCTACCCCAAGCCTGTTTTATTTTCTAAGTTGTCTTTACTCAGACATGTAGCTTCCGCTTGTGCTTGTATGACTGTATGACTTGAGTGTTGGGTCATGTGACCCCTACCTGTATGGATATGTTATGTATGGCTCTTGGAGCCTTTTAAATAAAGTACTTTGAGTCATAGAGTTCTGTTGTGATGCAATGTTGTATTTGCACATATTGAGCATATTGTGTGTATGGTTGAAATGCTTAGTATGTGTGGGATCCGACACCTAGTTGTTTTCCTTTGGTAGCCTACCTTACAGGGAAATGCCTCCTAGTGATTCCAATGAGCCTTGGTAGCTTGCTACTGCTCAAAACACGTAGGCTGGCCGGCATGTGTCCTTCTTCATTCCTGTGTCTGTCCCTTAGGGGAAATGTCACGCGTTGTTCCTTTAAGTCCATGTAGCTTGCTACGACTTGGGTTCATACGTTGATGACCGACACGTTCGTTGCTGGGTCATGGATGCCTATCTCTGTAATCTAGTGCCACTTTTGGTTTATAACTAGCCATGCCGGCCCGGGTTCTCTGTCATATGGATGCTAGCGACACTGTCATATACGTGTGCCAAAATGCGCAAACGGTCCCGGGCCAGGTAAGGTGGCACCCGTGGGGTTACCGTGCGTGAGGCCGCAAAGTGATATGACGTGTTACAGCTAGATCGATGTGACTTAGGATCGGGGTCCTGACATAACCCTTATCCAGGATTTGAAGAAACATTTGCTAATCTGCGCAAGATCAAATTGAAGCTGAACCCAGAGAAGTGTGTGTTTGGTGTTCCCTCCGGCAAGCTATTTGGCTTCTTTGTGTCCCACTGGGGGATAGAGGCCAACCCATATAAGATCAAGGCTATCAAGCAGATTCAAGCGCCAATGACAGTCAAGGATATCAGGCGTTTGACATGGTGCGTTGCTGCACTCAGCGGATTCATCTCCAAGTCTGCCAAGCGTGCCTTGCCATTCTTTAAGATCTTGAAGAAGGCAGGGCCGGTGAAGTGGACCCTGGAAGCAGATATGGCACTACAAGATTTGAAGACCTACTTATCCTCTGTGCCTACCTTGGTTGCTCCTAAACCACAAGAGCCGCTGCTGTTATACCTAGCAGCAATCAATCAAGTGGTTAGTGCAGCATTGATGGCGCAGCGGGAAGTGGAGGAGGAAACGACCTCAGTTAGTGTCCCTTCCGGAGAGGAACATGAGAACAGCTCTATAATTAGTAAAATGCAGCATTGTAAGTAATTATGGTGGAGAAATCAAACTTTTACAAAATGCTTAAATGCACTATAATGATTTAAGCAGTAGCAAAACCATTAATTAAATGCCTCATATAATTAGTAAAATGCTAAACTAATTTATTTGGGGATTAGACTTTTTATGGCATTGGGTTTGGTGGTATTACTTAATTAGGGATCATTTTTGTATTATACAGAACTATATTCAAATGAGAAATAAAATGAAACAAAAGGAAAAGTAAATGAAAAATAAGACCCCCCATGGCCCAGCTGTCCGGCCAGCCCACTTGCTCGGCTAGCCCATCCCACTCCCTTATCCCCTGGGTGACCGAAACCCTAACCCCATCGCCCCCACTTCCCCCTCTCCCATGTCACTCTCCCCCCTCTCGATCTGATCTAGATCGAGGGATCGATCCCGGCCCCCCTTCGCTAACCGCCGTGCCGCTGCCGCCCGGAGTGCCCCCTCGCCGGACCTGCTCGCTGGAGCCGCCCGCCGTCGTCGGCACCGCCTCCCCGTCTCCATCGCTAGTCCCCACCCTCCTCCTCACCAGACCCCCCCCATGCCCGCTGCCCTTCCCGACCGCCCCCCTATGACTCGCCGCCTCCCCTCCTCCATCTCTGCTTCCGCAGCACCGCCGCCTAGCCACCGCAACTCGCCTCCCTATGCAGCTGCGGCTCGCCGCCACCCGCGCCCCCTGTCGCGCTCGTCGCGACCTCCATCCCCCGCACGCCCGCGCGCGCACGCCCCTGGTCGCGGTCGTGCCCGTGACTCCCGCGCTCCGGCTCTGCTCACCGCCGTCATGGCCCCGCTCGCGTCCTCCTGCTACAGCCCGCGCTCGCCTCGCCTTCACCGCCCCTGGCCCCTGATCGTCGGCGCCACCAGCAGCCGCGCTCGCTCCGGCTAGCCGCCGAGCCCACCTCACCCTGACCAGCTCCCTCCGCTTGCGCTCACCGCTGCCGCCCTGGACCCCCCTCGCTCGTCGCGGCCTACATCCCGACTTGCCCTGCCTTGCTGTGCCGCCGTGCTCGCCACACCTTGGTGACCTCGCCCTGTCGCACTCGGTCGGGCTCGTACCCGAGCAGGTGGCGCCCGCAACCTCCTGCCTGCGCGCCCATTAGGCCCCTGGGGCCTATGACAAGGGGGCCCCACCCCAGAACGAAAAAAATAAAAAACAAGAAATAGAAAGGGTTAAAATAAATAAATTAATAATTAATTAATTAAGGAGTTAATTAATCATGCTTAACTTAAACTAATTAACCTGTATTAGTTAACCAATTTAACTAACTAATATGTTAGTTAGGTTAATCAGTCAATGACAGACCGGCCCACCCGTCAATTTGACTAGTCAACTGACTGGTTGACTGCTGACATCAGTGTGATGTCATGCTGATGCAGTATACGTATTTTGTTATAAATTAATTCTATTAATCCCAAAAAATGATTAAATATTTATAAATTAATATAAAATAGTCCATAACTCGGATGAAAATACTTTGTACATGAAAGTTGCTCAGAGCGACGAGACGAATCTGAATACGTAGTCCGTTCATCTACCGCATGTCCCTAGCATAGCGAACCTGCACCCATCCCCCTCTGGTTCGTCTATCCGAAAACGTCAAACACCGGGAATAGTTTCCTGGATGTTTGCCCCCTTCTCTGACATCGCCTAGTACCGCGTTAGGGCATGCCTAGCATCGTGTATTGCCTCGTTATGTTTTGTGATGCTTTGTTTGCTTCGTATTTACTGTTTCTTCCCCCTCTTCTTCTCCGGTAGACCCCGATACTGGCGCTGATGCCAGTGAGTACGACTACGTCACCACGACCCTTCTTCCTGTACAACAGAGCTTCCAGGCAAGGCAACCCTCTTGATCACCAGATATCGCCCATTCTCTTCTCTCTTATTCTTGCATTAGGTTCGCTAATGTTGATGATTCGATAACTCCTATTCTGTTGCATAGCCTGTCATTGTTGCTACCACTGTTGATACCTTTACCTGCTATCCTAAATGCTTAGTATAGGATGCTAGTATTCCATCAGTGGCCCTACATTCTTGTCCGTCTGCCACGCTATAATATCGGGCCGTGATCACTTCGGGTGGTGATCACATGTATATACTATATACATACTTTACATGATACATGATGTGACTAAAGTCGTCTCGTCTCGTAGAGTACCCACAAGTGATTCCGATGTGGGGGTTGAAAGGACAAGTGGTTCCATCCAGGTACTGATGGGCCTAGGTTCCTGACGGCCCCCACTTGATTCTTTGTGGCGGAGCGGCAGGGCAGGTTGCGACCACCTAGGAGACAGGTGGGCCTGGTCCCTGGTCGCTGTTCGCGGTTATTTCATAATAACATGATTAACGAGTTTGGGTATTTGACCTGAGTCTGGCCACTGGCCTATACGCACTAACCAACTACGCGGGAACAGTTATGGGCACTCGACATCGTGGTATCAGCCGAAGTCTTCTTGACGCCACTCACTGAGCGGCGTGCGACGGATTGGACTAGAACGCCTGCTCTGGTATTAGGAGAGGCTAGGTTTGCTTCTGGCCGCCCATGCAATGTGCATGTGTGCAATGGGCAATGGGCCCAGATCCCTACGCGCTTAGGATTTAAACCGGCATGCTAACCTCCCTGATGTGCCAAGGTAGGGCTGCGACGTGTTGATCTTCCGAGGCCGGGAATGACCCAGAAAAGTGTGTCCGGCCAGAGGGATCGAGCGTGTTGGGTAATGTGGTGCACCCTTACAGGGAAGTTTATCTATTCAAATGGTCGTGTCCCTCGGTAAAAGGATGACTCGTAGTTGTACTCCGACCTCATGACAACTAGAACCAGATATTTAATAAAACACACCCAGACAAGTTCCAGAGACAACCCGGTGATCGCTTTCCCACAGGGCGACGAGGGGAGGATCGCCGTGTAGGATTATGCTATACAATGTTACTTGGTGAACTTTCCAGCTACTCAAGACGAAGGCTGCCAGAAGCATTCATACATGTTACTATTCCAGCTACTCTCTTCTGTTGCTGCAAGATCGAGGCTGCCAGAAGCATAATCTTCAATAGGCCTAGCTTTCCCCCTCTTATTCTGGCATTCTATAGCTTAGCCCACATATATTACCGCTTTACACAAATACCATTGCATATGTAGTGTAGATCCTTGCTTGCGAGTACTTTGGATGAGCACTCACGGTTGCTTTGTTCCCCCTTTTCCCCATTTACTTTCTTCTCGGATGATGCAACCAGATGGTGGAGCCCATTGAGCCAGATGCCTTCGCCGAGGACTACTACAACCTTGACGGAGCTTACTACTACGTGGAGTCTGCCGACGACCATGAGTAGTTTAAGAGCATCCCAGGCAGGAGGCCTTGCCTTTTTGATTGGTATCCATGTTTGTGCTAGCCATCTTATGGCACCTTGTTTAACTTATGTCTATACTCAGATATTGTTGCTTCCGCTGACTCTTTTATGATCGAGCTTATGTATTCGATCCCTCGAGGTCCCTGGCTTGTAATATGAAGCTTGTATGATCTTTAATTTGTGTCTAGAGTTGTGTTGTGATATCTTACAGTGAGTCCCTGATCTTGGTCGTACACATTTGCGTGCATGATTAGTGTACGGTCAAATCGGGGGCGTCACAAGTTGGTATCAGAGCCAACTGCCTGTAAGAATCCCCTTTCCAACTCCTTGGCCGAAGTCGAGTCTAGTCATTGCAAAACTTTTACTAACATATCTGTGTGGCTTACGGGCCCACGTCGCCATTGGGTGGTATTAGGTTCTTGTATTCCTCGTCTATACTCTAGGACTCTAATCTCTCATCTACTCGGGTTAAATGATTTTGCTAACTCTAACACTAGGTTCTCGTAACTACTTTCTCCCAGAGAGCCCCTCATTCTAGATGATTGCTTGGTGCACCGAAGGATTCTGAAGATACTCTCTGATGTTCTATCGAGACTTTGTGCTTGTTGCTTTTGCAATCCCCTACCACCAAAATATTCTTGTGGATAAATACATGCACCAGTTGTTCTTACTTTATTCCAAGTAGATCTTGTTATTACAAGATACCCCCAAATTCTCTCTATTGTTCTGAGAATACTTTGTGCATAATGCCTTACAGTTCTTTGCCACAAGAATACCCATGCGGGTAATTCCTTCCACTTATCAAGTATCCGCTCATTCCCAGTTGTTCATGTGTTTCACCTAAGTCTTCAAAATACCATTCGATCTTCCGAAAATCCCGAGCAACCTATTGCTCTTGTAATTCTTGCTTGCTTGCATTATGGTTAATCCCATAAGTCTCGTAATCTTATTGGCATCCCTTGTCATTTATCATTTTGAGTCCGTTGATTTAATATGTTGCGAATTCTCGCAATCCTCAGTCGGATCCTAGAATTCATCCTTACGGCTCAGACGTCATTTCGATATGAGTTGGTTCTTGACTGATCAATGCCTCGATCGGTTGTGCTTCTAAGTTTATTGAACTTATTCATTTTCGATCAGAATGTTTGCTTTTGATCCCTTGATTTGGAAGTCATAAATTCCTTTGCAATTGAGCTTGAATTGGTCAGTTGTTCTATAATCATATCTCGCTGCATTCTTTCTTCCTCTGGTTGTGTGCCGATGCTCACATCAGCTGAAAGAACATGTGGTGCCCCCATGTTTGGTTTTGGTATGTGATGACAATCTCTATGGACTAATGGTTGCCTTGAGTTACGTTTGAAGGATTTGTCCATATTCTTTTGTTGGACTCCATTTGTTGGTTTCAAGGAGAGTTTGTGATGACCAAGGCGCTATTCAAGGAATTAACTAAAGATTGGTCATGTGAGAGGTTGATCAAGACTAAGTCAAAGAGTGAATCAAGTTGATCAACACACAAAGCGTAGAAGATGTACCAAGAGGGATCAAGTGATTCCATGGTATGGTAAGCATTGTCAATTATGCTTTGTGTACTAACCCATGGTCTTCGCGAGAGTTCTTTGTGGGGTTAGGTTGCGGTGTGCAAGTTCAAGTGATGCATCATGAAGAGATCAAGTGCTTGAAGCTTGCCGTCCATTGTGGTGACAATGGACTTGTGAAGATATGCCCAAGAGTGTCTCACCCATAGGGGAGTATGGGGGAGCAATCTACTAGTCTTCACCGAGCCAACGCAATCAAGAAAGGTGGTCCAACTTGAGGAAGCCAAGATCATCTACATCTAGCTCAAGTGGACTCTGTGCAAGGCAAAGGTTTGCCCTTGATAGGTTCTCTACTTTACATGTCTCATGGTGGTAGTTTGGAGATCGAGTTATAGGATCGATTGTTGTACTATCAAGGGGGGCTCTTAATGAGTACCTTGATTGTATCGTTCGTAGAGAGCTCAAACCATTGCATCCTTGCATCATCTTTAGTTGGTTCTTCTCTTTGTGAGATTTGTAGATTATGGTCATTTTCATGACAAGATCGAGTTCATTGAAAACAGAGTTCACATGCATCATTTATGATGTTTTCAATGTTGTGGTTTTTGCCGGTTCTCTTTGTGGGTCTTAGAGCTTATGGTCGACTTGATGACAAGCTTGAGTTCATCGAAAACGGAGTTCACATGCATCTTCAATGATGTTTTCGATGTTGGAGGTTATGCCATTTCTTCTCTGATGGAGGATTCACTCCTCTATATCCTAGGCATACCTCCCCTGCCTCTTCTTACTATAACCAGTCTTCCTCTATCCGATAAGCTTGAGTTTGCTCAATTCGGAGCCCATATGCAGAAGTTATGGCAGTTTTGGTTTTATTGTATCCTTATGTAGTCTTCAGCTATGATTCAAAGGCAACCAAGTGCTAAAGCCTCTGTGGCGTGCGGTAGTACCGCTCCTGGTGAGCGGTAGTACCACTGCCTCCAGCCTTGACGCTGATGCATGCGGAAGTAGGCGCGGATGTAATTTATTACATCCGCCCTTATGCGGTAGTACCGCGCCTTTGGTCCGATACTACCGTGCCGAACTTTTGCATTGTTACAACCTAAGCGGAAGTAGGCGTGGATGTAATTTATTACTTTCGTGAATTTCTGGTACTAGTAGATGCCTGCCTTACGGTAGTACCGTAAGGGCGCACGATAGTACCGCTCGTTGCCCTGTGCAACATGCCCTCATCTGGCCTCAGTCGTGCAAGCGGTAGTACCGTAACCTGCAGCAGTAGTACCACAACCCTGTGCGGTAGTATCGCGGTGGTGTGCGGTAGTATGCGTCATGCGGGCTGAGAGAGGGGATAACAGTTGGATTTTTCCCCTCCTATAAAAGGGGGTCTTCTTCCCCATTGAATGTCATCCTTTGAGCTCGTGTTATTCCCCCATTGTTGACCTTCTTCGAGCTTGCTATCTCTCAATCCCTCCATGGATTCTTGCTAGTTTTTGGGGGAAAAGAGAGAGGAGATCTAGATCCACATTTCCACCAATCACTTTCTCCTCTGTGTTAGGGGAACCCCTTGGATCTATATCTTGGATTTCTTGGTGTTCTCCTTCTTGTTCTTCCTCTCTTTTCCCTCCCTAGCATTAGTTGCTTTGGTGGGATTTGAGAGAGAAGGACTTGGGCACTCTGTGTGCCCTTGCCATTGCATTTGGTGCATTGGTTTGAGTTCTCCACGGTGATACATGTAAGTTACAAGTTGAGAAGCTTATTACTCTTGGGTGCTTAGTACCCTTGAGCTTGTTCCTCTTGGGTGCTTGGGAGCCCTAGACGGTTGATGTCACCGCGGAGCCATATTCCATTGTGGTGAAGCTTCGTGGTGTCATTGGGAGCCTCCAATTAAGTTGTGGAGGTAGCCCCAACCTTTGTGGTGTTCGAAGCTTAATCATTGTGGTGTAAAGCTCCGAGCAAGTGTCAGGGTCTCCAATTAGGTTGTGGAGATCCCCTCGAGCAATTTGTATGGGTTCGGTGACCACCCCAATGCTTGCCATTTGTACGGGTTCGGTGACCGCTCTCAAGGGTCCCTTAGTGGAGCCACGGCATCTTGCATTGTGCAAGGGCATGAGGAGATTACGGCTGCCCTAGTGGCTTCTTGGGGAGCATTATGCCTCCACACCGCTCCAAATGGAGATTAGCATCTGCAAGGGTGTGAACTTCGGGATACATCGTCGTCTCCGCGTGCCTCGGTTATCTCTTACCCGAGCCCTTTACTTATGCACTTTACTTTGTGATAGCCATATAGTTTCTTGTCATATATCTTGCTATCACCTAGTTGTTTATCTAGCTTAGCATAAGTTGTTGTAGGTTTTGTGCTTTTCAAATTAACCGCTAGGTTTATTCCACATTTGTTCAATCCTAAACCATAATTATTTTAAAGCGCCTATTCACCCCCCCCCCTCTAGACGACATCCACGATCTTTCATCAGCCCCGTTACGAACCATCAAATCCTTTGTTGAATTATCATCCGACAGTGTCCTTCATATACAAAATCCTTGAGGAGTTCTTTTTGGGATACATAATACCATTGGTAAATCATATTCTCTGATTTGGCCAATGTAACGCCCCGGATGTAACAATTCCCAATATGACAATATATTCATCATTGACTTAATGAATTCCATTCTAGGCTCTTCCTTCATTTCGGGTTTCTTCGTTTTGCCTTGTGCATGTTTTGCATGTCACCATGTCATTTTCGTTATGTGCATTGCATTGCCATAGTCTCACTTGCATCCGTGTGTAGTTGCATCGTCTCCGTTCTCTCTGTTGTCTGTTTTGAGTTCCGACACTTACACACGTGCCCGTCGCACCTCTCAAGCCTTTGTTTCGTGAGTAGGTTAAAAACAACCTCAGAATGGGCCGAGAGTTGTAAAGTGGTCTTGGTATATCACGGTAGATCGCCTGTCAAGTTTCGTCTCATTCGGAGGTCATTTGATACTCCAACGGTTAACCACGTGGGCTGAAAACCCCCTTTCTCTTTTGGCTCAGCACCCCTCCACATCAGCCCACTAGCCAAGCGCAACCACCTCCATGCTCTCGGTCGTTCGATCGAGATCGTGTGGGCAAAAACCGCACCTCATTTGGACCCTCCTAGCTCCTTCTAGCTATAAAAACGTCCACCACGTCCAATTTGGGAAGAAACCCTAGCCTCCTCCTAGCTCCAGCCCCGCCTCGGAATCCGTGCCGGGCGGACGTGTCCGCTCCGCATCGGACACACCCGCGCCCACCAGATCCCGCCACCCCCGCTCCGCGTGGGCCTGCCGGGCCCGAGGCAGGCCCCCGCGGCCCGCTTCGCCACCGCCGCCAGCCCGTTGCTCCCCGCGCCTCCACGCCGCGCTCCGGCCGGCCCGACGCCCGCCGCCGTCGCCCGCCTCCACTTCGGTGACCCCGCCGCCCGTGCACCTCGCCGCCTCCTCCCGTGTTCGCCGCCGGCGCCGTCCTCGGCGGGCCGCGCTGTTGCGAGCCGCCGACCGGCCCCATCCTCCGCTCCGGCGAGCCGCCGGCACCGCCTCCGGCCAACTCCGGCCGGCCCGATCCAGATCCAGATCCGGGGGGTGGATCAGATCCACCACCCCCGCGATCCAAACGCTCCGTCCCCGCCCGGATCTCCTCGTCCCACACCTCTTCATCCAACTTTTCGGAGGGGTATATTTCACTAAGTCCCTAGATCCGTTAATTTTCATGCCTCCATCATGTGGTAACTTTGTACTCAGTGCTCCGTTTTGCATGTATAATATATTGAAATGTTCGTCTCGAAGTGCTCTACATGTTAGCATCAGTTTCATGCATGTTAGGGTTCATCTAGATGCCTTAATCTTTGGTGCAAGACTGTTTCGTGATGTTAATGTTTCATTACTAGTTGTCTGTTAACATTTTGTTGGCATGTTCGTGAGGTCACAGCTTGGTGCATATTTGTCCAAATGAAGTGTATGATATGTCAAAATGTTCGTCTTGTGATGCTCTTCATGATGGATGCATTTGCATACATGTTAGGTTGCATTATGCCATGTTTAACCCTGTTGCAAAAGTGCATGTGGCTGATAAGTTTCTGAACTTGTTATGAGATGATGTTTTGTCTAGTGTGTGTATATTAATCCATGTGTCATATGAGCTAGGTGTCAACATGAGTTTTGCTCATTGGAATGTGCTCTACATGATAGATTTATTTTCATGCCATTTTATGTCTTGAGATGAGTGCATCAAGCTTGTTAACATGCCATCGTGATGTTAAATTTCTGCTAAGGCTGAATCTGTTAATTTTTATGCCATGTTTCCATGAGGCTACCGTCATTGTTGTGCATGGTTAGAGTTTTCCAGTGGCTGTTACTTGATGTATATGTTATGCTCTAGCTATCCATGCTCTTGTTTGCTAGGATGCCTTGCTATAGCTTGTTGTTTTTATGCTCTCAAGTTGCTATAAAATGTTTCGGTTAGCCTGTTATCAGCAAGTTCAATTTTGCCATGTGAATAGCTAGTGTTATATGCATCCTATGACCATGTTCTTGACATGAGTATCTTCACAAACATGTCTTCTTGATGTTGGTTACATTCACATGCCATGCTATGCTCTGAGATGAGTTGCACAAGCTTGCAAACATGCCTACTTGTCGTTGTTGCTGCCATGCCCAGATTTCACCAAGTATGGATAAACTTTTGCACTTTTGCCATGCTGTTTGTGACATGTTCGATTATGTTGCAGAACTAGCCATGTGGTTTTTTCTTGAAGAGCATGTTATGTATGTTATTGCCATGGCTTTTGTTTGCTTGTTGGAGTGATGTAGCATACTTAAACTTGCTCACTTAGTGGGCAACTTGCTGTTTTTGGCAGATTGCATCGTGTAGTGTTTTGATTGTCATTTGCAAACCGTGCATCCATTTTCCATGATCTTTATATCGGTTTCGACCGAAATCTTCCCCTCTATCCAGTGGGTTGCTTGGTTGCCCAAGATGATACCACTTCCATCATCTTCTCCTTAGGCTCGAGAGCATCCTCATGCATACGCACATCATACTTGCATCCCATGTCATGTCTTGCATCATGATGTTTGTGCATTGCACCGTGATTGATCTTGTACCGTTGTTGTGATCTTGTGTTGGGTAGAGCCGGGAGCCGATACCGACTTCGAGGATCTTGTCGATACTGAGTTTGAGGAGCCGTCTTATCATCCCACCGACGATTTACCAGGCTAGATGATCGTTCCCCGATATCACCTCTATCTTTGCCTTGCTAGTTGTCTCACTCTTTAGCTATGCCTCTATGTCTATTCTTGTCTTTTCAGCCTCCTATGTTGCCATGAAACACTCTAACCGCCTTCCTAGCAAACCGTTGATTGGCTAAGTACGCTTTTGCTCAGCCCCTCTTATAGCGTTGTTAGTTGCAGGTGAAGTTTGAAGGTTGCTCCACGTTTGGACTTGTTTTATTGGGATAACACAATATATATCTTAATTAAATTAAAGCACATATATATATTGGTAACGGGTGGAACACTTGGCCTTCTGCTTGGTGTTTTGTTCCACTCATGCCACCTTAGGACCGATACACCGGTGTTATGTTCCTTGATTTTGCGTTCCTAACACAATTGGGGTTTATGGGCCCCCTTGATATTTCGCACTGCTTAAAGCTTTTCCAGCGAGACCCAACATTGGTACTACATTTGCCTAACAACTAAAACTTGCATAGGGAGTTATAAACCGGACTTTATAATCAACAACCCGGGCCAGTGCTCCTCATGAGTGTTGGTCCAAACTGGGCAGACTACAGGGCCACCTTGGGGAAACCCGAGGGCTGGTATATACCTGTAGGCTGACCTATCCGGTCATGGCCTGAGACGAGATACGCGCGGCTACTATCAGGGTATCAGCACGACGGGAGGTCTTGCTGGATTAGTTTTACCTTTGTCAAAATATCTTGAGCACGAGATTCCGAGAATACTCGGGTCTTCCAAATTTGGAGTTGCGACTCCGCAGATTTAGGCACCCCGGCTCAGAGAAAACCGGAACACCCCGTATTCCAGCCCAGAGATCGAGGAGAAGTCTTCTGGAATACGGCACTGCTTAGTACAGAACAAACCAGCTTTCTATTACAACACGAATACGATTACAAGGGTTCCGATTTTACAATGAATAACATCGGCACAGTGACACTATGCCAACACGGTTGCTCTATACAAGCAGCATAACAACTTAAAACAGCGGAACAACTACTGGTAGCGGAACAACGAACGGCGATGATGAACTCCAATCCGCAGGGACTCTGGCTGGAACATTTATCCTAGCTCGCGAACACGGGAACAACACGAAACAAGCAAGCAATCCAGGCACGACCTGCAAGTTGGCATGACACGCCAGGTCAGTACATTGAATGTACTTGCAAGCTCACAATAACCAGAAGCATTCAAGACGAACAACAGCATTGGCAATTACAGGTTAATCAGGAATTATCATAAGACCATCAGGATAACATAGCATGAACAACATGAACATGATACAGCTAGACAATATGAGCATGGCATGAACATATAAATCTGATGATACTAGCATGCAACATGATGACACTACATGCACCATTTATTTTGTTCGGGTTACCTCGTAACCATCATATGCATCACTTACCAACCTCGGACATTATATGATGACCTCAGGATCAAATCAAGCTTGGTATAAACCATACTGTAGCAATCATCAAATGATCACAGGGAGCTTGATTTTTACCCATGATTCTCGCACAACATCACGAATATCCAACAACTCGGTATCCTCAATACCACGGTGATCATTCCGGCGATCACAACCATGACCAGCACTTTGTCTCAAACGGTGATCTTTCCGGCGATCACGACCAACTTATCTCATCATCGAACCGGGGTTGTTATTAAGCACATATTATTATTACAGTTGACTCATAGTGTGACCAACTACGAACTGGGCCCTTATCCGCGGGCGCGGCTATTGATAGATTTAATATACACTCTGTAGAGGTAGTGCACTGTACCCACACTACAGAACCCATGGCCTCGCTCTCCCATTCGGGTGGACCAACGGAGTTCCGACAAAACCGATCTACTGTCATGACACTCTCCCGGCCACTCCGACTCACGCCCCACTGGGCTAGTCCTGGGTGGCCCCGTGTCTACCAAAGACACAACGACCACCGTCGTGGCCAAACTTAAACGGTCCCAAACGGGGACCCGGATCCAATCAACAACAACGAGCACACAAGGTTATGTCTGCTTACCGGGCCAAGGTACCGCACGCCCATAACCTTCCCTTGTTGGAGGCACCGGCGAGAGGCATGACAATAGACCCAGTTAGGACCTTCCCATAAAGGTAAACGTGGTTGCACTGGTCAGTTCGATATGGTGGCACCATGACTCAGCCAACAGTTGTTCAAGTTAAATTTAATCCGGTTAAAATTAAATGCAAAAATGTTGAGTCATGATAAAATACATGATGCAATTACAATGCATGAGCATGAATATCAACATAATCATGAGAGAACAACATAACTATCCACCATATCAACAATGAATCATAAGCATATACTGACTAGCATGAACATCATAAGTACATACTTCTCCGAAAAATAACCACTAACATCAACAGAAAATATCATGCAAGAACATATCAACAATATCAACATGCAAGCATTTAACTAACTGGATGCAAAGGAATATGCATAGCAACGGTACTCGGGACAGATGGCAGTCATGCACTGAAGACCATCACCAACATCAACATGTACTATTAGCAATCATGAACATATGAAAAGAATACTAGCAACTAGCAGGGCATGATAAACAGGTGCATAACAACATAGCAGGAAAATAAACAATAACCCCGAAGCATTATCGAAACAACAATATTCACATTTTAAACAAGCAAGAATTTAATAAATATTCAAGTAGGAAACCATGGCTACTACATGACTATCATGCAAGTGGGTATTGTGGCTTGTCTAGGGTGACGGAGACTCCAGGAAGAAGTGTAGTGAAGCTGCGAAAAGATTTGCCGAAAACAGTTCTCTCTCGTAGGGGGCAAGGGAAAAGTGGTCAATTTCACAGTGTCAAACCGTAGTGAAAATGATACCAACAGAACGGGATCGATGAGACGAAGATGTGGGCTTTGGATTCACCTGATTCGGAGTTACGGTTGAAAAGTTATGAAGGTTTGAAGCTCAAGGACCTATCCGTGAATATTTCTGCTACAAACAAGTCCCTGGCGGCTGAAACAGAAAGCGCATGTAAGAAAATACGCTTCCAAAACAGGAAAACGCACTTTGGGCTGAAGAAGAAAGAAAATACACCTTCTGAAAGGGAAAGCGTAGTTTCAGCAGAAGGAAACCAAGAATACGCTTTCGGAATACAGAAAACGTATTCTTGACTTACGCTTCCACTTAAAACAGATGGGCCCGGGGTTTGTGGCACTTACACGTGGGGTCGGGCTGGTCCACTGGCAGGAGGAGGGGGGCATGGGTCGTCGTCTTCCTCCCGCCATGTCCCCACACGGGACAGAGGAGGAGCAAGGGAGGGGCGACGCCGGTGATGGCCCGGCCGGCTCCGGCCGTCTCTGGCCAGGGCATGGGCACCGGCGGGACTGGGGCGACGAGGCGCGTCGGCCTAGGGGGTCGGTCGGCCCCGGAGAGAAGAAGCGAACGCGGGCAGAGGAGGGCCGCGGGAGGCAGAGGCGGTCGGTCGGCGATGGAGCGGCCAGCTCCGGCCGAGCGGAGGGCACCGGTGGCTTTGGGGAGGCGCGACGGTTCCGTTCAGAGGCCTAGCTGAAGGAAATATGCCCTAGAGGCAATAATAAAGATGTTATTTGTATTTCCTTATATCATGATAAATGTCTGTTATTCATGCTAGAATTGTATTAACCGGAAACTTGATACATGTGTGAATACATAGACAAAATAGTATGTCCCTAGTATGGCTCTACTAGACTAGCTCATTGATCAAAGATGGCTATGTTTCCTAGCCATAGACATGAGTTGTCATTTGATCAACGGGATCACATCATTAGGAGAATGATGTGATGGACTAGACCCATCCGTTAGCATAGCACTATGATCGTTTAGTTTTACTGCTATTGCTTTCTTCATGACTTATACATGTTCCTATGACTATGAGATTATGCAACTCCCGAATACCGTAGGAACACCTTGTGTGCTATCAAACGTCACAACGTAACTAGGTGATCATAAAGATGCTCTACAGGTGTCTCCGAAAGTATTCGTGGTGTTGGCATAGATCAAGATTAGGATTTGTCACTCCGAGTGTCGGAGAGGTATCTCTGGGCCCTCTCCGTAACACACATCACAGTAAGCCTTGCAAGCAAAAGGACTAATGAGTTAGTCATGAGATGATGTGTTACGGAACGAGTAAAGAGACTTGCCGGTAACGAGATTGAACTAGGTATAGAGATAACGACGATCGAATCTCGGGCAAGTAACATATCGATGACAAAAGGAACAACGTATGTTGTTATGCGGTTTGACCGATAAAGATCTTCGTAGAATATTGTCAGGCTCATTTCTGGGAAATAAATCACAGAATAGCCTTAAGTCACACTGGCTCCCAAGCACAACCAGTGGACAACCTTGATATAGATAACCAATACAATAATATTACACAGGGTTGAGTCAGGGTGACTCAACAATTTATTACAACATCTCAACGCACTAGGATGGCGGAATATGACAGTGGGTGGTGGAACTCAACACTGATATACTAGCATAGGGTCAAGCGTCAGTGTGAGGCTTGACTATTTTATTGGTGTGGCGGAAGCTTGACGGATGATACAAGTGATAGACTCCAAGACACAGGTGTGCTGACTGGGAACCATCTACGCGTCGGCCTCGCTAGCGCAATTCTCCTCCAACAGCTCGTCCTCCTCCAAGTCTAGCCAAGTAAATAGCCAGGGACAAGCCAGTGAGTACTTTGAATGTACTCGCAAACATTACGAACATAAGGTATACTGAATGCGAATGCCATGATAAAAATACTATATGCGTGCAACAATTATCAAGACTTGGTATGATGAAACATGGTTAGTTCAAAATAAATATTAGTCACAATAATATAAAAAGATAAAAGGAATGCCGGTCGGATGTCAAGTGACATCACGGTGGGACTTGAAAAGAAATGCCAGTCGGGTGTCCACAAGAGTAGTGGCGTGATGAACCGCCTGACACTCGAGGGACGCCACAAAAGGACTTTAAAAGAAATGCCAATTGGGTGTCCACAAGAGTAGTGGCGAGATAAACCGCCTGACACTCGAGGGACGCCACAAAAAGGACTTTAAAAGAAATGCCAATTGGGTGTCCACAAGAGTAGTGGCGAGATAAACCGCCTGACACTCGAGGGACGCCACAAAAAGGACTTTAAAAGAAATGCCAATTGGGTGTCCACAAGAGTAGTGGCGAGATAAACCGCCTGACACTCGAGGGACGCCACAAAAAGGACTTTAAAAGAAATGCCAATTGGGTGTCCACAAGAGTAGTGGCGAGATAAACCGCCTGACACTCGAGGGACGCCACAAAAGGACTTTAAAAGAAAAGCGAGCGTCCGGGGTAGTCTAGCCAGCCCCTGAGACACTCTTGAAGGTAACAATAAAATCACAGGGTTAGTCCATAAGCATAATATTCACCATAAATAAATTCATGATAAATACTGACTGTGACAAAAACGTCATGCAAACATAACATGCTCAAGTATATTATTTTCCTCCAGAGACTGACACCGAGACCGTTACTTGACCCACCCAACTAAGTCCTTGACCGTGGACGCGGCTATTCGAATAGATATAACTCTGCAGAGGGTGTACTCTTTACCCACGCGTATGGGCCTTCTTTAGACAGTACCGTGCACTGACTAATACCCAATACGGACTTTGGGTTGAAAACACGCCTGACGCATACGCACCGACCGGATGCCAAGACTCACCCAGAGCATCGCTCCAGAAACCTTAAGTCAGGGAGGCTACAACCTCCGAAAAGCATGGGATCACTATTACACGCGCGGATTACAAGGGGTGCCCCCCTCTCGGCTACAACCGGAAACACCCATGCCCCTGACCCGATGACAGGCTACAACCTTCATCGTAGTATCTGTGTGGCGTGTACCCGTACAGGGGTTATCAACTTACTAGGCCGTACCCTCCTTTCGGAAGGACCCGTGGCAGCACGGTATACAGCTAGGTGTATAGAGCAAGATTCGATCTAGGCAGACTCAGGAGGTATTATTAACATATCACCGGTATTCTCTATCAGTATCACACGACACCATTGTGTCAACAAAGGACCATGCCCACCAGCATGTCCCAACCAGCAGCAACACTTCTGCCCTTACGTAACCACATGCATGCCAGACAAGCTAGTGTGACATGCAAGCCAAGGTAAAACAAAAAGACATGACCATGCATGCACATGTGATATAACATGCAACGTATGTGATGCACTACTAAAACATGTAGCCATGCAAGAATGCAAACATCATATCTCAGGTTCAATAATGCTTGCCTTGTCCAAAATAATCAGGAGAAAACCCCTCTGAAATTCCAGCAAAAGTTCCTTCTTCTTTTTCTGAAAATTTCAAATATGAATTCGAATGAGAAACCCAACACAGAACAGAAAAAGTTCTCAAAATATTTTTAATTAAATCTTAAAATAAACTAGAGAAGAAAAGAACATTTTAGCAAAAAGAATCAGCTCATTTGGATTTATATTTTAAAAGTTATTAACTTTTCAAAACCAGGGGTCTTTCTGCAAAACAGAAGCCCCTGAGCTGTTTTAAAAGAAAACGTTTCGGCAGTGAATACGCCTTCCCGTGCAGAAGGCGTAAAGCGCAAAGTGCGCCATCGCCGAACACAGGAAACAGAGAGAGAGAGCTGACGGGTGGTGGCCACCCGTCAGGTTTGAAATTTGAACGCGCTCGCGCGCGAGTACAGAGAAGCGGCGGCGATCGCCGGCGACGATCGCCGGGGTTTCAGGGCCCGGCGCTGGTCGCAAAGTGACCAGCGTGGACTTTCGCATCCAGGGGTGGTGGAGGTGGCCACCAGCGGTCACCTGAACGGCGGTGAGCTCGTCGCCGGCGGACGGTGGTTCGGGCGAAGTTGAAGCTCGTCGGAGAGAGCTCGGGGAGAGGAATTTGCTTAGGGTTTTGGCTTAGTGGTGGAAAAGGGGTGGATCGACGGAGTTTGGGCGGCTCTGGTGGTGTGAGTGCGTGGTTTGGTTCGAAGGCAGAGGCGGCGGAGCGGTGGCCGGAGAGGGAGAAGATGACCCCCTCGTGGCCTGGTGGGTGGTCAGGTGGAAGTGTGGGAGGTGGTGGAGGCCAGCCGTGAAGCTAGAGGGGCTCGGGGACCCCTTTTATAGGCGAGTCGAGGAAGGCCGAAGCGGGCGGAGCTCGCCGGAGTAAATTAGGTCGTCGGGTTTGGTTTTGGCCGGTGGTCTGGGGCGACGGAGCACTTATGAGGCTGGTGGAGTTCGCCCGAAGCTTCCGTTTGGACGGGCGCGCGCCCGTTTGACACGTCCGCGATGCGCTGTCCGCACGGGCGCGGCGGCGTGGCCGGCTCCGGCGACTGTCGTGCGGGTCCCGGGCGGCGTGGTCGGTGCATCCGTTGTGCGTAGGGGCGAAGGAAGATGACGCGTGGGTAGGGAGGTAGGTAGGAGCGTTGAAGTGGAGTAAAAGGGCGGTTGATGGCCGAGGCGTTCCGCTCGGCTCCGCCGTGGACGAGCCCGGGGTGGCTGCACCGGCCAGCAGCCAGTTCACCGGAGTGGAGAGGCTGGCGATGGGCCAGGGGAGGCTGCGGCATTGAAAGCGGGCGACATCGCCGTGCGGGAGAGGAAGATGAGGGGTGCACGGCATCGCCGGCCCCTGTCGGCTGAAGAATTCAGTTAACTGAATTATATTCAGTGTGGAACAGTATGCCTGCCAACTGTTTGATGAAATGCTTTGGGGTCTTAAACAACTTGGTTGATCATGGGGTTTTCTGTGGTGGTGTGTTGTTACTCAAAAATGAGTTTGCCAGAAGACCAAGAATTTTGGTGAAGTTTGGAAATGGTTTGGGGCAGAAACATGATTTCTGGACCAAATTTGAATTGAATTTGATTTGAAAATTTTGAACTGTGGGACCAGAGGTTTTTGAAGAAATGGGTTAAGGGTACCATATATATGTAGGGATAATTTTGGTGGAGGCAGAAGAGTCATAGAAATTATAGTTCCTTTGTAAATATCAAGAAACTATGATTAATTCAAATTCCATTTTTGGAATTCAAAATATATAGGAAAAATATTTTTGTGGAGTGGGAAGGAGTTGAATAATATCACAGAAGGTGTGCATGACTTGAGAGGTAATTCTTGGAGTGGCAGAAAATATTTGGAGAAGTTTATGGTGTTAGAAGAGATGGAAAGGATTTTTGCCTTTGAAAATAAATAACCAAAAACCAAAGATTCTTTAGAAAGAAATAGTTTTGAAAACCTCCAAAATAATTAAATCAAATAAGTCCACCCTTCAAACAGAACCCTCCAAGAAAATTTTAAACCTTAGTTAAAATTTTGAAAAAGTTTTCAAAACTCCAAATAAATATTTTTGGGGTGTGACAGCACCTACCCCCTTAAGAAAAATCTCGTCCCCGAGATTCCAGCTGTCCCTCAAACAGGTACGGATACTCAGTCCTTAAATGATCTTCTCTTTCCCAGGTTGCCTCTTCCTCGGTGTGATTGCTCCATTGGACTTTGCAAAATTTTATTACGTTCTGTCGGGTTCTCCGTTCAGACTTCTCCAAAATTCTTATAGGACGTTCCCGATAGGTAAGATCAGGTTGAAGGTCTAATTCTTGGTGCTGCACTTGTTTTTCCGTGTTGCTAATACACTTCCTCAGTTGAGACACATGGAACACGTCGTGAACATCGGATAACTCTGCTGGTAATTCCAGTTGATAGGCAACCTTGCCCCTTTTTGCGATTACTTTGAATGGTCCAATAAATCTTGGTGCTAATTTCCCCTTGACCTTAAATCTCTGTAGCCCACTTGTCGGAGATACTCTAAGATATACGTAGTCATTGGGCTCGAAGTGGACCTGGCGGTGTTTTTGATCATAATAACTCTTCTGTCGGCTTTGAGCTGCCCTTAGTCGGTCCTGAATAAGCTTTACTTTGGTTTCTGCCTCTATTAGTATTTCTGGTCCAAAAATTCGGCTATCTCCGGTTTCAGACCAATTTAATGGGGTCCGACATCTTCGTCCGTATAATGCTTCGAACGGTGCCATTTTTAGGCTAGCTTGATAACTGTTGTTGTAGGAGAATTCTGCATAAGGCAAACTATCCTCCCAACTGACTCCGTAGGTAAGCACACAAGCTCTCAACATGTCTTCTAATATTTGATTTACCCGCTCTGTCTGTCCTCCGGTCTGTGGGTGGTATGCTGTGCTGAAAGCCAGTTGCGTGCCTAAGGCTTGCTGTAGATGTTCCCAAAATCTAGAGACAAATTGGGTGCCTCTGTCAGAGACAATTATTTTGGGTACCCCGTGTAGACAAACAATCCTGGATAGATACAGCCTAGCTAGCCTCTGTGTTGAGTAGGTGGTTTTTACCGGAATGAAATGTGCTACCTTGGTTAACGAATCTGTTATTACCCAGATAGCATCATTCCCATGTCGTGACCTTGGCAAACCGACAACAAAATCCATTCCAATTATGTCCCATTTCCATTCAGGCACCTTAATTGGTTGTAACAACCCTGCTGGTCTCTGGTGTTCCGCTTTCACACGTTGGCATGTATCACAACATGCCACATATATGGCTATATCCCTTTTCATCCCGTGCCACCAGAATCTCTCCTGTAGATCCTTATACATTTTGGTCCCTCCGGGGTGAATGGAATATGGAGTGGTATGCGCCTCTGCCATTATTTGCTGTTTTAGATCTTCAATGTTTGGTACGCATAATCTCTGTCCAAACCAAATAATTCCTTGGCTGTCTTCCATAAATTCGGGCGCCCTGCCCAGTTTCATCTTTTTCTTAATCCCTTCAATACTTGGGTGTCCCTTCTGTGCTTCTCTGATCTGGTCTTCTAATGTTGGTTTTATTTCCAACTGGGAAATGGTCCCTTCTGTGACTAGGGCCATGTTGAGCTTGGCAAATTCCTGGCTGAGCACATGTTGCGAGAGTTGTACACTGCCATTTCCGGCGTATGGATTCCTGCTGAGGGCATCTGCCACAACATTGGCTTTACCTGGGTGATAGTGAATTCCTACGTCATAATCCTTGATTAGCTCCAGCCAACGTCGTTGTCTCAGATTTAATTCTGGCTGCGTGAAAATATATTTAAGACTTTTGTGGTCCGTGTATATTTCACATCGGTTCCCCAGAAGATAGTGTCGCCACTCTTTGAGTGCGTGTACTACTGCAGCGAGTTCCAGATCATGAACGGGGTAATTTTCTTCATGTCGCCGTAGCTGTCTTGAGGTGTAAGCCACTACTTTTCCTTCCTGCATTAACACACATCCAAGGCCTTTCCCGGATGCGTCACAATATATATCGAAATTTTTGTGCACATCGGGCACGACCAGAACTGGTGATGTTGTTAACCTCTTTTTCAACTCCTGAAAACTCTTTTCACAAGCTTCAGTCCATTCAAACTTCTTGTCTTTCTTGAGTAACTGGGTCATGGGTCTGGCTATAGTGGAGAACCCTTCAATAAATCTTCGATAATAGCCCGCTAGGCCAAGAAAACTTCTGACTTCCGTTACGTTTGTGGGTTGCTTCCATCCCAACACATCTTTTACTTTTCCCGGGTCTACAGCGATTCCGTCTTGGGTCAATACGTGCCCAAGGAAACCAACTTCTCTTAACCAGAATTCACATTTACTGAATTTGGCGTATAGCTGATGTTTTCTTAACTCTTTCAGTACTATCCGAAGATGCTGCTCATGTTCTTCAGGCGTCTTAGAGTAAATAAGTATGTCATCGATAAATTCCACCACAAATTTATCCAAATATTTCATAAAGACCTTGTTCATGAGATGCACAAAATATGCCGGGGCATTGGTTAAACCAAACGGCATTACTGTGAATTCATATAATCCGTATCTGGTAGTAAACGCCGTCTTA
The DNA here is from genome assembly GCA_902687465.1 of Secale cereale. NCBI lineage: Eukaryota > Viridiplantae > Streptophyta > Magnoliopsida > Poales > Poaceae > Secale > Secale cereale. The sequence continues at coordinate 743,996,995 of LR738711.1, forward strand.
GGTATGTCCGTCGTCCGAATTTTTAACTGATGATAACCTGATCTCAGGTCTATCTTCGAGAAGACTTTAGCTTCTGCTAGCTGTTCAAATAAATCGTTGATTCTGGGCGGTGGATATTTATTCTTGATAGTGACCATATTAAGTGCCCTGTAATCAATGCATAGCCGTAGGGTACCATCCCTCTTTTTGGCGAATAAAACTGGCGAACCCCATGGTGACGAGCTGGGTCGCACGTAACCCTTCTCCATCAATTCCTTAATTTGCTTCTTTAATTCTGCCAGTTCCGTTGGGGCCATACGGTACGGTTTCTTGTATATGGGTGTCGTTCCGGGTGCTAGTTCAATAACGAACTCAATTTCGCGGTCCGGTGGCATTCCTGGTAATTCTTCAGGAAATACATCAGGATATTCACAGACTACAGGAACCTTATTTAATTCCACTGAATCCACTTGATTTAATTTCCCTTGGGATGTGGCAATCTTCCTTGTACCCACTTTTATTGTCTTTCCTTGGCAATTGGTAAGAGTTACCGTACGGTTATAGCAGTCTATGAAACCTTTGTTTGTGGTTAACCAATCCATTCCCAGAATAATGTCCAAATCAACTGCGTCCAGTACGATGAGATTGGCTAAGAATCCCATTCCTTCAATTTCGATGCTTACATCCTTGCAGTACCATTGAGTATTTTGCTTTGATCCCGGGGACTGAATAACCATGGAATTTTGCAACGGCAAAAAGGGAAACTGATTATTCGAGGCAAATCTTTTAGAAATGCAAGAATGGGAAGCTCCGGAATCAAATAAAATTGTAGCATCTACTGAGTTGGCAGGGAACGTACCAAACACGATATCAGGTGCGTTCTGAGCTTCCTCAAAAGTCACGTGGTTGATATGTCCTTGCTTGTGGTTGTTATTGGGGTTGAAGTTATTGCGTCGCGGAGCGTTGGTCGCACCACGGCCATTGTTGTTGTTGTTGGCTTTGGGAGGGTTGTTTCCTTGTTTTGGGCACTGTTTAGCATAATGCCCCGCTTCTCCACAGGAGTAACAGGTGACTCCAGGATAAAAATTTGTATCCTTGGTCCTATTGTGGAATGCACTGCGGTTCTGTGGTGGAGCTGTATTTGTTGGTCGGGTTACTACTGGCTTTTGAACATCATTCCTGGGCCTGTTGTTGCGAACCTGTACTGACTGGTTCATGCGACGCTTGCGAGCCTCATCCATATTGCGGTGTTCATTTTCCAGAATAATAGCCTTATCCACAAGTGTCTTAAAGTCTGGAAAGGTATGAACCATCAGCTGGCATTTTAGTGACGAAATAAGTCCGTCGAGAAATTTCTCCATCTTTTTGTTCTCTGTCATATACTCGTCGTTGGCGTACCGGGCCAACTGAGTAAACTGATCCAGATATTGGGATACTGTGGAGCCTCGCTGTTTGAGATCCTCAAATTCCCTCTTCTTCAATTTCATAATGCTATTTGGGATATGCGCTCCTCGGAAATTCTCCTTGAATTGTTCCCATGTCATATTTGCTCCGTCAGGGTGGGTGTGACATAAGTTTTCCCACCACGAAGCAGCTGTTCCAGAAAAATAGTGTGGTGTGTACAGCACCTTTTCCTGGTCAGTACACTGGGCAATGACTAATTTTCTTTCCATGTCTCGAAGCCAGTCGTCTGCCTCTAGTGGCTTGTCAGTGTGCGTAAAGACCGTTGGGCGGGTCTTTTGTAATTCCGACAGTTTGGACCTGGGTTGTGGTTGTCCTTGTTGATTTCCCATGTTCATCAAATGCTGCATCATCTCCTGATGTTGTTGCTGACTCTGCTCATATAGGCGGCACACTTGCGAGAAAGCTGATTCACTGCTTTGCTGACTTGTCTGCCCTTGAGTAAAATTGTTTCCCATTTGTCCAGAGTTGTTTTCAGGTTGAGTTGGCATAGAACGGGTCCAGGGACGATGCATTTTCTTTCTGGGGTATTTGCATAACACCAAGGAAAATAATCAAATGGCAGAAAATAAACTTCCAAATAAATTTTTCCCCCAAGACAAGGTAAGACAAGGCAGCCGGTTATATTACATAAGTGATTTTATTATACAAGCAGGATTTAATTATACAGGCTACATGCGGAAACTGTATCATACAAGATCATTTATTCTACTGGCGCACTCTCCGCGCTCTCATCGACCAGCGGTCCTAACATCGCTATCTTACAAGGGATAAGTAGGACAGGAGATAACTATATTACATCCATGTTCTCAAGCAGTCATCTGGCGAAGAAAACTGCGTTCGTCCACACAGCTCATCCTAGGTCCTGCTGAGAGTGAGACTCAGGCAAGGCACCCAGGATGTGATATCACCCTCCTCCTCTTCCTCCTCGAGGATCGCCTCTAGTCGGGTGGTCGTTGATGCCGTGCCTGCTGGAGGTGGCACCGTGCTCGTCAGTGGAGAAGCTCTGGTAGGAATGGGTGCAGTCGGACGGCTAGCATCGCCAGTCGAGGTCGAGCGCTGAGCCGCGGGACTAGCCAGAGAAGTATTTGGTGGATTGGAAGTGCGTGGAGCACGAGGCGAAGGAGAGCGGTACTCGCTCCTGCGAATAATTCTCGCACGAGACAAGTCCATCCGCGCAGTAAGGTAGTCATCCACCAGGGAGGTGAAAGCTGACTCCAAGGCCATGATATACTGGACAACTGGCTCAATAGCCAGATCCTTTTCCCCTATGGTGCAGGAAAAAGCATAGTGGCTAGTATATGGAACGTGGCAAGGCAGGTAGTAATAGGGACGGTCCTGCATAACGTTCAGGATGTCCCGGAGACGTGCGATAGCCTCACGTGCGGCCATCTGGATAGCATGCCTCTCAGTGGGCATGGCTCTCCCCATGAAGCGATAGTTGCGGAAAGACACAGACGCACCACCCCAAATATATACCGAAGCCTGGTACATAGTCAGGGTCTCCGAGATCTTTTCCGGGTAAACGACGTACTCCGGACGCCCGAGGGACCCCATCGCGTCCCTCGCGATGCTCGCGAGAAGGCGGGAAAATCCCGCAGGCTCGTTGGCGAAAACCTGAGATGGGCAGCTGCCACCAGCCATCTACAACAGTAGACAAAAATCCAAGTAGCCATGTCATAAGTGTATGATGACTAAGGAAAATTTGCTACGATGCATGAGATGCATGCTGGAAAAATGTTAGCACTGACTCGGTGACTAGCGATCGTGCCTAGGGCTCCTACAGTCAGCCTGGCTCTGATACCAAGGTCTGTCAGGCTCATTTCTGGGAAATAAATCACAGAATAGCCTTAAGTCACACTGGCTCCCAAGCACAACCAGTGGACAACCTTGATATAGATAACCAGTACAATAATATTACACAGGGTTGAGTCAGGGTGACTCAACAATTTATTACAACATCTCAACGCACTAGGATGGCGGAATATGACAGTGGGTGGTGGAACTCAACACTGATATACTAGCATAGGGTCAAGCGTCAGTGTGAGGCTTGACTATTTTATTGGTGTGGCGGAAGCTTGACGGATGATACAAGTGATAGACTCCAAGACACAGGTGTGCTGACTGGGAACCTTCTACGCGTCGGCCTCGCTAGCGCAATTCTCCTCCAACAGCTCGTCCTCCTCCAAGTCTGGCCAAGTAAATAGCCAGGGACAAGCCAGTGAGTACTTTGAATGTACTCGCAAACATTACGAACATAAGGTATATTGAATGCGAATGCCATGATAAAAATACTATATGCGTGCAACAATTATCAAGACTTGGTATGATGAAACATGGTTAGTTCAAAATAAATATTAGTCACAATAATATAAAAAGATAAAAGGAATGCCGGTCGGATGTCAAGTGACATCACGGTGGGACTTGAAAAGAAATGCCAGTCGGGTGTCCACAAGAGTAGTGGCGTGATGAACCGCCTGACACTCGAGGGACGCCACAAAAGGACTTTAAAAGAAATGCCAATTGGGTGTCCACAAGAGTAGTGGCGAGATAAACCGCCTGACACTCGAGGGACGCCACAAAAAGGACTTTAAAAGAAATGCCAATTGGGTGTCCACAAGAGTAGTGGCGAGATAAACCGCCTGACACTCGAGGGACGCCACAAAAAGGACTTTAAAAGAAATGCCAATTGGGTGTCCACAAGAGTAGTGGCGAGATAAACCGCCTGACACTCGAGGGACGCCACAAAAAGGACTTTAAAAGAAATGCCAATTGGGTGTCCACAAGAGTAGTGGCGAGATAAACCGCCTGACACTCGAGGGACGCCACAAAAGGACTTTAAAAGAAAAGCGAGCGTCCGGGGTAGTCTAGCCAGCCCCTGAGACACTCTTGAAGGTAACAATAAAATCACAGGGTTAGTCCATAAGCATAATATTCACCATAAATAAATTCATGATAAATACTGACTGTGACAAAAACGTCATGCAAACATAACATGCTCAAGTATATTATTTTCCTCCAGAGACTGACACCGAGACCGTTACTTGACCCACCCAACTAAGTCCTTGACCGTGGACGCGGCTATTCGAATAGATATAACTCTGCAGAGGGTGTACTCTTTACCCACGCGTATGGGCCTTCTTTAGACAGTACCGTGCACTGACTAATACCCAATACGGACTTTGGGTTGAAAACACGCCTGACGCATACGCACCGACCGGATGCCATGACTCACCCAGAGCATCGCTCCAGAAACCTTAAGTCAGGGAGGCTACAACCTCCGAAAAGCATGGGATCACTATTACACGCGCGGATTACAAGGGGTGCCCCCCTCTCGGCTACAACCGGAAACACCCATGCCCCTGACCCGATGACAGGCTACAACCTTCATCGTAGTATCTGTGTGGCGTGTACCCATACAGGGGTTATCAACTTACTAGGCCGTACCCTCCTTTCGGAAGGACCCGTGGCAGCACGGTATACAGCTAGGTGTATAGAGCAAGATTCGATCTAGGCAGACTCAGGAGGTATTATTAACATATCACCGGTATTCTCTATCAGTATCACACGACACCATTGTGTCAACAAAGGACCATGCCCACCAGCATGTCCCAACCAGCAGCAACACTTCTGCCCTTACGTAACCACATGCATGCCAGACAAGCTAGTGTGACATGCAAGCCAAGGTAAAACAAAAAGACATGACCATGCATGCACATGTGATATAACATGCAACGTATGTGATGCACTACTAAAACATGTAGCCATGCAAGAATGCAAACATCATATCTCAGGTTCAATAATGCTTGCCTTGTCCAAAATAATCAGGAGAAAACCCCTCTGAAATTCCAGCAAAAGTTCCTTCTTCTTTTTCTGAAAATTTCAAATATGAATTCAAATGAGAAACCCAACACAGAACAGAAAAAGTTCTCAAAATATTTTTAATTAAATCTTAAAATAAACTAGAGAAGAAAAGAAAATTTTAGCAAAAAGAATCAGCTCATTTGGATTTATATTTTAAAAGTTATTAACTTTTCAAAACCAGGGGTCTTTCTGCAAAACAGAAGCCCCTGAGCTGTTTTAAAAGAAAACGTTTCGGCAATGAATACGCCTTCCCGTGCGGAAGGCGTAAAGCGCAAAGTGCGCCATCGCCGAACACAGGAAACAGAGAGAGAGAGCTGACGGGTGGGGGCCACCCGTCAGGTTTGAAATTTGAACGCGCTCGCGCGCGAGTACAGAGAAGCGGCGGCGATCGCCGGCGACGATCGCCGGGGTTTCAGGGCCCGGCGCTGGTCGCAAAGTGACCAGCGTGGACTTTCGCATCCAGGGGTGGTGGAGGTGGCCACCGGCGGTCACCTGAACGGCGGTGAGCTCGTCGCCGGCGGACGGTGGTTCGGGCGAAGTTGAAGCTCGTCGGAGAGAGCTCGGGGAGAGGAATTTGCTTAGGGTTTTGGCTTAGTGGTGGAAAAGGGGTGGATCGACGGAGTTTGGGCGGCTCTGGTGGTGTGAGTGCGTGGTTTGGTTCGAAGGCAGAGGCGGCGGAGCGGTGGCCGGAGAGGGAGAAGATGACCCCCTCGTGGCCTGGTGGGTGGTCAGGTGGAAGTGTGGGAGGTGGTGGAGGCCAGCCGTGAAGCTAGAGGGGCTCGGGGACCCCTTTTATAGGCGAGTCGAGGAAGGCCGAAGCGGGCGGAGCTCGCCGGAGTAAATTAGGTCGTCGGGTTTGGTTTTGGCCGGTGGTCTGGGGCGACGGAGCACTTATGAGGCTGGTGGAGTTCGCCCGAAGCTTCCGTTTGGACGGGCGCGCGCCCGTTTGACACGTCCGCGATGCGCTGTCCGCACGGGCGCGGCGGCGTGGCCGGCTCCGGCGACTGTCGTGCGGGTCCCGGGCGGCGTGGTCGGTGCATCCGTTGTGCGTAGGGGCGAAGGAAGATGACGCGTGGGCAGGGAGGTAGGTAGGAGCGTTGAAGTGGAGTAAAAGGGCGGTTGATGGCCGAGGCGTTCCGCTCGGCTCCGCCGTGGACGAGCCCGGGGTGGCTGCACCGGCCAGCAGCCAGTTCACCGGAGTGGAGAGGCTGGCGATGGGCCAGGGGAGGCTGCGGCATTGAAAGCGGGCGACATCGCCGTGCGGGAGAGGAAGATGAGGGGTGCACGGCATCGCCGGCCCCTGTCGGCTGAAGAATTCAGTTAACTGAATTATATTCAGTGTGGAACAGTATGCCTGCCAACTGTTTGATGAAATGCTTTGGGGTCTTAAACAACTTGGTTGATCATGGGGTTTTCTGTGGTGGTGTGTTGTTACTCAAAAATGAGTTTGCCAGAAGACCAAGAATTTTGGTGAAGTTTGGAAATGGTTTGGGGCAGAAACATGATTTCTGGACCAAATTTGAATTGAATTTGATTTGAAAATTTTGAACTGTGGGACCAGAGGTTTTTGAAGAAATGGGTTAAGGGTACCATATATATGTAGGGATAATTTTGGTGGAGGCAGAAGAGTCATAGAAATTATAGTTCCTTTGTAAATATCAAGAAACTATGATTAATTCAAATTCCATTTTTGGAATTCAAAATATATAGGAAAAATATTTTTGTGGAGTGGGAAGGAGTTGAATAATATCACAGAAGGTGTGCATGACTTGAGAGGTAATTCTTGGAGTGGCAGAAAATATTTGGAGAAGTTTATGGTGTTAGAAGAGATGGAAAGGATTTTTGCCTTTGAAAATAAATAACCAAAAACCAAAGATTCTTTAGAAAGAAATAGTTTTGAAAACCTCCAAAATAATTAAATCAAATAAGTCCACCCTTCAAACAGAACCCTCCAAGAAAATTTTAAACCTTAGTTAAAATTTTGAAAAAGTTTTCAAAACTCCAAATAAATATTTTTGGGGTGTGACAAATATGTAGGAGCCAATATGAACATCCAGGTTCCGCTATTGGTTATTGACCGGAGATGAGTCTCGATCATGTCTACATAGTTCTCGAACCCGTAGGGTCCACACGCTTAACGTTTGATGACGATCGGTATTATGAGTTTATGAGTTTTGATGTACCGAAGGTAGTTCGGAGTCCCGGATGAGATCACGGACATGACGAGCAGTCTCGGAATGTCCGAGACATAAAGATTGATATATTGGATGACTATATTCGGACACCGGAAGTGTTCCGGAAAAGTTTCGGATTTAACTGGATTGCCGGAGGGGGTTACCGGAACCCCCTACGAGGGGGGATGGTCCATAGTGGGCCTTGAGGAAAGGAGAGAGGCAGCCCATAGAGGCTGGCCGGCGCCCCACCTAGGGATCCTAGTTGGACTAGGATTGGGGGGGGGGCGTCACCTCTCCCTTATTTCCTTTCCCTCTCTTCCTTCTTGATGGACTCCTACTAGGAATAGGATTGCAATCCTATTCCTAGTAGGATTGCCCTAGCCGCACCATAGGAGGCCGGCCGGCCCTCCCCTCTTGCTCCTTTATATACAGGGGCAAGGGGGCACCCAAAGACACACGAGTTGAATTGTTCCAGCCGTGTGCGATGCCCCCCTCCACAGAAACACACCTCGGTCATACCGTCGCAGTGCTTAGGCGAAGCCCTGCACCGGTAGATACATCATATCCGTCACCACGCCGTCGTGCTGACGAAACTCTCCTGTGAAGCTCAACTGGATCAAGAGCTCGTGGGACGTCATCAAGCTGAACGTGTGCTGAACGCGGAGGTGCCGTACGTTCGATGCTTGATCGGTTGAATCGCGAAGAAGTTCGACTACATCAACCGCGTCACTTGACGCTTCCGCTTCCGGTCTACGAGGGTACGTAGACACACTCTTCCCTCTCGTTGCTATACATCTGGTAGATAGATCTTGCGTGATCGTAGGAAAATTTTAAAATACTACGTTCCCCAACAGTGGCATCAGAGCCAGGTCTATGTGTAGATGATATGCACGAGTAGAACACAATGAGTTGTGGGCGATACTAGTCATACTGCTTACCAGCATGTCATATTTTGCTTCGGCGGTATTGTGAGATGAAGCGGCCCGGACCGACATTACGCGTACGCTTACGCGAGACTGGTGAAAGTGCAACTAATCCCCGGGTGGTTTTGGCAATTAATAACAACATATATATCATTGAACTAATAGTTACTTGAGAATCATTTCAGAGAAGTTCAGTGATATGGGTATGGCAATGACTGAAGAAGTGGACCCCTCAAATTGCTAACGCAAGCATTGGCAAAAGCTCAAGACTCCTTTTTTGGGTTTAGTGATCCAAGATCACATTGAGTCCATAGGAAAAGCCAATACTATTAAAAGGGGATGAGGTTATGTTGATGATCTGGTTGCTCAAGTGCTTAGTGATACATCTCCTAAACTATCAGCAACTCTCACTGCCAAATACACTCATAAGTAATCTCGGTCCCACCGATATTCCAAACTCAGTCACACCGAGATGAACCACCTCAGCCATAAGCCAAACCCTAAAAAAATCAGATATTCCGATTTTGAAATCGGTTTCACCGAAACATGGGCTGCCATGCTTCTGTAACCTTCTGTCATCAAATCGGTGTCACCAAGATGATGAAGTCGGTCCCACCGAAACTGGCATGCTCTTGTCTTTGCTCAAATCGGACTAACCGAGATGGTATTTTCGGTCCCACCGAAAACCCCAACGTTCACATTATTTGAACTTTCGGTCTCACCGAGTTGTCCACTTCGGTCCCACCGAGATTGCTCAAATATGTGTGTAACGGTTGGATTTTGTGTGGAGGCTATATATACCCCTCCACCCCCTCTTCATTCGTGAAGAGAGAGCCATCAGAAAGAACTACCACTCCTACCTTACATTTCTGAGAAGAGAACTACCTACCCTTGTGTTGAGATCAAGTTGCTCCACTCCCACCATATGAAGCTTGATCTCTAACCTTCCCAAGTTGCTTTCCACTCAATCCTTTCTTCCACCACAGCCAAATCAGTGAGGAGAGTTGAGTGTTGGGGAGATTATCATTTGAAGCACAAGAGCAAGGAGTTCATCATCATCTACAACATCTATTACCTTTTGGAGGGTGGTGCCTCCTAGATTGGTTAGGTGTCGCTTGGGAGCCTCCGTCATCGAGATGTGGAGTTGAACCAAGAAGTTTGTAAGGGCAAGGAGATCACCTACTTCGTGAAGATCTACCCCGAGTAAGGCTAGCCCTCCGTGGGCGTAGGCCATGATGGAATAGACAAGGTTGCATCTTCGTGGACCCTTCGTGGGTGGAGCCCTCCGTGGACTCGCGCAGCCGTTACCCTCCGTGGGTTGAAGTCTCCATCAACGTGGATGTACGATAGCACCACCTATCGGAACCACGGGAAAAATCACCGCGTCTCCAAAATTGCGTTTGCTCTTCTCCACCTCTCTTTACTACATGTGCAATTTACTTTCCGCTGCCTATACTCTAGAATTGCATGTGTAGGGTGATTCTTGACTTGATCATAATTGTGAATCTACCAAAAACTGTTCTTTGTCAAAAGGCAGAATTTTTATATTTACAAGTAGTCTAATCACCCCCCTCTAGACATACTTTCGATCCTACAAGTGGTATCAGAGCTTTGGTCTCCATTGTTTTGGTTTCCATTGCATTGGACTCCATAAGCTTGGTTTCACAACCTAGGAGAGTATGGCGTCTAGTGAGGGTAATTATCGTAGAGGTCCCTTACTTTGATGGTACAAATTTTGCTAGTTGGAAGCATAAAATGAAAATGCATATTCTTGGTCATAACCCAGCCGCATGGGGCATTATTTGTGTTGGTATGCAAGGTGAATTCTTCGAGGAAGGAAAAGTTCCGGATCACGAAGCTACACCTGAAGAATTGCGGATGTTGCAAAACAATGCTCAAGCTTGTGACATTCTCTTCAATGCCTTGTGTCCCGAGGAGTTCAACAAAATCAGTCGTCTTGAAAATGCAAAAGAGATTGGGGATACTTTGGTTGAAATGCACGAAGGTACCGAGTCTGTGAAGGAATCAAAGCTAGATATTCTTCAAGGTCAACTTGACAAGTTCAAGATGAAGGATGGTGAAGGAGTCGCTGAAATGTACTCTAGGCTTGCTCTCATCACAAATGAGATTGCCGGCTTAGGAAGCGAAGAAATGACCGACCGATTCATCATCAAGAAGATTCTCAGAGCTTTGGATGGAAAGTATGACACCGTGTGCACTTTGATCCAAATGATGCCAAACTACAAGACTCTCAAGCCAACTGAAGTCATTGGAAGAATTGTTGCTCATGAGATGACACTTAAGGATAAGGAAGAGCTTCACAACAAGTCGAGTGGTGCTTACAAAGCTACAAGTGATGCTCCCACAACCTCAAGTGACAAGTTAGTTTCCAATGAAGAGATAAGCCTAATGGTTAAGAACTTCAACAAATTCTACAAGAATAGAGGCAAAGAGAGAGGCTCAAAGTCTAGATCATATGATGAAAAGAGATCTTCTAGTCGTGATCGAAACTGCTACAATTGTGGAAGACCCGGACACTACTCAAATGAGTGTACGGCACCCCACAAGAGAAGAGAAGAATCTCCAAGAAGAAGAAGCTCAAGAGATGAGTCACCTCGGAAAGAGAGAAGGAGTAGAGATGATCGTTATGAACGAAGACCCTCTCGGAGAAGCAAGGATTCAGAGAGGAAAGACAAGTCATCAAGGAGCTACACAAGAAGAAGACATCAAGCTCATGTAGGTGAATGGGTCTCCGGCTCCGACTCCGACAATCAATCCGATGGAAGCTATCACTCCGACTCCGACTACAGTCAAGATGAAGGTGTTGCCGGTCTTGCTCTCGTATCCTCCAACTCCAACTCCTACGACTTATTTGATTCACCAAATGAGGGAATTGGAAGATGCTTCATGGCTAAAGGCCCCAAGGTATCACACCCTGAATTCATTGACTTCAATAGTGATGAGGATGACTTGCTTAGTGAAGATGAGCTCTTGCATGATAAGTCTAGTGAGCCTAGTAACGATGAAAATGCTAGTAGTCTTTATAGTCGAGAAGAGTCGAATGACAATGCTATGAAGGAGATTGAGCGTCTAACTAAAGAACTAAACACTCTTAAGTTAGCTCATGAAACAACTCAAGAAGATCATAGAGAGCTCCTAAGATCTCATGAGAAGCTACGCTTCGAGAAGCTCACTCTAGAGCAAGAACATGAGTTTCTAAAAGCGATCAATGACGATCTTCGAAAGAAGAGTTCTTCATATCTTGCCAAACGACTTCTCTTGTCTAATTTCTTGCCACCCATTAAGACTAAGCATGACAAGCATAAGAAAAATTCTTCCTCTAACAGTAACAATAACCATGCTAAATCCAATATTGTTGCTTCTAGTAGTTCTCTTGATTCCACTAACAATGTTTCAAGCCAAGTTACACTTGAGCAAGAGAATAGTTTATTGAAAGGGATCATAGAGAAAGGTGTCTACAAGAGCCTTGCCGGAAGCAAGAACTTTGAGGAAATTGTTCGCAAGCAAGGAAGGCACCGGAAGAATCAAGGAATTGGTTTTGAGCGAAAGTTCAACGCCGAAGGTGTTGAGTGGGAAGAAGGTCAATATCCTACTCCACAGTTTGTTTCTCAAAAGGAGAAGTATGATCCTACTTCTTCCAATGTGGAACAAGCTCAAGATGACCTTCAACCACAAGACCACAAGCTAAAAGCCAAGGACAAGCTTCAAGAGGAGATTGATGCATTCATTGAAGCACCTCAAGCCATGGTCAAGTGGGTTCCCAAGGAAACGTCAAGTTCTACTTCGTCAAGCTCAACTACAACCCCAAGGATTCCCATCAAGATGATGTGGATCCCGAAGAAGAAGAACTAGAAAGTTCTTGAGGGTGACTCCGCCAATATACTTCACTCACATTCATTTTGGCAGAGAACTTGTGCAATCAACTTCCATATCGTGCACTAGTTCATGGAGTCACAAACCCTCTTGTTGGTAAGTCAAGGGACAAGGTAATCATTGCTTTCATGGACATCATCTATTGTGAACTTCAATCTATGTCCATGGATATCCTTGTTTGTTCCTTGTGGGACTAACCCATGTAGGTATTGAAAGTGCCCTAATCCAAAAGGATAGCTCCCAACTCTTGATGATCTCCATCAACATTGAGCATCCACATCTTCAACATCTACATGAAGTCTTCTACGACAACCCAAGGTTAGTTTGACCCTTTAAAATGGGTTCTCACATCTAGGGGGAGCTTTGCTCTAAAAATTGAGCTAAAGCATCTTCAAATGATGTGAACACATCAATGCTTTATGTAAAAGTGGTAACCCCACTTGTGCTTAAACGATGAGTATGACCTATGATCAAATGTTCTCATTTGGCTCCTAAGTCAAAATACTCATATAAAGATGACCTAGTCATCGACAAATTGTGTGCTAGTTGCTAGAGTTTTGGTTGTGCATGTTTGACACATATTTCATTTGCTATCTTATTGTGTGAGCATGTTGAATGCATGATTTTATCCATTCGAGGACATCCATTTGTTGTTTTGGTTGTTTTGATTTTTCTGACCAAATGGATGGACAAGAATGCCTAAGTACCTCCCCTAGCTATCTATGCTTTCTTGTCTCAAATTCTATTCATGCTTAAATCACAAACTTTGAACAAGTCATTTTCGGACCCTCCGAGTGAGGAGCACTCGGAGGCACCGATCCGTCAAGGGCTAACCTCCAAAACCTTCTAAGTGATTTCGGTCAGACCAACTCATTCAAACTCGGTCAAACCGAAAGCATTTAGACTGATCTAGGTTTCATCTCGGTGAAACCGAGTTGTAATTTTCGGCGTGACCGAAATGCATAACTGCCTGGCAGTTATCCATCTCGGTGCCACCGAGTTTTTCAACTCGGTCCCACCAACAGCAAAGGGATATATATACCAAGGGCAGCGCGCGTTGATTACTCCTTCAAATGTTTTCGCCCCACATCCCCTGCTGCCGTCGCCTTGATCTCCGGATCGTCGCCGTCGTCGCCTGTGCGCCCTCGCCGCAGGTCTCCATCGCCGTCAACGGACATCTCCTCCGCGCCGTTGCCGCCGTAGAGAGACTCCACCAAGTTAGGGTGAGTCTTGATCCCACTCGTGCTCCCATCTCCGATTCAATGCACGTTTGGCTTGCCCAATATCTTGCCATGATTGAAATCTTCCTTTACACCAGATCGGTTCGTTTGAACTAGATTCGAGTAAAATTTTTAGGGTTAGGTTTCCACGGAACACATCTCGGTAAAACCGACTTTATAATTTCGGTGTGACCGATTTGGCCTCTGGCCATTGCACTGCACCCTTCGGTCCAACCGAGTTGTGAAAATCGGTGTGACCGAAATGTAATTTCTGTGAAACCCTACTGTTATCGGCAGGACCGAAACCCACTTCGGTCAAACCGAAAGTGGTGTGTAAAGCTTCTGTTTAACACTTCGGATTCACCGAAACTGAAACTCGGTCTGACCGAAATGTCTTCTGTGAAAACTTAAAGCTAAAATTTGAACTCATTTTGTTTGCAAAAACTTCTGCAGTTTGTGATAACTCTTCTTCTCTGCCTATACCTTATCTATTCACAGGTTGTCAGCCATGTCAGATGCCAGTGACAGTCAGAACAGGTCAGAGTCACCTATTGCAGACATTCCTGAGGCAGACACTAGTCCTGAGACTAGTAGCCCATTTGATGATGGTGAGAGGAGTACACCAAGTGGCATGCCTCCTGCAGCCACCAGAGCTAGAAAGGAGAAGAATTCCGATGATGAGGATTCTGATTTCGTTGCTGAGGAAGAGGTGACCTCACAGCCTAAGAGGAAGGTTGTTGCCAAAGAGCAACAAGGTCAGCAGTCTAAGAAGGGCACCAGCAAAGTCAAGCAGTCAACTGTAGCTAAGAAGCTAAATTTGGGAGAGCCAGCTCCAAGCAAAGTGAAGAAAACCTCCAAGAGAAAGAGGGTAGTGCATAGTGATTCTCATGCAGATGCAGCAGTCGAGGATGAAGAAGAAGAAGCACCCCAGCCTGCTCCTCAGAAGCAGAAGCTCATGGGTGATGCCATTAAGGCCGAAGCCACTTCAAAGCCCAAGAAATCTGCTCAAGCTAAGGCAGCTCCTGCAAAGTCTGCTGCCAAGCCCAAGAGGACTACCAGAAATATTCCAGCGTCTGAAAAGAACAAGGGTGATGTGCCACCAGCTGAGTCTGATGAGGAAGGACAAGTGTTGCTGAAACTCCATCCAAAACTGCCACTTCACAATGATGCTCATCCTCAAGCCGAGGATATGAAGGCAAGGAAAGATAGAGGTCTCGGGCTATGGAGACAAGCTGATCCATATGCTGTGAGGAGAAGAACTGCTGTAGATCCCAGATTTCACACCAGAGAGCAGCAGGACTTCTATGAGACCGTGCTGATGGACAAGAAGCCAATAGTCGCAGACACCAGATATGTTGACTGGGAATACATTGACAGCGAAGAGCACAGAGATTTCTTTCCACATGTGCATGAAAGCTTCACTGCATGTGGAGTTTGCAGAGTTTGTGGGTCAGAAGTTGACCAGTTGGAACGATGAGATGATAATGCAATTCTATGCCACAGCTCACTTCTATCCTGATGGAAAGATCACGTGGATGACTGAAGGTCAAAGATTTTCTTCTTCTGTTGAAGAATGGGCAGAAATTCTGAATGCTCTAGTGCAACGAGAAGATGATATTGATGTCTATGGGATTCCAAAGAAGAATCATGATTCCATGAAGAACATGTACAAGGAGATCCCCGCAGCAGATTTGGAAGTATGGAAGCTCGGCTCAGTCTACCATCTCCAGGCAGGTTTACCTACCACTAATACTATTTTGAGGCATACCTTGATGCCCAAGTCTGGAGATCATCGCATGATCAGAGGATATTCTATCAACATGCTGCATATACTTGATGAGAAAGCACCTTTCAAGGTAATGGACTTAATGGTAGAGACCATTAAGAGGACTGCAGCTGACCAGAAAAGGTCATGTGGATTTGCCCCACAGATTCAGATGCTTATCAACGCCAAGTTTGGCACGGGCAAATTCTTGTTGGATAGAAAACATCTACCCCTGCAGCCAGAGCATGAGGACAATGTTGTTGTGATGGACGAGGAGGATCCGACATCTGTTGAGGGTCAAGCCAAGATCGAAGCTGCTAGGAAAGCCAAAGCTGACAAAGCAGCAGCAGCAGCAGCAGCTAAACCAAAGAGTTTCGGAGAGCAGATTCTTGAAGCTACTCAAAGGATTGAACAACGCCTGGCCAGCATTGAACAGTCTCAGGAGAGCTTAGAGAGGATTGTTGACGAGAAGATCCACGCTCTGGACGTGAAGCTGACTGAAATTCAAGTGACCGTCAACAAGCTTGAGGCAGACATGGAGGAAGCAAAGCAGGACAAGGCAGAGCTTGTGCAGGATGACTTAGTCCAGGATTCTCATCGACAGACTGCTCCGGTTCCCAGAGGATCCCGATCAGCTGCTATTCCAGTGACTGACACCAGGACTACAACTTCAGCACCTCCTACAGTTCCAGCAGTTACTCCAGCTACAGCTCCAGTGTCCACTCCTCCAGCACAGACATCAGCTGAAGTCTTCGCCGATGCCGTCATATCTACTCCGACATCAACACAGACGAGAGCCGCCAGCAGAGCCCACAGTGACGTTTAGCTCTATGCTTTTTCGAACTTTTTGGTAACTTGTTGCCAAAGGGGGAGAAATTGTATAGATCATAGGGCTTCGAGAGAGAGAGAGTGCTGTTGTCTTTGCGCTTTTGCTCTTTCGTTCTTTTGCGGTTTCTTTGAGATACTTTTGTTTTTCGAGACATTCAGTGTGCTTGATACTCCGTTTGATGCTACCTTAATGAGTGCTTGGTCGTACTATGCTTTAATGTGTGCTTAATGCTTATCATATGCTATTCCTATCTTGTATGACTATTTACTCATGTCTTGGTGATTGGGTGCATGCTGTTCATTCTTATCATTTTGTGCGCTCCACCAAGATGTATGTGACATGGAAGAGTGACCCATGATCCTAATCGATTGTGCATTTGCATTCAAACACAAATCTTAAATAATGCACAAATTTAGGGGGAGCTCTTGCTTATCACATATTTCTCAAAGCAATGATATTATTCTTTGATTATATCTCTTGTCGAAGCTTTGATCTATATGTTGTCATCAATTACCAAAAAGGGGGAGATTGAAAGTGCAACTAATCCCCGGGTGGTTTTGGCAATTAATAACAACATATATATCATTGAACTAATAGTTACTTGAGAATCATTTCAGAGAAGTTCAGTGATATGGGTATGGCAATGACTGAAGAAGTGGACCCCTCAAAATGCTAAGGCAAGCATTGGCAAAAGCTCAAGACTCCTTTTTTTTGGTTTAGTGATCCAAGATCACATTGAGTCCATAGGAAAAGCCAATACTATTAAAAGGGGATGAGGTTATGTTGATGATCTGGTTGCTCAAGTGCTTAGTGATACATCTCCTAAACTATCAGCAACTCTCACTGCCAAATACACTCATAAGTAATCTCGGTCCCACCGATATTCCAAACTCAGTCACACCGAGATGAACCACCTCAGCCATAAGCCAAACCCTAAAAAAATCGGATATTCCGATTTTGAAATCGGTTTCACCGAAACATGGGCTGCCATGCTTCTGTAACCTTCTGTCATCAAATCGGTGTCACCGAGATGATGAAGCCGGTCCCACCGAAACTGGCATGCTCTTGTCTTTGCTCAAATCGGACTAACCGAGATGGTATTTTCGGTCCCACCGAAAACCCCAACGTTCACATTATTTGAACTTTCGGTCTCACCGAGTTGTCCACTTCGGTCCCACCGAGATTGCTCAAATATGTGTGTAACGGTTGGATTTTGTGTGGAGGCTATATATACCCCTCCACCCCCTCTTCATTCGTGAAGAAAGAGCCATCAGAAAGAACTACCACTCCTACCTTACATTTCTGAGAAGAGAACTACCTACCCTTGTGTTGAGATCAAGTTGCTCCACTCCCACCATATGAAGCTTGATCTCTAACCTTCCCAAGTTGCTTTCCACTCAATCCTTTCTTCCACCACAGCCAAATCAGTGAGGAGAGTTGAGTGTTGGGGAGATTATCATTTGAAGCACAAGAGCAAGGAGTTCATCATCATCTACAACATCTATTACCTTTTGGAGGGTGGTGCCTCCTAGATTGGTTAGGTGTCGCTTGGGAGCCTCCGTCATCGAGATGTGGAGTTGAACCAAGAAGTTTGTAAGGGCAAGGAGATCGCCTACTTCGTGAAGATCTACCTCGAGTAAGGCTAGCCCTCCGTGGGCGTAGGCCATGATGGAATAGACAAGGTTGCTTCTTCGTGGACCCTTCGTGGGTGGAGCCCTCCGTGGACTCGCGCAGCCGTTACCCTCCGTGGGTTGAAGTCTCCATCAACGTGGATGTGCGATAGCACCACCTATCGGAACCACGGGAAAAATCACCGCGTCTCCAAAATTGCGTTTGCTCTTCTCCACCTCTCTTTACTACATGTGCAATTTACTTTCCGCTGCCTATACTCTAGAATTGCATGTGTAGGGTGATTCTTGACTTGATCATAATTGTGAATCTACCAAAAAATGTTCTTTGTCAAAAGGCAGAATTTTTATATTTCCAAGTAGTCTAATCACCCCCCCTCTAGACATACTTTCGATCCTACAACTGGTTTCACCTTTACGAGCACTCGTTGCTTAAAGGTGACTGGCGGGTGTCTGTCTCTCTCACTTTAGCTGAATCAAGTGTGGCTACGCCCGGTCCTTGTGAAGGTTAAAACAGCACATACTTGACGAAACATCGTTGTGGTTTTGTATGCGTAGGTAAGAACGGTTCTTGCTAAGCCCGTAGCAGCCACGTAAAACTTGCAACAACAAAGTAGAGGACGTTTAACTTGTTTTTGCAGGGCATGTTGTGATGTGATATGGTCAAGACATGATGAGTTATACGGTTTTGTATGAGATGATCATGTTTTGTAAGGTTATCGGCAACTGGCAGGAGCCATATGGTTGTCGCTTTATTGTATGAAATGCAATCGCCATGTAATTGCTTTACTTTATCACTAAGCGGTAGCGATAGTCGTAGAAGCAATAGTTGGCGAGACGACAACGATGATACGATGGAGATCATGGTGTCGCGCCGATGACGAAGGTGATCATGACGGTGCTTTGGAGATGGAGATCAAAAGCACAAGATGATGATGGCCATATCATGTCACATATTTTGATTTGCATGTGATGTTTATCTTATTATGCTTCTTATTTTGCTTAGAACGACGGTAGCATTATAAGATGATCCCTTACTAAATTTCAAGGTATAAGTGTTCTCCCTGAGTATGCACCGTTGCGAAAGTTCGTCGTGCCGAGACACCACGTGATGATCGGGTGTGATAAGCTCTACGTTCAAATACAATGGGTGTAAGCCAGTTTTGCACACGCAGAATACTCGGGTTAAACTTGACGAGCCTAGAATATGCAGATATGGCCTCGGAACACTGGAGACCGAAAGGTCGAGCGTGAATCATATAGTAGATATGATCAACATAAGATGTTCACCATTGAAACTACTCCATCTCACGTGATGATCGGACATGGTTTAGTTGATTTGGATCACGTGATCATTTAGATAACTAGAGGGATGTCTATCTAAGTGGGAGTTCTTAAGTAATATGATTAAATTGAACTTTAATTTATCATGAACTTAGTCCTCGTAGTATTAGCATATCTATGTTGTAGATCAATAGCTCACGATGTTGCTCCCCGTTTATTTTTTATATGTTCCTAGAGAAAACTAAGTTGAAAGATGTTAGTAGCAATGATGCAGAATTGTTCCGTGATCTGAGGATTATCCTCATTGCTGCACAGAGAAATATTTCCTTGATGCACCGCTAGGTGACAGACCTATTGCAGGAGCAGATGTAGACGTTATGAACGTTTTGACAAAAGCTCGGTATTATGACTACTTGATAGTTTAGTGCACCATGCTTTACGGCTTATAACCGGGACTTCAAAAACGTTTTGAACGCCACGGAGCATATAAGATGTTCCAAGAGTTGAAATTAGTATTTCATACTCATGCCCGTGTCGAGAGGTATAAGACTTCTGACAGTACTTTGCCTACAAGATGGAGGAGAATAGCTCAACCAGTGAGCATGTGCTCAGATTGTCTAGGTACTACAATTACTTGAATCAAGTGGGAGTTAATCTTCCAGATAAGATAGTAATTGACAAAGTTCTCTAGTCACTATCACCAAGTTGGTAGAACTTCGTGATGAACTATAATATGCAAGGGATGACGAAGGTAATTCCCGAGCTCTTCGCAATGCTGAAATCGGCGAAGGTAGAAATCAAGAAAGAACATCAAGTGTTGATGGTTAATAAGACCACTTGTTTCAAGTAAAGGGCAAACGGATAGAAGGGGAACTTCAAGAAGAATGACAAGCAAGTTGTCACTCCCATGAAGAAACCCAAAGCTAAACTCAAGCCTGAAACTAAGTGCTTCTACTGCAAAGGAAATGGTCACCGGAAGTGGAACTGCCCTAGATACTTGGCGGATAAGAAGGATGGCAAAGTGAACAAAGGTATATTTGATATACAGATTATTGATGTGTATTTTACTAGTGTTCATAGCAACCCCTCGGTTTGATACTGGTTCAGTTGCTAAAGAGTAGTAACTCGAAATGGGAGTTACATAATGAACAGAAACTAGTTAAAGGATGAAGTGATGAAGTGTATTGGAAGCGGTTCCAAGATTGATATGATCATCATCGCACACTCCCTATACTTTCGGGATTAGTGTTGAACCTAAATAAGTGTTATTTGGTGTTTTTGTTGAGCATGAATATGATTTGATCATGTTTATTGCAATACGATTATTCATGTAAGTTAGAGAATAATTGTTGTTCTGTTTACATGAATAAAACCTTCTATGGTCATACACCCAATGAAAATAGTTTGTTGGATCTCGATCGTGTGGTACACATATTCATAATATTGAAGCCAAAAGATGCAAGTTTAATAATGATAGTGCAACTTATTTCTGGCACTGCCGTTTAGGTCATATTGGTGTAAAGCGCATGAAGAAACTCCATAGTGATGGACTTTTTGAAATCACTTGATTATGAATCACTTGGTGCTTGCGAACCATGCCTCATGGGCAAGATGACTAAAACTCCGTTCTCCGGAACTGTGGAGCGAGCAACAGAGTTGTTGGAAATCATACATACTGATGTATGCAGACCAATGAGTGTTGAAGCTCACGGCGGGAATCGTTATTTTCTGACCTTCACTGATGATTTGAGCAGATATGGGTATATCTACTTAATGAAGCACAAGTATGAAACATTTGAAAAGTTCAAAGAATTTCAGAGTGAAGTGGAGAATCATTGTAACAAGAAAATAAGAGTTTCTACGATATGATCGTAGAGGTAAAATATTTGAGTTAGCGAGTTTGGCCTTCAGTAAAAACAATGTGAAATAGTTTCACTACTCACGCCACCTGGAACACCACAGTGTAATGGTGTGTCCGAACATCATAACCGTACTTTATTAGATATGGTGCGATCGATGATGTCTCTTACCGATCAACCACTATTGCTTTTGGGGTTATGCATTAGAGACAGCTACATTCACGTTAAATAGGGCACCATCTAAATCCATGGAGATGACACCATATGAACTGTGGTTTGACGAGAAACCTAAGCTGTCATTTTTTTAAGTTTGGGACTGCGATGCTTATGTGAAAAAGTTTCAACATGATAAGCTCGAACCCAAATCGGAGAAGTAAATCTTCATAGGATACCCAAAAGAAACTGTTGGGTACACCTTCTATCATAGATCCGAAGGCAAGGTCTTTGTTGCTAAAAGTGGATCCTTTCTAGAGAAGGATTTTCTCTCGAAAGAAGTGAGTGGGAGGAAAGTAGAACTTGATGAGGTAATTGTACCTTCTCCTGAATTGGAAAGTAGTACATCACAGAAAATTGTTCCAGTGATTCCTACACCAATCAGTGAGGAAGTTAATGATGATGATCATGAAACTTCAGATCAAGTTTCTGCTGAACGTCGTAGATCAACCAGAGTACGTTCCGCACCAGAGTGGTACGGCAACCCAGTTCTGGAAATCATGTTACTAGACCATGATGAACCTATGAACTATGAGGAAGCGATGATGAGCCCAGATTCCGCAAAATGGCTTGAGGCCATGAAATCTGAGATGGGATCCACGTATGAGAACAAAGTGTGGACTTTGGTTGACTTGCCCGATGATCGGCAAGCCATCGAAAATAAATGGATCTTCAAGAGGAAGACCGACGCTGACGGTAATGTTACTGTTTACAAAGCTCAACTTGTTGCGAAAGGTTTTCGACAAGTTCAAGGAGTTGACTACGATGAGACTTTCTCACCCGTAGCGATGCTTAAGTCTGTCCGAATCATGTTAGCAATTGCCGCATTTTATGAAATCTGGCAAATGGATAACAAAACTGCATTCTTTAATGGATTTATTAAAGAAAAATTGTATATGATGCAACCCGAAGGTTTTGTCAATCCTAAAGGTGCTAACAAAATGTGCAAGCTCCAGCGATCCATCTATGGACTGGTGCAAGCATCTCGGAGTTGGAATATACGCTTTGATAAGTTGATCAAAGCATATAGATTTATACAGACTTACGGTGAAGCCTGTATTTACAAGAAGTGAGTGGGAGCACTACAACCTTTCTGATAAGTATATGTGAATGACATATTGTCGATCGGAAATGATGTAGAATTTTCTGGAAAGCATAAAGGAGTGTTTGAAAGGAGTTTTTCAAAGAAAGACCTTGGTGAAGCTGCTTACATATTGGGCATCAAGATCTATAGAGATAGATCAAGACGCTTGATAAGACTATCGATAAGTACATACCTTGATAAGATTTTGAAGTAGTTCAAAATGGATCAGTCAAAGAAGGAGTTCTTGCCTGACTTGTAAGGTGTGAAGTTGAGTAAGACTCAAAGCCAGACCACGGCAGAAAAATATAGAGAGAATGAAAGTCATTCCCTATGCCTCAGCCATAGGTTATATAAAGTATGCCATGCTGTGTACCAAACATGTTGTGTACCTTGCCATGAGTTTGTCAAGGGGGTACAATAGTGATCCAGGAGTAGATCACTGTACAACGGTCAAAATTATCCTTAGTAACTGGATGACTAAGGAAATGTTTCTCGATTATAGAGGTGATAAAGAGTTCGTCGTAAAGGGTTACGCCGATGCAAGCTTTGACACTAGATCCAGATGACTCTAAGTATCAATCTGGATGCGTATTGAAAGTGGGAGCAATTAGCTAGAGTAGCTCTATGCAGAGCATTGTAGACATAGAAATTTGCAAAATACATACGGATCTGAATGTGACAGACCCGTTGACTAAACTTCTCTCACAAGCAAAACATGATCACACCTTATTACTCTTGGGTATTAATCACATAGCGATGTGAACTAGATTATTGACTCTAGTAAACCCTTTGGGTGTTGGTCACATGGCGATGTGAACTATGGGTGTTATTCACATAACGATGTGAAATATCGGTATTAAATCACATGGTGATGTGAGCTAGATTATTGACTCTAGTGCAAGTGGGAGACTGAAGGAAATATGCCCTAGAGGCAATAATAAAGATGTTATTTGTATTTCCTTATATCATGATAAATGTCTTTTATTCATGCTAGAATTGTATTAACCGGAAACTTGATACATGTGTGAATACATAGACAAAATAGTATGTCCCTAGTATGCCTCTACTAGACTAGCTCATTGATCAAAGATGGCTATGTTTCCTAGCCATAGACATGAGTTGTCATTTGATCAACGGGATCACATCATTAGGAGAATGATGTGATGGACTAGATCCATCCGTTAGCATAGCACTATGATCGTTTAGTTTTACTGCTATTGCTTTCTTCATGACTTATACATGTTCCTATGACTATGAGATTATGCAACTCCCGAATACCGTAGGAACACCTTGTGTGCTATCAAACGTCACAACATAACTGGGTGATCATAAAGATGCTCTACAGGTGTCTCCGAAAGTATTCGTGGTGTTGGCATAGATCAAGATTAGGATTTGTCACTCCGAGTGTCGGAGAGGTATCTCTGGGCCCTCTCCGTAACACACATCACAATAAGCCTTGCAAGCAAAAGGACTAATGAGTTAGTCACGAGATGATGTGTTACGGAACGAGTAAAGAGACTTGCCGGTAACGAGATTGAACTAGGTATAGAGATACCGACGATCGAATCTCGGGCAAGTAACATATCAATGACAAAAGGAACAACGTATGTTGTTATGCGGTTTGACCGATAAAGATCTTCGTAGAATATGTAGGAGCCAATATGAACATCCAGGTTCCGCTATTGGTTATTGACCGGAGATGAGTCTCGATCATGTCTACATAGTTCTCGAACCCGTAGGGTCCGCACGCTTAACGTTTGATGATGATTGGTATTATGAGTTTATGAGTTTTGATGTACCGAAGGTAGTTCGGAGTCCCGGATGAGATCACGGACATGACGAGGAGTCTCGGAATGTCCGAGACATAAAGATTGATATAATGGATGACTATATTCGGACACCGAAGTGTTCCGGAAAAGTTTCGGATTTAACTGGATTGCCGGAGGGGGTTACCGGAACCCCCTACGAGGGGGGGTGGTCCATAGTGGGCCTTGAGGAAAGGAGAGAGGCAGCCCATAGAGGCTGGCCGGCGCCCCACCTAGGGATCCTAGTTGGACCAGGATTGGGGGGCGCCACCTCTCCCTCTTTTCCTTTCCCTCTCTTCCTTCTTGATGGACTCCTACTAGGAATAGGATTGCAATCCTATTCCTAGTAGGATTGCCCTAGCCGCACCATAGGAGGCCGGCCGGCCCTCCCCTCTTGCTCCTTTATATACGGGGGCAAGGGGGCACCCAAAGACACACAAGTTGAATTGTTCCAGCCGTGTGCGGTGCCCCCCTCCACAGAAACACACCTCGGTCATACCGTCGCAGTGCTTAGGCGAAGCCCTGCACCGGTAGATACATCATATCCGTCACCACGCCGTCGTGCTGACGAAACTCTCCCGTGAAGCTCAATTGGATCAAGAGCTCGTGGGACATCATCAAGCTGAACGTGTGCTGAACGCGGAGGTGTCGTACGTTCGGTGCTTGATCGGTTGAATCGCGAAGAAGTTCGACTACATCAACCGCGTCACTTGACGCTTCCGCTTCCGGTCTACGAGGGTACGTAGACACACTCTTCCCTCTTGTTGCTATACATCTGGTAGATAGATCTTGCGTGATCGTAGGAAAATTTTAAACTACTACGTTCCCCAACACTAGCAGGCGCCGGGGAGGAGTGGAAAACATGGGAGGGATGGCGCCATGGAAGCTACAGAGAGCTTCGGGTGATGAGGTTCGCCGGTGATGCAGGGACTCCGGCGAGGGGGCAAGGGGTTGGGTTGGCTGGAACTAGGCCGAGGCCGAGGTGGCCATGGCGAACTCCGGCGAAAAGAAAATGAACCCGAGGGCTCTGGTGGTCGAGGAGAAGCGAGGAGGGGCTGGTGAGGTGGGGGAGAGGTCGGGGGGTCTCTTATATAGGCGCGGAGGAGTCTCTGGACAATCACAATCGAGCTGGAGCAGTGCTCTAATGGGGGTCAGGAGGAGTTCACCGCTGTGACACTGTTGTGATGGCGCGCTGCCGGCGAGCCGCGACGAGACAGTGATGCAGGGCGGTGCAGACGGCACATGCGAGGTCCTGGACAAGCTTTGAGGCCGAGACGATGAGGGAGGCGACGAGCACAGTGGCCCGACCGTTCCAGAGCGCGCGCTGTGCATGACGGAGGTGCGGTCACCACGCGCACTGGTGCAAGCGGCGAGCTCTAACAGGAGGAGTTTAGCTTAGGGTTGCTATAGAAAGTGCAAAACTGGCCAGAATTAAAGATCAAGAGGTTGCACTCACATACGGAAGTGTCATGAGCTGAATTTTGGTGGAGAAGGATTATTTGACCATATGGAGCTGCTGTAAAAACCTCATGCCATTTGGAGTTACCAAAGTGGCACTTCCTTCACAAAGCTCCAATCTAGACAGAATCTTGGATAATTTACTGAGGGTAAAAGGATAGCTGGATTGAGTCAAAACTTGGTGGAGAAGGTAGATGTAGATATAAGAATGCCCTGGTAAATTGGCAGCTCAAATGAAGCAAGGTAAAATAGGGTTGCTTCACAAAGTGAAATTTTTACCACAAACCAAGATTTAGAGCTGAGCTCAGATAGTTGATCTCCATGAGCTCAAAGTTGGTGGAGATTCATGATTTTATCAAATGAAGGATGTTACCAAGTTTCATCTCATTTGGACATGCCTAGAATATACTTCCTTCACAAAGTTCCTTTCTCGACAGAAACTTTGAAAAATCGCAGGAAAATAATTACTAGGAAAATGAGTATGAAACTTGGCACAGAGCAATGATATGGACATGAAAAGATTTCCACCAAGTTTGAGGGCAATTGGGAAAAGATAAATAGCACTTGCTTCACAAAGTGCCATTTAGGGCAGAACAGGAAAATGATTTTTGGAGGATTATTTTTTAACATGGCAATGAAATGTTTTGCCATATTTGATCAAGATATAACCCAAACAATTTATGAGAATTACTTGGGAATTTTTAGAATGACAGAGATATGGGTTGCTTCACAACCTAGGGCAAAAAGAATTATTCCTTTAATAGAAAAGGAATATTCTTTGGAAAAGAAATATTGGGTTGGGTCAAGGATGGAGATGAGAGGGTCTTGGGATAGATACGAGGATGACAAGCCACTCTGGAAAGAAAGAAGAGGTCAGCTTCTTCAGTGTCCAGACCACATAGCCACGTAAAAAGAAAACTCACGCAAAAATCTCAGAAAATCCAAAGAAAAAGAAAGGGCCAAAAATCAGGCTATGACAACTCTCCCCCCATTAAAGAAATCTCGTTCTCGAGATTTGGTTGTTCAGGGTTAAATAATCCTTCTGACTTGAAGGAACCGTTTCCAACTCAGGTTTCTTTTATCCATAATATTTCCACTGAATTGGATCTGACTGACTGTCTTGATCTGGGGTGGTTTGCTTTGTTGTATCTCATATTCTGACATGATGTACCTTATATGTTCCTGTTTAAACTGACTCAAATTTTATTTCATATCTGTTGGCTGGGCTAGCATCCGAAATATTATTTTTATGGACCTACTTGTCCTTCTTGATATTGATCCTTGCTGGAAATGTTATCCTCGTATCAAGTACCGAGAATATTCCACAGAGTTGGGGAACATATCTTCCCGTGGAAGAAAGAATATCTTTTATCCACGCATCGGATTTCTTGAATATAGGCATGCCTTCTCGTTCCAAAACAGTGATGTGGATCATATATGTTTTTGCTAACGGATGATGTCATCTTGCATGAGTTCCTGACTTATCCTGACTGTCTTCTCAGTCTAGAGTATCCAAGTTGTACCATATATTTGACTGTCGCTTGTCATGACTGATAGAAAAGTGCACCATCCTCTGATGATAAAATTTACAGTCTTGACTGGTGGTGATCTTGGAAAAGAATCTCATCCACACAGGATGTTCTTTTAATTGCTTCCCCTATGCGAGAGATAACAATCCTCAAATTATATGTTTTCATACTGATTCTTTAGTTTTGCCAGTATCTCCCTAGGAATAACAGTCGGTGTGATGCTCCATTGCGGGTGTTGAGGTCAATATATCATGAGTCTGACCGGACAGACTAGGTATTCAATGCTGACAGTTCTGAGCATACTGTGGACTAAGCTGGTTGCCTTGCTATGAGGTCCTTACCATAATGGAGTATACCTTTTAGGTGGATCTTTGCTTGGGTTCCCCGTGGAATAAGACTGTCTTGGGCATCCACATTTTTCACATAATAACCGGCATTCCTGTATTGTTGGTCTTGCTCTGTCATTATTATTTTCTTCATCTGGATCCTCAACTGAAAGAGCGGGGTCTTATATAGATCCTTGATTATTTTTCGCGGCCCTGAATACGGTTACGTACAATATCTGGCAATCATACCTTGGTCTAGTTCATGTTTTGAGCCTTGGTATATTTATCCGGCTCACATGTGGTTATACAAATCTCAATACTGCTGGGGATTATGCCGGACAGTGACAGGGTTAATAACATCATATTGTTGGATGTGCGGGACTGATCTTGACAATTACTGCCAAGATTATTATCTCAGTGTTGTCTTTCCTTCAAGACTTGTTGAGCATGGCATCACCCACTGGTTTTTGTTTCTTGAATAACCGGTGAAGTTGTCGGATGTGCACCGCGAATTCTTCCTTGTGCGAGAGACTTGCATGGACTTGGCAGCATACTGAATGAATTAATATCTGATTTCCGAGGCATACCTCTGACCGATTTTTATTTCAGGCCGATTGTTGCAGATCTGTCACTTGGAAAATGCTGCCATATGCTCACAATTCTAAATTTAATGCCTTATATTAGTGCCATACAGAAGAATACTGGGCAGCTTGCGTTCGGAAACCACTGGGGTGTCATGTTGAGGAAGACTGAGTGGCTTATGCTCGAAGCCTTTGGTGGATATCTTCTTGAGGAAAAACAGGGTATCGTACCTCATAAGCTTCCCCCCCTTAAAGACCTTGCTAGGGAAGACTCGGTACCTTATGCCAGAAGCCTTTGCAGTATGGGAATCCATTCATTCCCTACCGATGCAGACTGGGAACCTTATCTTGTACACTTCGTCAATAAATTTTGAGATGGATGGAACTGATTTCCTTGGTGATTGGACTGACATATATATACATCTTTGTCAGTCCGGCAGCTGATCATTTGTATGGCAAGAATTTTCTGACTGTCCTTACTGAATTCACCGTCCATTTGGACTGACTTCTGGGTGTCTCAATGCTTTAAATTCGGCTTATGGCAGATTCAATCATTGCATACGGACCATACCTTTAACTGGGAATGCATTGTCGATCCATCTTTATTCTCTTGTTGATTTAATCATTGCTGCAATAAAGTGTATCTCTGACAGGTACTTGTTGCTAAAAGTCTGAGCAGAATATACTTGTATTCAGACCGTATGTAATACAATGTTGTCGGCTGAAAATCTGAATTCCTTGGGGTATATCTGTACTGCTCACGGCTTCTTCTGGTTCGGTGTCGGTCAAGGAATAATTTCCATAAGGGGGTAACACCGAGGATTTAAAACAAAGAAGCACGAGAAAACGATTTATTGCAACAAATCATACAACAAACAAGCTACAAAGCTACTCCACACAGGCACACACAAGCATGATGCTACAGCAGATGCACAAACACTACACGAAGGATTACATCCTACGCTTGAGAAAACGCTCGTGAACTGACGAGGAAGCTAAGGGAGTAGCGAGTGGAACCGCTGACTCTGAAACTCCGGATGGACGAGGCGGAGGAGTTGGAGAAGCTGGCGGAGACTGAGGTAAAGCGAAACCAAGCAATCTCCTAGCCCGAATGGCGTCTCGGACTAACTCAGAAATAAGAAGACACTCCGCCGTCATGTAACGAGACATGGCGAGGATAGTCGGGTCATCTTGAGGGTTGACGGAGGGAAATTGGATTCGCCTAGGATTCTCGACGGTGGTGGGATAATATTGATAAGCACGGTTTTCTTGCACCATGCTCTCTTGATGACGAAGACCGGTGACTCCTGCCATTGCGGCAAACTGAACGGCACACTCAGGAGTAGCGCCGTAACCACCGTGGAAACTGTAGGTGTGCTTACCGATAGGAATCGGGGCTGACAGATGAACATGAGCAACATATTCCTGAATTCTTCCTTCAGCAGAAAACTGGAATACTTGATAATGAGGTGGATCTCCGAGGGGATAAATACTACGCCACATGTCGCCAAGGAGGGCGAAAAAGCTGAGAGGTGCAGGAGTGGGACTGAACTCAATGGGAACAACACTGGGAGCTAAGGAAAGGGTACTGAACTCATGGAAGTTGACCACCATCTAAGCATGAAAACATGGGTTAATGGTAACCGAAATAAGACTACATGCAGCAAACAAATGCAATAGCCAAATGCAGCAATCAAGGGCAACAATCAGACCCTATACTACCGTTTTCTAACGTTCCAGCGGACTAGGACGCTCTACAGTCAGACCTGCTCTAATACCAAGCCTGTGGCACCCCGGCTCAGAGAAAACCGGAACGCCCCGTATTCCAGCCCAGAGATTGAGGAGAAGTCTTATGGAATACGGCACTGCTTAGTATAGAACAAACCAGCTTTCAATTACAACAGGAATATGATTACAAGGGTTCCGATATTACAATGAATAACATCGGCACGGCGACACTACGCCAACATGGTTGCTCTATACAAGCAGCATAACAACTTAAAGCAGCGGAACAACAAACGACGATGATGAACTCCAATCCGCAGGGACTCTGGCTGGAATGTTTATCCTAGCTCGCGAACATGGGTACAACACCAAACAAGCAAGAAATCTAGGCACGACCTGCAAGCTGGCATGACACGCCGGGTCAGTACATTGAATGTACTTGCAAGCTCACAATAACCAGAAGCATTCAAGACAAACAACAGCATGGCAATTACAGGTTAATCAGGAATTATCATAAGATCATCAGGATGACATAGCATGAACAACATGAACATGATACAGCTAGACAATATGAGCATGACATGAACATATAAATTTGATGATACTAGCATGCAACATGATGACACTACATGCACCATTTATTTTGTTCGAGTTACCTCGCAACCATCATATGCATCACTTACCAACCTCGGACATTACACGATCATCTCAGGATCAAATCCAGCTTGGTAAAACCATACCGTAGTAATCATCAAATGACCACAAGGAGCTTGACTTTTACCCACGATTGTCGCACAACATCACGAATATCCAACAACTCGGTATCCTCGATACCACGGTGATCATTCCGACGATCACAACCATGACCAACACTTGGTCTCAAACGGTGATCTTTCCGGCGATCACGGCCAACTTATCTCATCATCGAACCGGGGTTGTTATTAAGCACATTATTATTATTATTACTGTTGACTCATAGTGTGACCAACTACAAACTGGGCCCTTATCCGTGGGCACGACTATCGATAGATTTAATATACACTCTGCAGAGGTAGCGCACTGTACCCACACTACGGAACCCATGGCCTCGCTCTCCCATTCGGGTGGACCAATGGCATTCCGACAAAACCGATTTACTGTCATGACACTCTCCCGGCCACTCCGACTCACGCCCCACTAGGCTAGTCCTGGGTGGCCCCGTGTCTACCAGAGACACAACGACCACCGTCGTGGCCAAACATAAACGGTCCCAAATGGGGACCCGGATCCAATCAACAACAACGGGTACACAAGGTTATGTCTGCTTACCGGGCCAAGGTACCGCACACCCATAACCTTCCCTCGTTGGAGGCACCAACGAGAGGCATGGCAATAGACCCAGTTAGGATCTTCCCATAAAGGTAAACGTGGTGGCACTGGTTAGTTCGATATGGTGGCACCATGACTCAGCCAACAATTGTTCAAGTTCAATTTAATTCGATTAAACTTGAATGCAAAAATGTTGAGTCATGATAAAATACATGATGCAATTACAATGCATGAGCATGAATATCAACATAATCATGAGAGAACAACATAACTATCCACCATATCAACAGTGAATCATAAGCATATACTGACTATCATGAACATCATAAGTACATACTTCTCCGAAAAATAACCACTAACATCAACAGCAAATATCATGCAAGAACATATCAACAATATCAACATGGAAGCATTTAACTAACTAGATGCAAAGGAACATGCATAGCAACGGTACTCAGGACATACGGCAGTCATGCACCGAAGACCATCACCAACATCAACATGTACTATTAGCAATCATGAACATACGAAAATAATACTAGCAACTAGCAGGGCATGATAAACAGGTGCATAATAACATAGCAGGAAAATAAACAATAACCCCGAAGCATTACCGAAACAACGATATTCACATTTTAAACAAGCAAGCATTTAATAAATATTCAAGTTGGAAACCATGGCTACTACATCACTATCATGCAAGTGGGTATTGTGGCTTGCCTGGGGTGACGGAGACTCCAGGAAGAAGTGCGGTGAAGCCGTGAAAAGATTGTGTCGGAAACAGTTCTCTCTCGTAGGGGGCTGTTTACGGCAAGGGCAAAGTGGTCATTTTCATAGTGCCAAACCATAGTGAAAATGATACCAACAGAACGGGCTCGACGAGACAAAGATGTGGGCTTTGGATTCACCTGATTCGGAGTTACGGTTGAAAAGTTATGAAGGTTTAAAGCTCGGGGACCTATCCGTGAATATTTCTGCTACAAACAAGTCCTTGATGGCTGAAACAGAAAGCGCATGTAAGAAAATGCGCTTCCAGAACAGGAAAACGCACTTTGGGCCGAAGAAGAAAGAAAATACACCTTTTGAGAGGGAAAGCGTAGTTTCAACAGAAGGAAACGAAGAATACGCTTTCGGAATACAGAAAATGTTTTCTTGACTTACGCTTCCACTTAAAACAGATGGGCCCGGTGTTTGTGCCACTTACGCGTGGGGTCGGGTTGGTCCACTGGCAGGAGGAGGGGGCACGGGTCATCGCCTTCCTCCCGCCCTGTCCCCGCACGGGACAGAGGAGGAGCAGGGGAGGGGCGACGCCGGCGATGGCCCGGCCGTCTCTGGGGGTCGGCGGCGACGCCAGCGGGACCGGGGCGACGAGGCGCGTCCGCCCAGGGGGTCGGCTGGCCCCGGGAAGAAGAGGCGAACGCGGGCGGAGGAGGGCCGCGGGAGGCAGAGGCGGGCGGCCGGCGATGGAGCGGCCAGCTCCGGCCGAGCGGAGGGCACCGGTGGGTTCGGGGAGGCGCGGCGGTTCCGTTCAGAGGCCTAGCAGGCGCCGGGGAGGAGTGGAGAAGATGGGAGGGACGGCGCCATGGAAGCTACAGAGAGCTTCGGGTGACGAGGTTCTCCGGTGATGCAGGGGCTCCGGCGAGGGGGCAAGGGGTTGGGGCGGCTTGGTGGGATGAGGGGGAGGTGGTGGAAAACACTAGAGGAGGAGAGGGGGCTTGGGTTGGCCGGAACTAGGCCGAGGCCGAGGCGGCCATGGCGAAATCCGGCGAAAAGAAGATGAACCCGAGGGCTCTGGTGGTCGAGGAGAAGCGAGGAGGGGCTGGTGAGGTGCGGGAGAGGTCGGGGGTCTCTTATATAGGCGTAGAGGAGTCTCTGGACGATCACAAACGAGCTGGAGCAGTGCTCTAATGGGGGTCAGAAGCAGTTCACCGCAGTGACACTCTTGTGACGGCGCGCTGCCGGCGAGCCGCGATGAGGCAGTGATGCAGGGCGGTGCAGACGAGCACGGGCGAGCTCCTGGACAAGCTTTGAGGCCGAGACGAGGAGGGAGGCGACGAGCACAGTGGCCCGACCGTTCCAGAGCGCGCGTTGTGCATGACGCAGGTGCGGTCACCACGCGCACTTGTGCAAGCGGCGAGCTTTGGAGTGGCCGACCATGTCCAGTAGGATGACCTAGGTGCCCTTAGTAGAAATGCGGAAAGAAATTGATCCAGGGGCAAAGAAGAGATTTGCACATGGCTCCATGGTAAATCTACAGGAAGGTGCTTGTAACTTCCTATGGTTAAACTAGCTGGGTAACTTGGTAACTAAGTTGTTTGGCGATGATCTTACACCAAGATGATTTAGATCGCCAAAAACCAGACTAACAGGAGGAGTTTAGCTTAGGGTTGCTGTAGAAAGTGCAAAACTGGATGGAATTAAAGATCAAGATGTTGCTCTCACATAGAGAAGTGTCATGAGCTGAATTTTGGTGGAGGGGGATTATTTGACCATATGGAGCAGCTGTAAAAACCTCATGTCATTTGGAGTTACCAAAGTGGCACTTCCTTCACAAAGTTCCAATCTGGACAGAATATCGTAGAATTTACTGAGGGTAAAAGGATAACTGGATTGAGTCAAAACTTGGTGGAGGAGGTAGATGTAGATGTAAGAATTCCCTGGTAAATTGGCAGCTCAAATGAAGCAAGGTAAAATAGGGTTGCTTCACAAAGTGAAATTTTTACCAGAAACCAAGATTTGGAGTTGAGTTCACATAGTTGATCTCCATGAGCTCAAAGTTGGTGGAGATGCATGATTTGATCAAATGAAGGATGTGACCAAGTTGCATCTCATTTGGACATGCCTTGAATATACTTCCTTCACAAAGTTCCTTTCTGGACAGAAACTTTGCAAAATCACTGGAAAATAATTACTAGACAAATGAGTCTGACAATTGGCACAGAGCAATGATATGGACATGACAAGATGTCCACCAAGTTTGAGGGCAATTGGGCAAAGATAAATAGCACTTGCTTCACAAAGTGCCATTTAGGGCAGAACAGGAAAATGACTTTTGGAGGATTATTTTTGAACAAGGCAATGAAATGTTTTGCCATATTTGATCAATATATGACCCAAAAAATTTATGAGAATTACTTGGGAATTTTTAGAATGATAGAGATATAGGTTGCTTCACAACCTAGGGCAAAAAGAATTATTCCTTTAATAGAAAAGGAATATTCTTTCGAAAAGAAATATTGGGTTGGGTCAAGGATGGAAATTAGAGGGTCTTGGGATAGATATGAGGATGACAAGCCACTCTGGAAAGAAAGAAGAGGTCAGCTTCTTCAGTTTCCAGACCACATAGCCACGAAAAAAAAACTCAGGCAAAAATCTTAGAAAATCCAAAGAAAAAGAAAGGGCCAAAAATCAGGCTATGACACAGATCGTGAGCTTGCGATGGGCTAAGTTTGGACACCCCTGCAGGGTTTTGAACTTTCGAAAGCCGCGCCCGAGGTTATGCGGCAGATGGGAATTTGTTAATACCCGGTTGTAGATAACTTGACACCTTATCCATAAGAATACACTACGTGTGTGAGTAACCGTGGTGGTCTCTTTCCGAAGGGCTTCGGGAAGTGAACACGGTGGGGTTATGCATGAACGTGAGTAGCTAGGATCACTTCTTGATCAACTTTGGCGACCGTTGGCACATGTTCTCATCTCGCTCTGAACTCGTAAGCTAGTTGCTAGTGCTTGCTGCAAACACTTTATTACCTATCCACACCTAAAGGCTTTGTTAGTTTTGATACCTGGGAATGGGATTGCTGAGTTCTTGTGACTCATAGATTACAACACACACCAGATGCAGCTACAGCCGAGAACGATGCAGGAGTTAGATCAGAACTTCACCGGGAGTTCGATGAAGAGTGTGGTCGTTTCTATGTTACGTATCTCGACGATCAGTAGTGGTTCCTACTAGGGGCGATCAGGACTTGTGTTTGTGGTATCTTTTCTCGTTTGGTTTTCGTCCGTAGTCGGACCCTGTGTTATTTGGATGAATGTATGTTATTGAATTCATTGTGTGACATGGCTAGTGTAAGCCAACTATTTTATTCTTTCATCCCTGTTCTTTTACATGAGTTGTGCAAAGATACCACGTTTGCGATCACTCCAGAATGCGCTTATGTCTCTAAGTCGTGCCTCAACACGTAGGAGATATAGTCGCATCCCGGGCATTACAAGCTGGTATTCAGAGCCTTCTCCGACCTACGAGCCCCCTGATTGATCGAACCGCTGACGGTTGAGTCTAGGCACACACACAAAATGTTTTGAGTCCTATATATATATCAGAGAGTAGGATTTCTTTTACTCATCATCCTCTTCATCGCTCTGGTGAGGACTCCTGACGTTGTTTTAACTTCACTATTCTCAAAATTTCACCAAACTTTTTTTCAGGATCACGCGGGTATTGTTTGGATTGTTCCGATATCTTTGTGACGAGAACATTGTTCTTGGTGCCTCATGTCATTTAGGGGTTGTGGCAGTGTCTCGGGGAGTTGAGCTTCGAGGTGTTGTTGTCACAAATGTATCATGGCAGTTCTAGAATACCAGAGGCGTCCGACATCGTAAACTCTTCTATGCATGTCTGGTGGTGAGATAACCCCGACGTCACCCAGTACTGGGGGGGGGGGGTAGTTCGGGAGTATTGCCACAGCTAGTATAGCGGATGCGTTTCGAAAGTCCAAGGTAAACAGTTTCCGTAGGTGTCTGGTTATGTGTTGACGGATGGATACAACTGGATGTAGGTATTGCTAGTTTGGGTGAGATATTGTTCTTCCTCTGTATCCCCAACACCAGATTGCATAATTGGAAAGCTTCCAGAATTAATAGGTGGGATTCACGTAGCTCTTAGGTAATCTTCCAATGGGTGCATGATATGAGGTTGGGGTTCAACATTTAGTGGAGAGGCTATCATGGGCGTTGTTGCACTAGGGGATTGCATCTTAAAGGATCCTTGGCTATGCTGATCCGGGGATTGCAATGCCCTTTGTAACACGTGCCATGGGGCATTCAGCATGAACATGTGGGACGAAACCTCTATTATGTATTTATTCCATCTGTTACCTTGTTGTTTTTATTCTATCATTTTGTTCTCCCAAGTGGCTTCTCGACAAGTTGATGTACCATTAAGCTAAGGGATTCATCCGTTCAATTTTGTTCGGATGTTCATTGTTAAGACTATATGTTGCAAATATCTAGCTGTTGATTCAGCTTATCTATTATTTGCCTCAATGGCTAACGGGTGTCATCATCTTCAGGATGGCACCTAAGAAAGTTCCCAACCAGAACCCAGAGGGTGAAGAAGAGCGTATTACTTCCCCTCCTCCTCCGTATGAGGCATGGAGAGCGATTATGCAGGCAACCAATCAGAACACCCAGATGCTCATGCAAATGATGCAGAGTTTCCAAGCCAATCAAGCAAATCAAGGCAATCAAGGGAACCAAGGCCAAGGAAATTTGTTCAATCAACCTCACTTTGCGACTCTGAACCAATTCCTGGGAAATCTGCCCAAGTCTTTCAGTTCCTGTGTGGATCCGCTAGATGCTGAAGATTGGATCACAGACATCAAGAAGCATTTTGAGTGCAGTAACGTCAGACCTAAGGATTATGTCAAGTTTGCCGCCTTCCAACTCAAAGACCAAGCTGCAGATTGGTGGCAATAGTACAAAGACTCCAGAGCGGGTCGTGAGATCACGTGGACTGACTTCTGCTGCGATTTCCGTTCTCATCACATCCCTACCAGTGTCATTGAAGGCATGCGTGAGTAGTTCCGTAATCTGAAGCAAGGCACCATGTTTGTCTACCAATACAATGTCAAGTTCCAGAATCTTGCCCGTTATGCGAAGCAAGACATCCCCGATGCCAAGAGCAAAATCTACCAGTTCCGAGGTGGTCTGAAAGATGAACTCCAACTTGCACTCACTCTGTTCGAGCCAGATGAATTTGATCAATTCTACAACATGGCTCTCAAGCAAGAGGCAGCTCAGCTCAAGTGTGAAGCTTCCAAAAAGAGGATAAGAGATGATGTTTACTCCTCCTCTTCCTCTCAAGTGGTTGCCAAGCAGCAGAAGTTCTGGCTCCCGCCTCCTCCAGTGCTCCGTCCTCTGAGTCACAACAAGCACTCAGGTGGTCGTGGATTCTCCCACCCACCCAACCTAAGCAACCAATCCAAGTCTCAGTTCCAAGCTCCAAGACCAAGCGGTCCTTATCATCGGACACTTTCAGAGGTTACGTGCAACAAGTGTACTCAGAAGGGTCACTATGCTAACAAGTGTCCCAACCAAAGGCGCATTTCGCCTCCTCCACCTGTCAGCAATGCTATTGTCAAGCACAATCCCAAGCTTGCAAGAGTGAACATGATGAGTGCAGCTCAAGCAGAGAATTCTTCTGATGTGATTATTGGTAATCTCCCAGTTAACTCTATTCCTGCAAAAGTTTTGTTTGACTCTGGTGCATCACTCAGTTTCATATCAAGACCATTCTTCACCAAGCATAATTTCACTCCGGCATTTCTGGATAAAAAGTTATCAATTATTTCTTTGGGCAAACACATGACTTCTAATTTGATGGCTCCGGATATATCTATTCACATGGGAGATTATAGTTTTCTGGTTTCCCCGGTTGTTCTTGGTAACTCGGACATTGATCTTATTCTTGGGATGGATTGGCTCTAAGCATGATGCAAATATTGATTGTGCAAACAAGGAGGTGAAGCTAACTCATCCTTACGAAGACGTGATTATCTTCGCATCTCGAGATAACACAATCAGGCTATTCTCTCTCAATGACAAGGGCAAGATTAATGCCATATCCCAGATTCCGATGGTTTGTGAATATGAGGATGTATTCCTTGAAGAGCTTCCAGGCATGCCTCCCAACCGTCCAGTTGAATTTGTCATTGAACTTGAACCTGGTACGGAGCCAGCCTGTCGGCGTCTGTACAAGCTTTCTCCTGATGAGTTGAAGGAATTGAAGAAGCAACTCGCCGAGCAAGAATGCATGGGTCTAATCAGACCAAGTACTTCTCCTTGGGGCTGTGGTGTTCTTTTTGTCAAGAAAAAGGATGGTACGGAACGATTGTGCATTGATTACCGACCATTGAACAAGAAGACAATAAAGAATAAGTACCCGCTCCCCAATATCAATGAACTGTTCGAGCAGCTCAAATGAGCCAAGGTTTTCTCGAAGCTTGATCTCCGAATGGGCTACCATCAAATTCGTATCCGTGAAGAGGATATTCCCAAGACCGCATTCAGGACAAGCTACGGCTCCTACGAGTACACGGTAATGTCTTTCGGGCTTGCAAATTCTCCACCCATTTTCTCTCGGATGATGCACTTCATATTCAACCCCTACACCAATGAATTTTTGCTTGTGTACCTCGACGATATCTTGGTATTCTCCAAGAATGAAGAAGACCATGCCAAGCACCTCCGTTTGGTCCTCGACAGGCTTCGTGGGCACCGTTTCTATGAGAAGTTCTCCAAATGTGAATTCTTGCTTGATAAAGTCCTCTATCTTGGCCATATTATCTCTGTCGAGGGCATTTCTGTTAACCCCGAGAAGGTTGAAGCTATTGTGAAGTGGGAACCTCCTCAGAACGTCAAGCAACTCCAAAGTTCCCTCGGTCTCGCAAGCTATTGCAGAAGGTGCGTTGAGAACTTCTCCAAGATTGCCAAGCCTCTTTCCAACCTGTTGCAGAAGAATGTCAAGTACTCGTGGACTCCTGATTGTGATGTGGCATTCAATACACTCAAAGAGAAGCTCACTTCTGCTCCAGTACTTACTCCTCCGGATGAGTCCAAGCCTTATGAAGTGTTTTGTGATGCTTCATTGCAAGGTCTCGGCGGTGTTCTCATGTAAGACAAGAAGATCGTTGCATACACTTCGCGTCAGCTTAAACCAAGTGAGAAGAATTACCCCACACATGATCTTGAGCTAGCATCAGTTGTTCATGCCTTGATCACGTGGAGACACCTTTTGTTGGGCAGAAAAGTGGACATCTTCACCTATCACAAGAGCTTGAAGTGCATCTTCACCCAGCCAAACCTTAACCTCCGCCAAACTCATTGGGTTGAAATGATTCGACACTTTGTTCTTTGAGCACAGAATTGTGGTTCCCAAATGTGATCTCAGGAAGCTCATAATGAACGAAGCACATGACTCACTCCTCTCGATACATCCAGGAAGTTCCAAGATGTACCATGACCTCAAGCAATCCTATTGGTGGACTCGCATGAAAAGAGAAATTGCTCAATTCATGAACGAGTGTGATGTCTGCAGAAGAGTGAAGGCAGAGCATCAACGTCCAGCCGGACTCCTTCAACCTCTACCTATTCCCGAGTGGAAATTCGATCACATTGAGATGGATTTTGTCACCGGTTTTCCCAAGTCCAAGCGAGGAAATGATGTTATCTTTGTGGTGATTGATAAGCTCACTAAAGTGGCTCATTTCCTTCCAGTCAAAGAATCCATCAACGCAACACAATTGGCAGAGCTGTATACCTCCAGAATTGTCTCTTTGCATGGTATCCCTCAATTAATCTCCTCAGATCGTGGAAGCTTGTTAACTTCCAAATTCTGGGATTCCTTCCAGTCAGCTATGGGTACAAAGATTCGCTTCAGCACAACTTTTCACCCTCACTAGTGGTCAAGTCGAAAGAGTGAACCAAATCCTTGAAGATATGCTCAGAGCTTGTGTAATCTCCTTCGGTATGAAATGGGGAGATTGCCTTCCATTTGCCGAATTCTCCTACAACAACACCTTACAAGCAAGTGCAGGCAAAGCACCGTTTGAAATTCTCTAGGGCAGAAAGTGTTGTACCCCTCTCAACTGGTCCGAGGCTGGTGAACGTCAACTCATTGGAAATGATTTGATCTCAGAGGCTGAAGAAATGTGCAAAGTCATACGTGAGAATATCAAAGCCGCGCAATCGCGCCAAAAGAGCTACTATGACGGCAAGCACCGAGATTTGGCTTTCGACATTGGAGATCATGTCTATCTCTGTGTTTCTCCCATGAAGGGCACTCAGAGGTTCGGTATCAAGGGCAAGATTGCTCCAAGATACGTGGGCCCTTTCAAGATAATTGGCAAGAGAGGCGATCTAGCCTACAAACTCGAGGTTCCCTCCAACTTTGCAAATGTGCACGATGTGTTTCATGTGTCACAACTCCGCAAGAGCTTCAAGATGCCTGAACGCACCATTCCTTTCAAAGAGATTGATCTTCAGCAAGACTTGTCTTATCGTGAGCACCCCCGTTGCTATCCTTGAAGAAACTGAGCGCAAGACCCGCAATAAGTCCACCAAATTCTTGAAAGTCAAGTAGTCACACCATACCGACCGAGAAGCTACATGGGAACGAGAAGATCATCTCCGTTCCGAGTATCCCGCTTTCTTTCAGTCCTAGATCTCGGGACGAGATCTTTTTGTAGTGGAGGAGAGTTTGTAACGCCTCGGATCTAACAATTCCCAATATGGCAAAATATTCATCGTTGACTTAATCAATTCCATTCTGGGCTCTTCCTTCATTTCGGGTTTCTTCGTTTTGCCTTCTACGTGTGTTGCATGTCACCATGTCATTTTCATTATGTGCATTGCATTGGCATAGTCTCACTTGCATCTGTGTGTAGTTGCATCG
This sequence comes from Secale cereale, assembly GCA_902687465.1. Taxonomy (NCBI): domain Eukaryota; kingdom Viridiplantae; phylum Streptophyta; class Magnoliopsida; order Poales; family Poaceae; genus Secale; species Secale cereale. The sequence continues at coordinate 744,037,583 of LR738711.1, forward strand.
TCTCCATTCTCTCCGTTGTCCGTTTTGAGTTCCGACACTCACACACGTGCCCGTCGCACCTCTCAAGCCTTTGTTCCGTGAGTGGGTTAAAAACATCCTCGGAATGGGCCGAGAGTTGTCAAGTGGTCTTGGTATATCACCGGTAGACCGCCTGTCAAGTTTCGTCTCATTTGGAGGTCGTTTGATACTCCAACGGTTAACCACGTGGGCTGAAAACCCCCTTTCTCTTTTGGCCCAGCACCCCTCCACATCAGCCCACTAGCCCAGCACAACCACCTCCATGCTCTCGGTCGTTGGATCATGATCATGTGGGCGAAAACGCACCTCATTTGGACCCTCCTAGCTCCTTCTAGCTATAAAAACGTCCACCACGTCCAATTTGGGAAGAAACCCTAGCCTCCTCCTAGCTCCAGCCCCGCCTCGGAATACATGCCGGGCGGACGTGTCCGCTCCGCGCCGGACACGCACGCGCCCGCCAGATCCTGCCGCCACAGCTCCGAGCGGGCCCGCTGGGCCCAAGGCCGGCCCCCGCGGCCCGCTTCACCACCGCCGCTAGTTCGTCGCTCCCGGCGCCTCCACGCCGCGCTCCGGTCGACCCGATGCCCGCCGCCGCCGCGTGCGTCGCCGGCGCCGCCGCCCGCCTCCACTCCGGCGACCCCGCCGCCCGTGCACCTCGCCGCCTCCTCCCGCGTTCGCCGCCAGCGCCGTCCTTGCGGGGCCGCGCCACTGCGAGCCACCGGTCGCCTCGACGACACCGCCGGCCGGCCCCATCCTTCGCTCCGGCGAGCCGCCGCCGCCGCTTCCGGCCAACTCCGGCCGGCCTGATCCAGATCCAGATCCGGGGGGTGGATCAGATCCACCACCCCTGCTATCCAAACGCGCAGTCCCCGCCCGGATCTCCTCGTCCCGCACCTCTTCGTCCAACTTTTCGGAGGGGTATATTTCACTAAGTCCCTGGATCCGTTAATTTTCATGCCTCCTTCATCATGTGGTAACTTTGTACTCGGTGCTCCGTTTTGCATGTATAATATATCTAAATGTTCATCTCGAAGTGCTCTACATGTTAGCATCAGTTTCATGCATTTTAGGGTTCATTTAGATGTCTTAATCTTCGCTGCAAGACTGCTTTGCGATGTTACTGTTTCAGCACTAGTTGTCTGTTAACATTTTGTTGGCATGTTCGCGAGGTCACAATTTGGTGCATGTTGGTCCAAATGAAGTGTATGATATGTCAAAATGTTCGTCTTGTGATGCTCTTCATGATGGATGCATTTGCATACATGTTAGGTTTTATTATGCCATGTTTAACCCTATTGCAAAAGTGCATGTGGCTGATAAGTTTCTGAACTTGTTATGAAATGATGTTTTGTCTTGCTTGTGTATATTAATCCATGTGTCATATGAGCTAGGTGTCAACATGAGTTTTGCTCATTGGAATGTGCTCTACATGATAGATTTATTGTCATGCCATTTTATGTCTTGTGATGAGTGCATCAAGCTTGTTAACATGCCATCGTGATGTCAAATTTCTGCTAAGGCTGAATCTGTTAATATTTATGCCATGTGTCCATGAGGCTACCGTCATTGTTGTGCATGGTTAGAGTTTTCCAGTGGGTGTTCCTTGATGTATATGTTATGCTCTAGCTATCCATGCTCTTGTTTTCCAGGATGCCTTGCTGTAGCTTGTTGTTTTCATGCTCTCAAGTTCATATAAAATGTTTCTGTAAGCCTGTTATCAGCAAGTTCAATTTTGCCATGTGAATAGCTAGTGTTATATGCATCCTATGACCATGTTCTTGACATGATTAGCTTCAAAAACATGTCTTCTTGATGTTGGTTACATTCACATGCCATGCTATGCTCTGAGATGAGTTGCACAAGCTTGCAAACATGCCTACTTGTCGTTGTTGCTGCCATGCCCAGATTTCAACAAGTCTGGATAAACTTTTGCAGTTTTACCATGTTGTTTGTGACATGTTCTAGTATGTTGTAGAAGTAGCCATGTGGTTTTTCTTGAAGAGCATGTTATGTATGTTATTGCCATGCCTTTTGTTTGCTTGTTGGAGTGTTGTAGCATACTTAAACTTTGTCACTTAGTGGGCAATTTGCTGTTTTTGGCAGATTGCATCGTGTAGTGTTTTTGCTTGTCATTTGCAAACCGTGGATCTATTTTCCATGATCTTTATATCGATTTTGACCGAAATCTTCCCCTCTATCCAGTGGCTTGCTTGGTTGCCCAAGATGAAGCCATTTCCATCATCTTCTCCTTAGGCTCGAGAGCATCCTCATGCATATGCACATCATACTTGCATCCCATGTCATGTCTTGCATCATGATGTCTGTGCATTGCACCGTGATTGATCTTATACCGTTGTTGTGCTCTTGTGTTGGGTAGAGCCGGGAGCCGATACCAAGTTTGAGGATCTTGTCGAGACTGAGTTTGAGGAGCCGTCTTACCATCCCACCGACGATTTACCAGGCAAGATGATTGTTCCCCGATATCACCTGTATCTTTGCCTTGCTAGTTGTCTCGCCCTTTAACTATGCCTCGATGCCTATTCTTGTCTTGTCAGCCTCCTATGTTGCCATGAAACACTCTAACCGCCTTCCTAGCAAACCGTTGATTGGCTAAGTACGCTTTTGCTCAGCCCCTCTTATAGTGTTGTTAGTTGCAGGTGAAGTTTGAATATTGCTCCATGTTTGGACTTGTTTTATTGGGATAACAATATATATATCTTAATTAAATTAATGCACATATATATTGGTAATAGGTGGAAGGCTTGGCCTTCTGCTTGGTGTTTTGTTCTACTCATGCCACCTTAGGACCCGATAAACCAGTGTTATGTTCCTTGATTTTGCGCTACTAACACGGTTGGGGTTTATGGGCCCCCCTTGATAATTCGCACTGCTTAAAGCTTTTCCAGCGAGACCCAACATTGGTACTACATTTTCCTAACAGCTAAAACTTGCATAGGGAGTTATAAACCCGAGTTCTTAATCAATAACCCGGGCCAGTGCTCCTCATGAGTGTTGGTCCAAACTGGGCAGCCTGCGGGGCCACCTTGGGGAAACCCGAGGACTGGTATATACCTGTAGGCTGACCTATCCGGTCGTGGCCTGAGACGAGATACGCGCGGCTACTATCAAGGTGTCGACGCGCCGGGAGGTCTTGCTGGATTAGTTTTACCTTTGTCGAAATATCTTGAGCACGGGATTCCGAGAATACTCGGGTCTTCCCAATTTGGAATTGCGACTCCACAGATCGTGAGCTTGTGATGGGCTAAGTTGGGACACTGATAACCCACAAGTGTAGGGGATCGCAACAGTTTTCGAGGGTAAAGTATTCAACCCAATTTTGTTGATTTGACACAAGGGGAGCCAAAGAACACTCTTAAGTATTAGCAGCTGAGTTGTCAATTCAACCACACCTGGAAACTTAGTATCTGCAGCAAGATAGTTTAGTAGCAAAGTAATATGGTAGTGGCGGTAGCAGCAATAAAAGTAACGATAGTGTTTTTGTAGTTTTTGTGATAACAGCAACGGAAAAGTAAATAAGCGACAAGCAATATAGGTAAAGCTCGTAGGCATTGGAACGGTGATGGGAAATTATGTCGGATGCAATTCATCATGTAGAAGTTATAACCTAGGGTGACACTGAACTAGCTCCTGTTCATTAATGCAATGTAGGCATGCATTCCGAATATAGTCATACGTGCTTATGGAAAAGAACTTGCATGACATCTTTTGTCCTACCCTCCCGTGGCAGCGGGGTCCTATTGGAAACTAAGGGATATTAAGGCCTCCTTTTAATAGAGTACCGGACCAAGGCATTAACACATAGTGAATACATGAACTCCTCAAACTATGGTCATCACCGGGAGTGGTCCCGATTATTGTCACTTCGGGGTTGCTGGATCATAACACATAGTAGGTAACTATAGACTTGCAAGATAGGATCAAGAAAACACATATATTCAAGAAAACATTATAGGTTCAGATCTGAAATCATGGCACTTGGGCCCTAGTGACAAGCATTAAGCATAGCAAAGTCATAGCAACATCAATCTCAGAACATAGTGGATACTAGGGATCAAACCCTAACAAAACTAACTCGATTACATGATAGATCCCATCCAACCCATCACCGTCTAGCAAGCCTACGATGGAATTACTCACGCACGGCGGTGAGCATCATGGAATTGGTGATGGAGGAAGGTTGATGATGATGATGGCGACGATCTCCACTCTCCGGAGCCCCGAACGGACTCCAGATCAGCCCTCCCGAGAGAGATTAGGGCTTGGCGGCGGCTCCGTCTCGTGAAATACGATAATTCCTTCTCTCTGATTTTTTTCTCCCCGAAACGGATGATATAGGACCTGGGGGTATGTCGGTGGAGCATCGGGGGGCCCTCGAGGCAGGGGCGCGCCCCCCACCCTCGAGGACAGGCCGTGGGGCCCCCGATGAGTATCTTCTTGCAGATATTTTTATATTTTATGAAATAATTCTCCGTTGATTTTCAGGCGATTCCAAGAACTTTTTATTCTGCACAAAAACAACACCATGGCAATTCTGCTGAAAACAGCGTCAGTCCGGGTTAGTTCCATTCAAATCATGCAAGTTAGAGTCCAAAACAAGGGCAAAAGGGTTTGGAAAAGTAGATACGTTGGAGACGTATCAACTCCCCCAAACTTAAACATTTGCTTGTCCTCAAACAATTCAGTTGATAAACTGAAAGTGATAAAGAAAAACTTTGACAAACTCTGTTTTCTCTTGTTGTTGTAAATATGTAAGCTAGCATTCAGGTTTTCAACAAGATCATGAACTAACCACATTCACAATAACTTTCAGGTCTCAAGACTACTCACATCAATGGCATAATCAACTAGCCAGCAATAATAATAAACCTCGGATGACAACACTTTCTCAAAACAATCATGATATGATATAACAAGATGGTATCTCGCTAGCCCTTTCTGAGACCGCAAAACATAAATGCAGAGCACATTTAAAGATCAAGGACTGACTAGACATTGTAATTCATGGTAAAAGAGATCCAATCATGATCATTGATACGTCCAAAACGTATCTATAATTTATGCTTGCTCCATGCCTCTTTTGTGTGATATTGCTATGATATTTATGCACTTCCATAAACTTTTGATCATATTTGGACTAACCTATTAACTCAGTGCACCCCAGTGCCAGTTTTTGTTTTCTGCTGTTTTTGTATTTCAGGTTTTCCCATTACGTAAATTGCCAGAAAAATCCCGGGAAAAATATATAAAAAATCAGCGTTCCGGAAGCTTCCATGCGGCCAAAGTAGGGCCAGAGGGGGGCCACCAGGGCTCCAGGCGACCAGAGGGGCCCCCCCTCCTGGCCGCGCCGCCAGGGCGCCTGGGCCCCCCTTAGCTCCTCTGACGCCCCCCTTTGGCATATATTTACACCGCGTCCCGAAACCCTCGAGGACGGAACCCTTTTTCGCGATCTCATCTCTGTTCTGCCGCCGCCGCGCTTCCAAGATCGGGAGCACCAGGAGAACTCTTCCCGGCACCCTGCCGGAGGGGAGGATCACCACCGGGAGCTTCTCCACCACCATGGACGCCTCCCGGATGAGTTGTGAGTAGTCCCCCTTGGACCATGGGTCCATGACCAGTAGCTATGTGATGTTCTCCTCCCCTCTTTGTTATTCATTGATTAGACCTCATGAGCTGCCCTACATGATCGAGGCACATATGTAATCCTTATGCTGTTGCTATGATGAGTTTGCTGGGATCCGATGGATTATGAGATTATGTTCAGATTGTGTGTGAGTAATATATTTGATTCACCTCTTTTATATTTATGTTCTTGAGTAATTCTTGCATGTTCTCCGTTGCTGTTTATTGCTTTGGCCAAGTAGTAGGTAGTAACTCCAAGAGGGAATGTTATGCTTGATTGTGGGTTCATGAACCTCGATGACTAGTTTGAGTGACAGAAACATGAGTCTAGGGGATGTGCTGTTGCCACAAGTGGGAAAACAACGGTGCTTGTACTTGCGGGTGCAAGGATTGTTTACTTTACGCAAAGTTCTTTTAATGCAGTTGTCTGTTGCTTTGAGTTTACACTATGGGTGGGACTCGCAACTTAATACCAGCGAGATGTTCTGGATAGATATCTCAAGGTGGATGATTAGTAGAAGATGCAGATGGATTTCGGTCTACTTGCCTTGGCGTACCGCCCATGCTTTTGAGCCTCTACCTTTCTTTGCAGCTTAGTTAGCATTGGTTTGCGCACATAATCCTGTCAATTGCCCAGCTGTAATTCGCTTACCTCGCTTAGCTGTTTTATCGTCTTTTGGGAGAGAGACATCACTAGTGAACATCATGGGACCCCGGTCCATATTACCATCACTTATCACACCCGCTATTTACCTTTTGTTCTTACTTACTAGTTGCAGTCATACCTATCACTATTATCTCATGCGTTTGATCCTTTGTAAACGACAAGGCCGGAGGGATTGACAACCTCTCTGTACTCGTTGGGAGCAAAGTTATTTGTATCTGTGTGCAGGTCCTGTCAATTGCTAAGTTGCGCCGCTAGCAGTTGACACCTTCTTGTTGACCCTCGGAGTCTCACGGGATTCGATCCTTGGTACCTTTGCCAAGGGAAAACTACCGCTACACTGCATCTCAAACCTTCCACTTGGGGTAACCAACGAGGGGCGAGAAGCCATCAAGCAAAGTTTTCTGGCGCCGTTGCCGGGGACTCCACTCTTCAAGATAGGGGAGTTTCACGCTATCTTTTACCTTTGCTTTTTAGTCTTGTTAGTTTACCTTTCAGTTTTTGCTTTAGTTCCCTTTATCAAAAATCACAAAAATAGTTATCTTGCTTGCTTGCTGCTATGGGTTCTACCGAGAACACCAAGTTGTGTGTCTTCACTAGTCATAACAACGATGAATTTATTTGCACGCCTATTACTACACCTGCCACTTCAGCACCTTCTTATGAAATTAAACCTGCTTTACTGAACCTAGTTATGAAAGATCAATTCTCCGGTGCTGGAGATGATGCTGCTTTGCATTTAAACAATTTTGTTGAACTCTGTGATATGCAAAAGTACCAAGAAATAGATGGTAATATTGTTAAGCTTAAGCTTTTTCCTTTCTCCTTGAGAGGAGGAGCTAAAATTTGGTTTCAATCTTTGCCTAGAAATGGCATAGATTCTTGGGACAAGTGCAAGGATGCCTTTATTGGGAAGTACTATCCACCTGCTAAAATTATCCAACTAAGAAGTAACATAATGAATTTTAAACAATTGGATAATGAACACGTTGCCCAAGCTTGGGAACGCATGAAATCTCTTGTCAAGAACTGCCCTACTCATGGTTTGACTACATGGATGGTAATCCAAACTTTTTATGCAGGCTTGAACTTTACCTCGCGGAACTTGTTAGATTTGGCCGCGGGAGGAACCTTTATGTCAACTACACTTGGTGCTGCCACGAAGCTTCTCGATGAGATGATGACCAATTATTCCCAATGGCACACCGAACACGCTTCAACAGGTAGGAAGGTAAACTCTGTCGAGGAGATTTCCTCCCTAAATGAAAAAGTTGACTTGATCATGTCTCTACTTTCCAAGCAATCTTCTATTGATCCTCGTGATGATCCTTTAAATTCTTTGATTGCTCAAGATCAAGTAGATGTGAGCTTTATCTCTAGAAACAATTTCAATAACAATTCATATAGGAGTAATTTTGGTAGCAACCCTAGACCGTTCCCCTCTAATTCCTATGGGAACAACAATGTTTATCCTAACACCAGGAACTCCACCCCAAGAGATAGAGACACGCTTAGTTATGAGAAACTTCTAGAAATAGAGAAGGCCACTAAGAACTACATGCACACCCAAAATGAACAAAACAAGACCTTCTCGAGGCAATTAGATGAGCATACTACTATCTTGCAAGACATTGGTAGACAACTGGAGAGCCTAAATATTGAGATTTCTAACCTCCAGACTAGGCTCACCATCACTGAGACCCAAGTTTCCAATATGTCCCACACACAAGCCACTTTGATAAACCAAATGGCAGCTAAACCCGAAGTGGTTGCACCCCTAAAGGAGGAAGAAGATATAATTAAGAGCCTTCCTACCCATCACACTGTGGCTACTCTCCAAGTTGTTGAGGATGTCCAAACTCTTAGCACCCAATGCACACCTGGTCTCATTGGACCTATTAATGGTGATGCTATGACCTCAACCATAGAAACTCCTATGACCATAGAAACTACCAAACAAGTGAGCCTAAAGGACACCACTACCACTTTACTTGATAGTAGTGACCTTGATTTTGATAATTGCACCCTTACCGAAGTTATTGATTTCCTTCACAAGATGTCTAGAGATCCCCGCACTAGCACACTCAATCTTGCCTTCACAGAGCATATCACTAATGCTCTCATCAAAGCTAGGGAGGAGAAACTTAGGGTAGAAGCCTCCATACCTAGAAAGCTAGAAGATGGTTGGGATCCTATGATTAAAATTAAGTTGAATAACTTCTCTTGCTATGCTTTATGTGATGTTGGAGCTAGTACCTCCGTTATGCCCAAAAGAATATATGATATGCTTAAATTGAAACCTTTTGATTCTTGTTCTTTTGGTGTTCGCCTTGTTGATTCTTCCATAAAGAAACCCTTGGGGAGGATCGACGATGTTCTTATCATTGTCAATGACAACTACGTTCCCGTTGATTTTACTATTATGGATATTGAATGTCAACCTTCTTGTCCAATTATTTTGGGACGTCCTTTTCTTCGCACCGTTGGTGCCATCATTGACATGAAAGAGGGGAATATAAAATTCCAATTTCCTCTCAGGAAAGGGATGGAAGACTTCCCTAGAAAGAAGATTAAGTTACCTTTTGAGTCCGTTATACGGGCTAGCTATTCTTTTACTCTTGATAAAACTTGATCTCTTTGCATTATGCCTAGCTTAAAGGCATAAAAGAAAGCGCTTTTGGGAGGCAGCCCACAATGAATAAAATTTTATTTTGCTTTTGTTGTGTCTTGATGTTTGTTACTACAGTAGCATCATCATTGTATCTTTACTTTTCAGCTTTGTGCCAAGTTTAGCCTCTGATTGCAAGAAAGTTCAAAAGTTGTGACGTGCTGTCCAGTAAACAGATTCTGTCCTTGGACAGAAAAATTCGTATAAAATCACCAGATCATCTTTTTGGTCTGAATGTTTTCGACAGCGTGCTCTATACAATTGGCTTTCGGACGTCTGTTCTGAGTTTTTTTATTTGAGTTGCAGAAGTGCCCCGAAAAAATTATTTACTACCTGCTGGTCTGTTTTTCACAGATTCTGTCCTGTTTTGCCTTTCCTTTGTTTTGCAAACCTTGAGCTTGCTTTTTCTTTGCAAAAACCTTTGGCAATCTTGAGAAACAGTAGACCTTCAAGATTATCCTTATTTCCAGGAATGAAAAATTATTTTATTATGGGTACTAACCTCGTTAATCAGATTATGATGAGTTATGTATGAAGGGAGTTTTCAAGTGTGCGAGGGAAGATGATAAAAAGATTCAGGAGTGTCAAACGCTCAAGCTTGGGGATGCCCCCGTGCACCCCCAAGAAATATTCAAGAAGACTCAAGCGTCTAAGCTTGGGGATGCCCCCGTGCATCCCCTTCTCCATCAACAATTATCAGTTCGTCTTTCGTTCCACTATATTTTAATCACTTCATGTGTTATGTGCTATGCTTGGAGCGTCTTGCTTTTAGTTTCCTTTTTAGTTTTCTTTAGCTTTGCTTGCTGTTCATAACAAGTTGGAACCCATCTTTCTTTGTGTGGGAGAGAAACACGCTCCACTTCAACCTAGAACATAACATAAGATTTTCATGTTTATCTTTGTTGTGTATGTTCTTTGTCTTTCAATAGCTACTGTCATGTTCAGCTCTTAGTTTTCATGCTTTACTTTTTAAAGAGCTTTTGTTTAGTTGGTCGCTGGAACTCTCTTGAGTTATCATGCTTATCTTGTTAAGAGAGTTGGCTTCTGTTGCACTGGTTGATATGTCTATGATAAAAATGCTATGTGCATAATGGTGCTTAGTAGTTCATGTTTTCTTATGGTTAGTCTCAAATAGCTGGGGGGTTCTTAATGTGTTATTGAAGTACCAACATGATTTGTTTGCCTATGATGTGGTATGGTTTAGTGATATCTTCCTCCAAGAATTTATTTTGATTGACTTGGCATATGCTCACGCATATTTAAGACTGTAAAGAAAGTCTATCAAGCCTTGATGATCTTTAATTTCTGAGTAGCGATATAACTTCCATGCCCGATTCAATGTTGCTTTGTCGCTCTGCATGATTATGGCCGTCATTGCTCTCTTAGTTGGTCGCTCCCAGTCTTTTGCTAACCTTCACCTGTACTAAGCGGACTGACTGCTTGTGCATCCAAAATCCTTTAAACCAGTTATGCCATATGAGTCCACCATACCTTCCTATTCATGGTATTTACTTGCCATTCCTAACGAAGACTTTCGTGTACCATCTCGAAATTAATCAAAAGCATTTCTCTTTTGTGCCTCTGTTTTAGCTCATGAGGAAGTAGTAGTTAATTCATGATCTTTTTAAGTTGGACAAGCTTCACCCCGGGATTGCATGTCTAATGTGCAAACCCATAATACGAGAAGGAACTGGCAAAGAGTGCGCCCGGCTCATTAAAAAAATATACAACAAACAAACCCTCCTTCACGCTTTGTTCATGAGAAATCAGAAAACTTTGGCAGTGATAAACAAAGGAGATTAAGGGGATGTGATCGTCCTCGTACTGGAGCCGTTCCTCGAAACTTGTCCAGCTCGAGAAGTAATTGAGTTATCTACTAGCATTCGTTGACGAAATATGCATATCCCAAAAAAATAATTTTTACCTTTGTTTTTAAAAACCAAGAGCTCTGGTACATGTTTAGTTTTTGTTTCCGACCACGGGTTTTCAACCTTGCCATCAAAAGCCACGGTTCGAGAGTCTCCACCTTCTTTCTTTAAAGCACCAACTATTGAGAGCATGATTGTCATTCTGAGTGTAATGTGCATTGTCCCAAAGTACCATTGTCTTCTGCATGACTATGATATCGTTTATTCTGAAATCATTGTATCCAGTCGTCACTTAAACTTTGGAGGTGACCCTGCATTTATGTTTTGCTTCACTAAAGGGGGCAAGCGAGCTATCACTTCGTCATGTTTGCACACCATGCTCACTACAAATCTATTGAGTGTTTCAGTATCATATTGTAAAACTTTCAGTTCTTTGTGATATTCTCATGAGGCAACTTAATTACTACAGATTCATTATCTCAGTAAGCATTTGTCATGTGACTGTGAAAAGTCCTTATATGGTTGGTAGCATGTCACCACAGAAATTATGATTGTTATCATTTACCTACTCGAGGACGAGCAGGAATTAAGCTTGGGGATGTTGATACGTCCAAAACGTATCTATAATTTCTACTTGCTCCATGCCTCTTTTGTGTGATATTGCTATGATATTTATGCACTTCCATACACTTTTGATCATATTTGGACTAACCTATTAACTCAGTGCACCCCAGTGCCAGTTTCTGTTTTCTGCTGTTTTTGTATTTCAGGTTTTCCCATTACGTAAATTGCCAGAAAAATCCCGAGAAAAATATATAAAAAATCAGCGTTCCGGAAGCTTCCATGCGGCCAAAGTAGGGCTAGAGGGGGGCCACCAGGGCTCTAGGCGACCAGAGGGGGCGGCCCCCTCCTGGCCGCGCCGCCAGGGCGCCTGGGCCCCCCTTAGCTCCTCTGACGCCCCCCTTTGGCATATATTTACACCACGTCCCGAAACCTCGAGGACGGAACCCTTTTTCGCGATCTCATCTCTGTTCCGCCGCCGCCGCGCTTCCAAGATCGGGAGCACCAGGAGAACTCTTCCCGGCACCCTACCGGAGGGGAGGATCACCACCGGGAGCTTCTCCACCACCATGGACGCCTCCCGGATGAGTTGTGAGTAGTCCCCCTTGGACCATGGGTCCATGACCAGTAGCTATGTGATGTTCTCCTCCCCTCTTTGTTCTTCATCGATTAGACCTCGTGAGCTGCCCTACATGATCGAGGCACATATGTAATCCTTATGCTGTTGCTATGATGAGTTTGCTGGGATCCGATGGATTATGAGATTATGTTCAGATTGTGTGTGAGAAATATATATGATTCACCTCTTTTATATTTATGTTCTTGAGTAATTCTTGCATGTTCTCCGTTGCTGTTTATTGCTTTGGCCAAGTAGTAGGTAGTAACTCCAAGAGGGAACGTTATGCTTGATTGTGGGTTCATGCCCCTCGATGACTAGTTTGAGTGACAGAAACATGAGTCTAGGGGATGTGCTGTTGCCACAAGGGGGAAAACAACGGTGCTTGTACTTGCGTGTGCAAGGATTGTTTACTTTACGCAAAGTTCTTTTAATGCAGTTGTCTGTTGCTTTGAGTTTACACTATGGGTGGGACTCGCAACTTAATACCAGCGAGATGTTCTGGATAGATATCTCAAGGTGGATGATTAGTAATAGATGCAGATGGATTTTGGTCTACTTGCCTTGGCGTACCTCCCATGCTTTTGAGCCTCTACCTTTCTTTGCAGCATAGTTAGCATTGGTTTGCGCACATAATCCTGTCAATTGCCCAGCTGTAATTCGTTTACCTCGCTTAGCTGTTTTATCGTCTTTTGGGAGAGAGACATCACTAGTGAATATCATGGGACCCCGGTCCATATTACCATCACTGATCACACCCGCTATTTACTTTCTGTTCTTACTTACTAGTTGCAGTCATACCTATCACTATTATCTCTTGCGTTTGATCCTTTGTAAACGACAAGGCCGGAGGGATTGACAACCTCTCTGTACTCGTTGGGAGCAAAGTTATTTGTATCTATGTGCAGGTCCTGTCAATCGCTAAGTTGCGCCGCTAGCAGTTGACACCTTCTTGTTGACCCTCGGAGTCTCTCGGGATTCGATCCTTGGTATCTTTGCCAAGGGAAAACTACCGCTACACTGCATCTCAAACCTTCCACTTGGGGTAACCAACGAGGGGCGAGAAGCCATCAATCATACTCACTGCAAATTAACAGTAATACATGCAATGACAGAGGTGCTCTCCTACTGGTGCTTTTTGATAAGAGGATGATGACTCTGCATAAAAGTAAATAGATAGGCCCTTCGCAGAGGGAAGCAGGGATTTGTAGAGGTGCCAGAGCTCGATTTTTAAATAGAGATTGAATAATATTTTGAGCGGTATACTTTCATTGTCAACATAACAACCAAGAATCTCGATATCTCCCATGCTACGCACATTATAGGCGGTTCCCAAATAGAATGGTAAAGTTTATACTCCCCCAACCACCAACAAGCACACTCCACGGCTAGCCCAAAACAACGGGTACCGTCCAAACCAGCAACAACCCTGGGGGAGTTTTGTTTAATTATTTTGATTTTGAGCATGGGACTGGGCATCCCGATTACCAGCCATTTTCTCGTGAATGATGAGCGGAGTCCACTCATCGTTAGAATAACCCACCTAGCATGGAAGATATAGACAGCCCTAGTTGATACATGAGTTGTTCAAGCATACAAAACATAATTTCATTTGAAGGTTTAGAGTTTTGCACATACAAATTTACTTGGAACGGCAGGTAAATACCTCATATAGGAAGGTATGGTGGACTCATGTGGAATAACTTTGGGGTTTATGGAAGTGGATGCACAAGCATTATTCCCGCTTAGTACAGGTGAAGGCTAGAAAGAGACTGGGAAGCAACCAGCTAGAGAGCAACAACGGTCATGAACATGCATTAAAATTAATCAACAATGAATGAAAGCATTAGTAGGATATAAATCACCATGAACATAAATATCGTGAAGGCTATGTTGATTTGTTTCAACTACATGCGTGAACATGTGCCAAGTCAAGTCACTTAAATCGTTCAAAAGAGGATACCACCCATCATACCACATCACAACCATTTTAATATCATATTGGCATGCAAGATAGACCATTATAAACTCTCAGCTAATTAAGCATGGCATAAGCAGCTATGATCTCTAATTGTCATTGCAAACATGTTTCATTCATAACAAGCTGAATCAAGAATGACGAGCTATCATATTTACAAAAACAAGAGAGGTCGAGTTCATACCAGCTTTTCTCATCTCAATTAGTTCATCATATATCCTCCTTATTGCCTTTCACTCGCACGATCGAACGGTGTGGATAATAATAATAGTGCACGTGCATTGGACTAAGCTGGAATCTGCAGGCATTTAATACAAGAGAGAAGACAAGGTAATATGGCTCAAGGTTAAATATACAACAAAGCATATGAGAGCTACTAAGCATTTTAATCATGGTCTTCTACTCTTAACCCCTAAAGAAAAGAAAAGAAACTATTTACACGGGAAAGCTCCCAACAAGCAAAAGAAGAACGGGGAATCTTTTTGGGTTTTCATTTTTAGCTACTACTACAAGCAAAGAAAGTAAACTAGCTGAAAGCTACAACTAATATTTTTTTTGTTTTTCTGGGTTTTTCTAGCACACAAGAAAAAGACTAAGAAAAAGAAATTGAAACTAAGCATGGATGGTATAGTGAAAGAGTGTGAGCACCGACAGCTAGAATAAGTGTGTGAACATGAATGTAAGTCAGTGAGAAACACGTACTCCCCCAAGCTTAGGCTTTTGGCCTAAGTTGGTCTATGGCCAGTACTGGCCTGACGGATATCCAAAGTTGTAGTTGGGGTCATACTGAGATGCAGCAGCTGCTGCATGCAGAGCTGCATCTCTAAGACGGGTTGCCTCTGTCATGTTATAATAGGCATTTGCCTCCTCCATAGTTATAGTGTATCTTCCATTTTCCTGAAAGTTAAACAAAGTAGGGGCAGGAAGAACAATAGGGATGGCATGCTGCCTGTTAAAGATTAGTCGATATTTGAGGGTTTGATTATCCCACTCTATAAACCGGTGACTAGCCATAGCATGATAGTCTAAATAAGCAGGAGGTAAAGGTTCATCATTCGTGTGCACAGACACACCAAGATAGCGGGCTATGCGAGTAGCATAGACCCCACCAAATAAATCTCCATGCAAACCATTATGGTGTAGTCTACGTGCAACAGTAGCTCCCAGATTATATTGCCTATCACCTAGTACAACACTCCTGAGAACACTAAGATCAGGGACACACATGTGACAGGCCTCATCTTTACCGTTTATGCATCTACCGATAAAGAGAGCAAAGTAATGAATAGTAGGAAAATGTATGCTCCCCGTGGTAGCTTGTGTGACGTCCGTGGACTCTCCCATTGTAATACTAGCAAGGAATTCTCTAAATTCAGATTTGAGAGGATCACTCATACTGCCCCACTGTGGGAGCTTGCAGGCAACATTAAAATCCTCTAAGTCCATGGTATAAGATTTATCGTAAAGGTCAAACAGGACGGTGTGAGAATTACGTGAAGATGAAAATTTAAATCTTCTCACAAAGCTATCAGTTAAGCCACGGTATTGAGGACACTTATATTGCGTGAAGTCCTCAAGGTCAGCGTTACGCACATATGCGTAAAATTCATCTTTGATGCCCGCTTGACCCATAAATTCATCTCACGGCCATTCACAAGGCCGCACATCAGCATCCCTCGGTGGTTCATCATCCGGCTCATGGAACGCGAGCCTCGGTTCTTGCTTCCTTGAAGGACCACCTTGGAAGTTCCTCCTAGACATTTTTCTGAAATTTTCTGAAATTTTTAGTAACTTCAAAATAAAAGTTAACCAAACTCAACAAGATTGATAGCAACAACTCCTATAAGTGCCTAGAGGCTATATCATGCATTAGAACTACTTGGGACCAAGAAAATTTGACATGCAAGCTCAAGAACAAGGTCACCACAGCAGCATAAATTTGCAACAAATAAAGCACTAGAACAAAAACTAATTGGACCAATGGAGGAGTCACATACCAAGGAACAATCTCCCCAAACAGTTTGGTGAATGGTGCTTTGAGCAAGGAGATCGAAAATGGCAGCAAAATGAGCTAGAACTCGGGTTTGAGCTGGTTGGGGATTTTTTTGGGAGGAAGAAGAAGAGCATGGGTGAAAGGATAAGTGGAGGGGAGCCACGTGGGGCCCTCGAGGTAGGGGGGCGCCCTGGGCAGGGGGGCGCGCCCTCTTCCCTCGTGGTCACGTGCTGGCTCCCCTCGCTGTGTGTTCAGTGCCATGTTTCCTTAAATATTCTAGAAAAAAATCATATTTCATTTTCATGGCATTTGGAGAACTTTTATTTTCGGGATATTTTTTATTGTGCGGATAAGTCTGGAAACAGATAGATAATTCTATTTTTCTTTTATTTAACCTAATTAACAGAAAGTAAAAGGAGGGTACAGAAGATTTTGTGCCATCTAGATTCACCTATCCCATGATCATCAAAAGGAATCCATTAACAAGGTTGATCAGGTCTTGTTAATAAACTCTTTCTGAGTAACATGAAACCGGAGAATTTTCGAATAACACTATGTTACCTCAATGGGGATATGTATGTCCATAACAATAAGTATGTCATATGCCTTCTTGATAGTAGGAATAGGAAACTCAAAACCTCCAATAGTAATAGTTGAAGTTTTTCCAATATAATTGATACTATGGACCTGAGGTTGTTTCCTCGGAAAGTGTACCGTATGCCCATTACCATTGACATGAAAAGTGACATTGCCTTTGTTGCAATCAATAATAGCCCCTGCAGTATTCAAAAAAGGTCTTCCAAGAATAATGGACATACTATCATCCTCGGGAATATCAAGGATAACAAAGTCCGTTAGAATAGTAACATTTGCAACTACAACAGGCACATCCTCACAAATGCCGATAGGTATAGCATTTGATTTATCAGCCATTTGCAAAGATATTTCAGTAGGTGTCAGCTTACTCAAGTCAAGTCTACGATATAAAGAGAGAGGCATAACACTAACACCGGCTCCAAGATCACACAAAGCAGTTTTAACATAGTTTCTCTTAATGGAGCAAGGTATAGTAGGTACTCCTGGATCTCCTAACTTCTTAGGCATTCCACCGTTAAAAGTGTAATTGGCAAGCATGGTGGAGATTTCTACTTCATGTATCTTTATTTTGTTGGTAATAATATCTTTCATATACTTGGCATAAGGATTTTTTAAGCACATCAGTCAAACACATACGCAAAAAGATAGGTCCAATCATTTCAGCGAAGCGCTCAAAATCCTCATCATCCTTTGTCACACCCTGATTTTCATGCCACATTGCTTAAGCTAATTATCATGTTAAAAATGTGGATATGCAAAAACTTTTGAGTGCTTTTGACTTTGCTTGATTTGACTTTTGTCTGCTGTTTGCTAGTGCTCTAAAAATCAAATAAAGCCTCCAACTCTTATACTTCACCTCCTTGATCCAAAACTTTTTCCCAATGATCATGCCATGTGTATAGACTAGTATAGAATTTTCTTATAAAAATATTTTTGGCCAAATAGTATTTTCTAAAATTAGTTTTCCAAAAACCCCTGAATTGAGGTTTGCACTGCAAGTACCTTATTTAGGGTGTGAAAAATCTTTCAAAAAGTATATTTGAATCCTATTAGGTATAGTACTCCTAGAAACCACAAAAGTATGATTTTAAAAGTTATTTTTATATTTTATTTAAAAGCTTTTTCTTAAGGCCAGAAATGGTCTTTAATAGGGAAAAATTATTTAACTATTTCAAAAATATTTGCCAAAATTCAGGGAGACTCATAGGACATATATTGTCCATATATAAGAGTTTCAACACATGGTCATGTTCAAAATATTGGGCAAATCCTTCCAAAACCCTTTCTGGATATTTCAAGCTTTTGAAATATTTACAAAGGAAATATTCTCCAAAAATTCCAGGGAAATTCTATCATGTCAAATGTGACATATTTGATGATCTTGCAAAGCCTCATGCCTTGAAGATCAAGGGATCATCATCTAATCCCCTCAAAACCATTCTGTCCATATTTGAAGTTTGAGCAACTTTACATTGCCAAACTTGTCCAAATGCTCTCAAACTTGGTGCACATGCTAAAATGATGTAATTATGCATCTATGCCAAATGGCACAAGTTTTGGAGAAGCATAACTTGATCTAAGTGCCCCAAAACCATTTATGTTCAAATTCAAATTTGAACAACTCTACATTGTCAACTTTTTACCTGGGGCCTCAAACTTTGTGGGCATGATCATAACCCCAAATTATGATGCTACACCAAGTGGTGCATCAAGGGGAGATGATTAGCTTGACTCAAACATGGTGAAACCAATTCTGTTGATTTCTAGGGTTCACCAAAGTTACATTGGCAACTTTGCCCAAATGAGATCAAATTTGGTGTAGGGGCCTAATTGTGTGTGACATTCCATCCTGTTAAGTACCATGCCAATTGGAAGTCATTTGCCTCCCCAAAACCTAATCAAACACCTTCTGTCCAATTACCAAAACCCTCGTTTGGACCCCTTTTACTATTTTCCTTTACCTCAAATTCTTACCACAGCTTCTCCTAGTCCTATTCTACCTCCACTAACTCTCCTCTGCCTCAGCTCAATCATTGGAGGGGGTAAAACCCCAATTCACACTGCTGGACAGCAGTAAACTCCTTCTTCTTCACCTCCCTCATCATTCCAGTGGCTCCCCAGGGCATCCAAGACCTTCACACCTTTGTTTACTAACCCCCAGCACTGCTGGACATGAGGGGACACGCCAATGACACCTTGTTCATGCCATGGCATGCAGGGTTCACGCTCTGGAGCACGCTACAGTGCCCTGGCACACTGTAGCCACCTCCAATCAGGAGCGTCTGACAGCCTTGCCCCCCCCTCGTGTCCCTCGAGGCTGCCTCGACGTCCGCGACCTGCTGGACGGTCGGCCCTCTCCTCTCTCCCCCTCTCTCACCTCTGCTCGCACGCGCACCGGCCGACCACGGGCTCCAGTGAGCAAGCTCACACGCGCGACTCCTCTGACCGTTCCCCCGCTCCTTTTCTTCTCTCCCTCGTCCTAGACCAACTCCAGGAACACCACGGACACACTGCGGCAGGCTCGCATGGCCCGTGGCGACGGCAACATGCTTGCCGGCGCACTGCGCCTCGGTGGACGGGCGCCCACCTATTTATAGGTCACCCCGAGCCCTCTCGCGGCTCCGGTGGCCTCCTCTCCCTCTCCCGATCCTCCTGGACCCGCTCTCTCTCTCTCTCTCCTGCACCCCCTATCCACCACCGCGGCCAAAATCTCGCCGCCGGCCGCCGCCAAAATCCCCTGTGACCCGAGCTCCTCTGCGGGTGCTGAGCGCACGGACGGGATCGCCGCTCCTCGCTGCATCCTCCGGCGCGTCGGGGGCTGTCGCTGGTGGCTGGAGCCGTCGGGGCGGGCGCCAGCGCCGCCCGGCCGGACCTCCCCGTCGCTCCTCTGCGTCAGGCGCGGGGTAGGGGACGACCACCCCGCCAGTTGGCAAGGGGCCCCCTCCTATCAGCGACCCGGCCGGCGGGCCCAGCAACTTAAGTGGAGACGGGCCAGGCGGGAGCCGCGTTTCCCAGGCGAAAACGCCCTTCGGAGATGACGCCTTCGGCGTCACCACCTCCGCCCGCACAGCTGAGCCGCTGGGCCGGCCCATGGGCTATCCACCGCCCTGAGCGCAGTGAAGGGTATAACCCCTATTCCTTTTTCTTTTTCTTTTCCAGACAACTTCAAAAACCCACAAATAATTCATTTGAACTCCAAACTTGATGATTCAAATTCCCTATGGCTCCATAAATCATGCTCTATCACATGGTGCAACATGCACATTATTCCAGAGACATTTCCTTCACACATATTTATCAAATGCCCATATTCCATTTTCTGTGATGAACTTTAGAAAATCACAGAGGGCTCAAATTTCATCCAAATGCAGTGATTCAAATTCCTAGATGCTTGTCATATCCAAACTTAGTTTTGGAACATTTTTATTAATACTTTCTGTGCCCCACCAAATAATGAGCCATTTCTTCATATTTATTAGCTTTGCAAAATCCTAGGAAATTCATTTGTATTCCAAATCTAGTGAAACCAACTCCTAGATGCTTCTAAAATCATGACTTGTTGATGGGTGCCTTTGCTCATCATTCAAGAAAATATTTCTGTATACTTCTTTCAAATCCATAAACCCCTTGATTCTATCATATTGAAATGTTCCAAACTACCTATTGATCCAATACCTATGAAACCACCTTGGTTATTTTTCATATGACCAAAGGTACCCTAGAAAAGTCCAACTCCTATTTTTAGAGCACTTTTATTTTTGCTTTGATTATGTTGCTTATTATGATTGCTTCCATCGTTAGTTGACGAAATAAACGGAATACTCAGAGATGGACCAGAAGGTTTGAAGACTCGGAAGAATAAGGCAAGCAGCCCTTTGACCATGTTCGAGAAACCTTTTTATGCATGTCTCATAGCACCTTACTATCAATGCATCGGAATCATGTTGAGGTGGAGACCACTTTGGTTGTTGCCCTTGTTGCTTACTATTGAAACTTGCATCAAACATGACCCTACCTTCCTATGAGGGTTATGTGGGTGGGAGTAGATAGATGTATACTATAGTAGTTGGCTACGCAAAATGGGTCAGGGTTATGCATTAAGTGAAACAAGTGTGGTTTGACATACTTGCAAAAGACCCAGTGGGTGCCACTAATGCCCCTGGGAGTTGGTGAGGAGCTAGGGCACTACTTGGTGAAGAAGTAGTGTGCCGAGGCTTGATGAAAGTGTTGTTTACAGAGATGGATTAGATTTATGTGTGACTACCGTCCCATCCAAACATGCGCAACCACTATACCCTTATATGGGAAAGGGCATTATTGATTACCTAGGTCGATACTAGCATGGTGCCCGCATTACTAGTGACGGGGGTGACATGAGGTCACTCTCGGGACGGGCTCGTGCTTGGATAGGCGGCCATGACTGTTTTCACAGGGCACCGAACACACCGTTGGTCCCCCGTGTCAGTGGTATGTGATGAATATGGGAGAGAGTCTCCACAATTATTAAGATGTGAAATGTGGGCACGGGGGTTACTACCAATCGAGTGGACTCTATGTTAGTGTCGTCTAGGGAAAGATAGTGATCGGGTGCTTACCCCGGGTACTTGAGGTACCGCGGGTCGTGGATGACACGGAAGTTCCCCGGATCTTGTGGGTAAAGTGTGCAACCTCTGCAGAGTGTCAAACTATTCGAATAGCCGTGTCCGCGGTCAAGGACAGTTGGGTGGTGCTACTTAGACTATGTCCATAAGTTTCTGGGAAACAACACGATTCAGAGGTATTGTTGATGTGATTGTGAGAAAGTCACAACGAGCTTGAGCATGAGTTGATTACAACTCTTTCTCGATAATGATGTCTGTGACCTCCTGATACTTGTTGCAGACACATGCATGTCCATGTTATATGTTGATCATACTTGCATATGAAAAACTAGCTTTCCGCAAAACTGCCAACCTAGCAGTAGAGCCTTGCATAATTATTCTGTTATCACACTTGGGTTTCTTGCGAGTACATTCAATGTACTCATTGGCTTGCCACTGGTTATTTTATTGGCCAGGCAGGAGAGAACAGGTTATGATGAAGATTTCTTAGGACGAGCATGCGAGCTAGGACGCTTCCCAGTCAGAATGCGTGTAGGGTTAAAGGCAGATGGCATGGGTCCATGTTGTTATTGAAGATTTCCGCTGCGATGATATACTCAAGGCTTGACCATAATGGTCCTATTTGTGTAATACGGTATGTATGGATGTAAGACTCTTGTTATTCAGCTTCTGTGTGTTCAGTGAGCATTGATCTCTGGGATCACTGTACACGTGCATTCGGTGATCACGACTTATGAGTCGGGGTCCCCACATCCTTTCTCTTGGATGGCTTCGGAGGAAAAGGCATGGGTTTCTGAACCCATGGTTCTCTTTCCCTACCGTGCTTCCTAGAAACAAAGTCTCTCTTATCATAACGTTGATTCTCTGATTGTGGGTTATCAAGATCAACAGCAGGTTCAATCTCTACATCATTATCATTGCTAGGTTGAGCATCATCATGAACATCATCATTAATATTATCACTAGGCTCATGTTCATTACCAGATTGTGTCTCAGCATCAGAAACAGATATATCATTGGGATTCTCAGGTGGGTGAGCTACAGGTTCACTAGAAGCATGCAAGGCTCTATCATTTTTATTTCTCTTCTTCTTAGAAGAACTAGGTGCATCTAAATTAGATCTCTAAGAATCTTGCTCAATTCTCTTAGGGTGGCCTTCAGGATACAGAGGTTCCTGAGTCATTTTACCACCTCTAGTTGCAACTTTAACAGCATATTCATTATTCTTACTATTTAATTCATTGAGCAAATCATTCTGAGCCTTAAGTACTTGTTCTACTTGAGTGGTGACCATAGAAGCATGTTTACTAATAAGTTTAAGTTCACTTTTAGCACTAGACAGATAATCACTCAAGCGTTCAATCATATAAGCATTGTGTTGTAATTGTCTACCAACATAAGCATTGAAGTTTTCTTGTTTAACAATGAAATTGTCAAACTCATCTAAGCATTGGCTAGCAGACTTATAACGAGGAATATCACCTTCATCAAATCTATAAAGAAAATTTACCTTTACTACTTGTGTCGGGTTATCAAGACCATGTATTTCTTCAATAGGCGGTAAATTCTTGACATCTTCAGCTTTAATACCCTTTTCTTTCATAGATTTCTTTGCCTCTTGCATGTCTTCAGGACTGAGAAATAGGACACCTCTTTTCTTTGGAGTTTCATCATACATAGCAGAAGTGGCATCATCAAGAACATACGACATATCAGATTCAATAGCAGGAGTAGGTGTCGCAAGTTTACTCATAACAGAAGGAGAATCAAGTGCAGAGCTAGATGGCAGTTCCTTACCTCCCCTCGTAGTTGAGGGTAATATCTTGGTTTTTGAGTCCTTCAAATTCTTCATAGTGATAAGTAGATATAAATCCCAAGTGACTTAAAGAATAGAGCTATGCTCCCCGGCAACGGCGCCAGAAAATAGTCTTGATAACCCACAAGTGTAGGGGATCGCAACAGTTTTCGAGGGTAAAGTATTCAACCCAAATTTGTTGATTCGACACAAGGGGAGCCAAAGAATACTCTTAAGTATTAGCAGTTGAGTTGTTCATTCAACCACACCTGGAAACTTAGTATCTGCAGCAAGATAGTTTAGTAGCAAAGTAATATGATAGTGGCGGTAGCAGCAATAAAAGTAACGATAGTGTTTTTGTAGTTTTTGTGATAACAACAACGAAAAAGTAAATAAGCGACAAGCAATATAGGTAAAGCTCGTAGGCATTGGATCAGTGATGGGAAATTATGTCGGATGCAATTCATCATGTAGAAGTTATAACCTAGGGTGACACAGAACTAACTCCAGTTCATCAATGCAATGTAGGCATGTATTCCGAATATAGTCATACGTGCTTATGGAAAAGAACTTGCATGACATCTTTTGTCCTACCCTCCCGTGGCAGCGGGGTCCTATTGGAAACTAAGGGATATTAAGGCCTCCTTTTAATAGAGTGCCAGACCAAAGCATTAACGCATAGTGAATACATGAACTCCTCAAACTATGGTCATCACCGGGAGTGGTCCCAATTATTGTCACTTCGGGGTTGCCGGATCATAACACATAGTAGGTGACTATAGACTTGCAAGATAGGATCAAGAACACACATATATTCATGAAAACATAATAGGTTCAGATCTGAAATCATGGCACTCGGGCCCTAGTGACAAGCATTAAGAATAGCAAAGTCATAGCAACATCAATCTCATAACATAGTGGATACTAGGGATCAAACCCTAACAAAACTAACTCGATTACATGATAGATCCCATCCAACCCATCACCGTCCAGCAAGCCTACGATGGAATTACTCACGCACGGCAGTCAACATCATGGAATTGGTGATGGAGGAAGGTTGATGATGACGATGGCGACGATCTCCACTCTCCGAAGCCCCGAACGGACTCCAAATCAGCCCTCCCGAGAGAGATTAGGGCTTGGTGTAACACCCCAAATTTTTGATTTGGTTTTTCTTGCAAAATTTTGGCCTTTTTGAAAGGGGGTTGTTTGATCTTTTCATTTTCCCTTCTAAAATCCCTTTTTGCCAAAGTTTGTGTGTCTTCTCAAGCTTGGTTTTTAGCCTTGAAGTTCTCCTCTTGTGTTTGGCTCAAGCACAAGTTGAGATTCAAATGGAGTTGTTTGAGTTCACCACTTCTTGTTTTAAAATTCTCAAGTTTAGTCTTGACCTATCCCCCCCCCCCAAACTTCCTCTTGCAATGATCCCAACAAGAACAGTTCTCTCCAAGACTCTCTTCACACCTTGGGACACGCATTTCATCAATTCCAGCAAGTTTGAACCTTATTGGGGATTTTTCTCCTATTTATTTCACTTCAAAACAAATTCTGTCTTTTATAGTGGACCTTGGTGATTTACAAAGGAACCACCTTTTTCATCTACTTATTTGACTCCAAACCAACTCTCCTAGTTAGTCCTTAGTACCCACAACATAGACCCATCTTGTTTCACTGGTCCACAGTTCAAATTTTTTCAAATTTCACCTGCTGCAAGTTTGGACCAGATTTGCAAAACTTGGTGAAATTCATATTTACCTTCATCCAAAAATTCGGTGAAAAATCATGCAGCCTCTAGATACATCAAGAGGCCACTCCACCAAAAATCAGCTCCAGAGACATTGCACAAATACCAGAATCATTTCATCAAACACCTAGTCTACACTGAACTATTAGCTGTTAACTGAAACTGTCGACAGTCGAACACTTCGTCAGTTTTGTCAGTTTTGATAGTCGACGGGCGCGGCGACAAAACGCGTCTGTGCTCCCTTGGCTCGACGCTGCACTGTAGCTCCTTCTTATCCACGCGCCGCACGGTCACTTGGCAGCTTCTGGGCGTCGGTGGCGCCCTGGCCCGACTGCGCCGGCGGCTGCCACGGCCACAGCGCCGCCCGTGGCGGCTGACAGACGCAACGCCGCAGCTCCACGCCATTTTGCGCCGCCCAGACCACCCCAGCGCCTCGCTTGTCCTTCTCCACAGCCAGCGCACGCCTGGCACGCCGTTGTCGTGGCCTGGCGCGCGCAGAGCGCCGTTTCTGCCGCCGACGTGCCGCACGGCCGTTCCGTCGGTGATAGATCGTAACACCACCTCTACTGCAAGGTTAAGCGCGGTAATGGAGCTTCTGCAGACCATAGATGGTGCTCAAGCCCCTAGCCCCGCCGTCCGACCACTGCAGCGCCGTAATTAGCTCGCCGGACTTATCCGTTCGCGGCAACCACCTCGAGCCGCCTATAAAAGGCACCCCCGAGCTCGTGCTCGAGCACACACGCCTCCACTACTTCCCTAGACCACGCCCAACCTCTAGAAGAGCCCCGAGAGGCTTTTCTTCCACGGCTCCGGCCAGCTGCCGCCGCCTCGGGCTCCAGCTTCGTTCACCTCGGTGAGGGCTCCTCCTCCGCCGTGAGCTTGCACGTAGTACCCTGGCACCCACCTGGTCCTAACCCCCAGCCCAATTTCTCTCCAGAAACCTTCTCCGACGAGGTCCACGAACACCCGAGCCGCCGTCCGCCGGAGGTAAGCTCGCCGTCGACGTAGGACTCGCCGGCACCCAACTCCACCACCGTTCGACGCGGAAGACCACCGTGAAGCTATAGGTACCATTCCCCTCCCCTATCTCGCCGTGGATCAACGCCGGCGATCACCGCAGCATCGTCGCCGGCGCAGCTCTGTGTAGTTTTTCAAACCTGACAAGTGGGGTCCCTCTGTCAGTCTCTCACATCTCCCCTCGAACCGTTTTCTGTTGGCGTAATTACGCAAAGTACATTTTCCCTCTGCGGGTGACGTACTGCGTACCGGTTCGTTTTGTTCTTTTCTGTTCTAGCCCCTGGATCTTTTCTGTTTCATTACAGATAGGTCCCTAGACAGAAACCTTAATATCTTTTAAACTAAAAGTGATTTTGAGTTGATTCTTTTTCTGTCCATCTTGGTTTTCTGTCTAGTTTTTTGTCATATTTACGTGGAAATATTTTGAGCAACTTTATCTGCACGAGCGGTATTTATGTTAGTATGTATTTGTTTGAATACATAGATACCGGAGGCCGTGACGGAGACGCGAATCACGCCGAGTTAGACTCCGACTTTTCAGAACCAGGAAAGCACGTTTGAACTCTTGATATGACGAGTGTGTTTCATGTTTGCTCGAGTAGCTCGTTCATAAGCATGATTATGTGAGCATATGTGTATGGCATATTTCATGCAAGTGATGCTTCGGGTGAGTCCCGAGGGAGGATGTTGAACCACCTCGATCATATGGTGATATGATGGGGTGGAATACTGGTATGGTTGGAGCATGCCAGTAGTTGGTCAACTCAGTACCAACGGAGATCATGTCACGATCCCGTTCGTCTCCTTTTCAGTACTATCATAGGCCGTCCGTTGGGATTACGGTCTAGTCGGTTGTAAACCACTTTCTGAGTACACACAAAGTAGAGGGGCCGGGATGAGGGTTCCATGGCCCTGGATTAAAGCCCGTCATCCGGTCAGGGGGCATGGGTGTTTCCGGTTGGGACCGAGAGGGGGGCACCCCTTAGAGCGCGCATATATAAATTTGATCCCATGCTATTCGAGGTTGTAGCCTCCCCGTCTTAAAGTTTTCCGTGAATGTCGTCGCGGGTGATTCCGAACGACGGGATGTTAAATGGGTGTGTACTGGTTAGTTGGGTTTCTGCTAAAACACCGTAGACGGGACTAGCCCACGTGGCTAGTAGAACCCGTTGGCTATGAGATTATGGTACAAGCTCTGCAGGGTTAAATCCTTCCAGTAGCCATGTTTATGGCCTAGGGTCAATCTTCGTATCAACCCGGTGACTATCTCTAGTATATTTTCGGAAGTAACCAGAGTAATATTTTTGTTAAGTTCATTTGGTAGATGAACACCCTAACCATCTCAGTATTTATTTTCAAAAGTATTTCATCATCATACTACGGTCATTTATAAGCCCTTTATGTGATGTCGCTCAGACGTCCGACTGTGGCATTATTTCCTTTCATAAGCCCTTTATGTGATGTCGCTCAGACGTCCGACTGTGGCATTATTTCCTTTCATAAGCCCTTTATGTGATGTCGCTCAGACGTCCGGCTGTGGCATTATTTCCTTTCATAAGCCCTTTATGTGATGTCGCTCAGATGTCCGACTGTGGCATTCTTCTTATTTATAAGCCCTTTATGTGATGTCGCTCAGACGTCCGACTGTGG
>LR738711.1:744065105-744111157 GCA_902687465.1 Secale cereale
TTATGTGATGTCGCTCAGACGTCCGAATGTGGCATTCTTTTCATTTATAAGCCCTTTATGTGATGTCGCTCAGACGTCCGGCTATGGCATTCTTTTCATTTATAAGCCCTTTATGTGATGTCGCTCAGACGTCCGACTGTGGCATTATTTCCTTTTATAAGCCCTTTATGTGGTGTAGCTCAGACGCCCGACTGTGGCCTGTTATCATTTATTATTTTCCTACGAGGCGTCACCCAGACCCTCGTTTGGTCCTGTTATTTCTATCGTTTGGATTTCGGGAGGATTACCGCCCGACTTCCAGTCTTTACATTAAGTGCATTCATATTTTGTTCCGGTTGCATTTATGCTGGAATACTCATATGCATTCAGGTTGACATTTGTTATATCTTAAGTCTGAACTGTCTTGCGAGTACATTCAAAGTACTCACTTGGCTTGTTGATTTGGCCAGATGTGGACGAAGGCGATCTCTTGGATGAAGAGTTCGATAGCGAGTCCGACACTTAGAGGAGTCCCAGTCAGTCCCTTGTGATCCTGGAGTTAACCACTGTTTTATAACCGCTTCCGCCTACCACCAAATAATACATCGGGTCTCACTCCGACACTCGATGAACTGTAAAATATTGGAGTCACACCACCCACTTCACTGTGACATATTCCACCTATTACGAGTCAGTAGTATGCCACCCTGCCTTGTGCCATATCCGCCTCTATGTAATATATAGGCGCGCTTGTAATAAAATCTGTTGAGCCATCCTTGGCTCAACCTTGTATAATATTCAGTGTACTAGAATCTCTGTATCAAGGATTTGTCTGCCAGCAGGAATATTATTCCTCGCCGGTTTAATAAAGCGAATGGTCTTCCGGTAATTATTTTACTGAAGGACCGGTGGCGACACTTGGCGGCAGCTCCGTCTCGTGAAATGCGATAATTCCTTCTCTCTGATTTTTTTTCTCCCCGAAACGGAAGATATAGGACCTGGGGGTACGTCGGTGGAGCATCGGGGGGCCCTCGAGGCAGGGGGCGCGCCCCCCACCCTCGAGGACAGGCCGTGGGCCCCCCGGTGAGTATCTTCTTGCAGATATTTTTAATATTTTTTGAAATAATTCTCCATTGATTTTCAGGCGATTCCGAGAACTTTTTATTCTGCGCAAAAACAACACCATGGCAATTCTTCTGAAAACAGCGTCAGTTCGGGTTAGTTCCGTTTAGATCATGCAAGTTAGAGTCCAAAACAAGGGCAAAAGGGTTTGGAAAAGTAGATACATTGGAGACGTATCAGACACCCCTGCAGGGTTTTGAACTTTCGAAAGTCGTGGCCGCGGTTATGTGGCAGATGGGAATTTTTTAATATCCGGTTGTAGATAACTTGACACACTATCCATAAGAATACACTACATGTGTGAGTAACCGTGGTGGTCTCTTTCTGAAGGGCTTCGGGAAGTGAACACGGTGGGGTTATGCATGAACGTGAGTAGCTAGGATCACTTCTTGATAAACTTTGGCGACCGTTGGCACATGGTCTCATCTCGCTCTGAACTCGTAAGCTAGTTGCTAGTGCTTGTTGCAAACATTTTATTACCTCTCCACACCTAAAGGCTTTGTTAGTTTTGATACCCGAGAATTGGATTGTTGAGTCCTTGTGACTCATAGATTACAACACACACCAGATGCAGGTACAGCCGAGAACGATGCAGGAGTTGGATCAGAACTTCACTAGGAGTTCGATGTAGAGCATGGTCGTTTCTATGTTACGTATCCCGACGATCAGTAGTGGTTCCTACTAGGGGCGATCAAGACTTGTGTTTGTGGTATCTTTTCTCGTTTGGTTTTCGTCCGTAGTCGGACCCTGTGTTATTTGGATGAATGTATGTTATTGAATTCATTGTGTGACATGGCGAGTGTAAGCCAACTATTTTATTCTTTCATCCCTGCTCTTTTACATGAGTTGTGCAAAGATACCACGTTTGCGATCACTCCAGAATGCGCTTATGTCTCTAAGTCGTGCCTCAACACGTAGGAGATATAGTCGCATCCTGGGCATTACAAGTTGGTATTCAGAGCCTTCTCCGACCTAGGATCCCCCTGATTGATCGAACCGCTGACGGTTGAGTCTAGGCACACACACAAAATGTTTTGACTCCTATATATATATATCGGAGAGTAGGATTTCTTTTACTCATCATCCCCTTCATCGCTCTGGTGAGGACTCCTGACGTTGTTTTAACTTCACTATTCTCAAAATTTCACCAAACTTTTTTTTAGGATCACGCGGATTGTTACGATATCTTTGTGACGAGAACATTGTTCTCGGTGCCTCATGTCATTTAGGGGTTGTGGCAGTGTCCCGGGGAGTTGAGCTCCGAGGTGTTGTCGTCACAAATGTATCGTGGTAGTTCTAGAATACCAGAGGCGTCCGACATCGAAAACTCTTCTATGCATGTCTGGTGGTGAGATAACCCCGACGTCACCCTTGACTGGGGGGATAGTTCGGGAGTATTGCCACAGCTAGTATAGCGGATGCATTTCGAAAGTCCAAGGTAAAAAGTTTCCAAAGGTGCCTGGTTATGTGTTGACGGATGGATACAGCTGGATGTAGGTATTGCTAGTTTGGGTGAGATATTGTTCTTCCCCTGTATCCCCAACACCAGATTGCATAACCGGAAAGCTTCGGGAATTAATAGGTGGGATTCACGTAGCTCTTAGGTAATCTTCCAACGGGTGCATGATATGAGGTTGGGGTTCAACATTTAGTGGAGAGGCTATCATGGGCGTTGTTGCACTAGGGGGTTGCATCTTAAAGGATCCTTGGCTATGCTGATCCGGGGATTGCAATGCCCTTTGTAACACGTGCCATGGGGCATTCAACACGAACATGTGGGACGAAAACTCTATTATGTATTTGTTCCATCTGTTACCTTGTTGTTTTTATTCTATCATTTTGTTCTCCCAAGTGGCTTCTCGACAAGTTGATGTACCATTAAGCTAAGGGATTCATTCGTTCAATTTTGTTCGGATGTTCATTATGAAGACTATATGTTGCAAATATCTAGCCGTTGGTTCAGCTTATCTATTATTTGCTTCAATGGCTAACGGTTGTCATCATCTTCAGGATGGCACCTAAGAAAGTTCCCAACCAAAACCCAGAGGGTGAAGAAGAGCGTCCTCCTTCCCCTCCTTCTCCGTCTGAGGCATGGAGAGCGATTATGCAGGCAACCAATCAGAACACCCAGATGCTCATGCAAATGATGCAGAGTTTCCAAGCCAATCAAGCAAATCAGGGCAATCAAGGGAACCAAGGCCAAGGAAATCTACTCAATCAACCTCACTTTGCGACTCTGAACCTCTGGTATCTTGAGATTATCACGGAACTGCATAACTTATTATGAGTTCTTCATCAAGTACTACATTCTCACTGATTCCAATTTTTCACAGGCTCTGAGTTATTAAATACTCAAAGACACAAATAACTGAATTGAATTCACACCACGGTTAAAAAACTCTTGCTAACCTTCATTACTTATGAGCTTGAACTTGATCACGTCATTCCTAGTCTACTCGGCTATATCATTATCATGTCGATTTTAACTGTGCTACTTGGTCCTTCTTCCCGGAGCACAATTTTCGGCGATGAGCTAAGCTTAGGTCGATCTTCCTCGTCATATCGTTTCTCCTTGAACATCAAGCTTGGTTCTGAGTCTATGTCGTATCCATGGTTCCAATGACCCTGTGCTTCACCATTGCTTTTGCTTGATGTCGTCATTGTTCGATTGCTTCTTCGTGTATCCTCTCGACAAAATTTGTCGTGATCATCATCAACATTTTGATTCCTTTAGGATATCAGTCGAATTCATGATCATAAGTGCCATCCTAGTCCCTTGGTAATTTGAGTTACCATCGACAACATCCTTACCTTCCTTTCGTCACAAACTTGTCCATGTTATGGATGCAACTTGCTATCCATGCTTGTATTATGTGCTACCTTGAAGTATTAGCATCTTTTATGTCAAGGATGTTGTGATAATTGCTCCACCTATGAATTCTTGATACAGTGATGCCTCTCATCATCGGCACTCTTATATTGGTCCCTATGTTGCTTCTAACCGGAATACTGATCATTGAATTGTGATGTGTGAATTCCAAAACTTCTGGCAACCCTATTGCTTTGAAGTGAATGTTCGATAGTCTCATTCCAACCCTTCTGGTTATTGAATCTCCATTCTAACATCGATCGTGCTACTTGGTCCATATTTCCAGGTGCATTTCGTTCAGTGCTTAATTGTGGATGTTCTCCACGGACATACTTCATTATATACCCTGGTGTGTCCAATGATATCGCCTTGTTCACTTAATTGTAAAAAAGCATGTCTTTGGAAATCTCGAGGAATTGTTGCTGAGCCCGTCGGCCACATCCTCATCTTCCCTTGCTGAAAGTGTATGACTTATTTTATATGTTGTTGCGATGGATCCTGGTGTATCCAAAGTCCGACCTTTGCTTGAAGACCATGTCAATGCTATCTCGAAGCATGTCTGTGGTATCCCGATTCTCACAAGGAACATTTGAAGCACAATGCTAAATGTTTCTTGATCTGTTATCCAAACACCATGTATGGGTACATATCATGATTCTTATTAACCCTTTTATACAAATGGTCATGTCTTTGATCTCCTCTCACGTATATCATGCCCTGCTTATCGTTGGGAAGGATATACTCCCATTACTTGTGTTTAAACACATTTTCCTTTCCGTTGGTTTGTTTAACCTTTCTTGTGACCTACATATAATCTAAGCAGTAATAATTTCCTGCTTATGTAAACACCTTGGTGTACAACTCTGTCGGTAAGGCCCTGTTACTATGGTTGGTAACATTCCGATAACCACCGTTGGACGAGAACTTTGCATATTGGCCCGCCTCGTTCAATGAGCCGAAAAATGGTTCTCTTCATCCCACTCCCTTGGTACCGACGTTGTTGCCGACATAACTGACAGTATACCCTCTGACATGCCTTGCTATCATAACCGTGCAATATGTCATCGCTCTTTCTACTTTTAAGCCACATGGTAGGCCCATAACCCACAGTTCCACAGGATCGAAACCTGACTCTCCTGTACACCCCTGTTTCTAAAGCTATTCCTCTTGCTTGGATTCGTGTGTAATTCATGGGCCACCTTCCTCGTGATCTATTCTGTTATCAGATGCTATACTTAATCTCGTTGCTCTGAACCTCTTTCATGCATTGTTTCAGACATCGAATGATTGCATGCCCGTCCGAAACTCTCATGGTACCTTCTTACTTTGCTCTCGATATCTTCTTAAGTTTCAATTGGAGAGTTACTTTCCGCAACCTTCCTCATTGTTATCTACCAGTTAGTCAACCTTGAAGAGGTCCTTCTCCCGAAATACCCCCCTTATTCTTTTGTAAGTACGACGGAGTTCCCTAAGAAAGGATGACAACTTCATCATGATGGCCTGAAGCAGAGAGATGAAGAAATCGACGTAATGGATCGACCTCTTTGAGAAGAGCAACCAAGACCGATAAGATTCGTTATAATTTCGTAACCAAACCTTTCCCCCTTATCTCACCTCTTAAATCTCTGGACGAGATTTCTTGTAGTGGAGGAGAATTGTGACGCCCAAGTAATTAAGCTACAGTAATCTTTACTAATGATGCCACATCACCTTGATTACTGTTGCTAATCTCGCGTTAGTTCAAAACAATTTAAATTCGAATTTGAATTAAAGGCAAACAACAAAAGTTTTCAAATATTAAAACTAAAATGTTCGGGTTGTGTCAAATAAATCGTAAGTAATTATGGTGGAGAAATCAAACTTTTAGAAAATGCTTAAATGCACTATAAGGATTTAAACAGTAGCAAATCCATTAATTAAATGTCTTGTATAATCAGTAAAATGGTTAAACTAATCTATTCAAGGGTTAGAATTTTTATGGCATTGGGTTTGGTGGTATTACTAAATTAGGGATCATTTTTGTATTATACAGAACTATATCGAAATGAGAAATAAAATGAGGCAAATGGAAAAGTAAATGAAAAACAAAACAAAAGAAACAGAAAAAATAGACCCCCCATGGCCCAGCTGTCCGGCCAGCCCATTGGCTCGGCTGGCCCATCCCACTCCCTTGTCCCCTGGGTGGTCGAAACCCTAACCCCATCGCCCCCACTTCACCCCTCTCCCATGTCGCTCTCCCCCTCTCGATCCGATCTGGATCGAGGGATAGATCCAGGCCCCCCTTCGCCAATCGCCGCGCCGCCGCCCGGAGTGCCCCCTCGCCGGACCTGCCCGTCGGAGCCGCCCTACCGCCCGCCGTCGTCAGTGCCGCCTCCCCGTCTCCGTCGCTCGTCCAGCACCGCCACCTAGCCACCGCAGCTCGCCTCCCTCTGCAGTTGCGGCTCACCGCCGCCCGCGCCCCCTGTCACGATCGCTGTGACCTCCATTGCCCGCACGCCCGCGCGCACGCCCCTGGCCGCGCCCGCGCCCCTGGCCCCTGCTCGCTGGCGCCACCAGATGTCGCACTCACTCCGGCCAGCCGTCAAGCCCGCCTCGCCCTGACCAGCTCCCTCCTCTTGCGCTCACCGTTGCCGCCCTGGAGCCCCCTCGCTCGCCGTGGCCTACATCCCCGATGGCCCCGCCTCGGTGTGCCGCCGTGCTCGCCGCGCCTCTGTGGCCTCACCCCGTCGCCCTCGGTCGGGCTCGGCCCCAAGCGGCTGGCGCTCGCAACCTCATGCTCGCACACCCGTTAAGCCCCCGAGGCCTATGACAAGGGGGCCCCACCCAGAACGGAAAAAATAAAAATAAATAAAAAGGGTTAAAATTAATTGATTAATTAAGTAAGGAGTTAATTAAGTTAATTAATCATGTTTAACTTAAACTAATTAACCCATGTTAGTTAACCAATTTAACTAACTAATCTATTAGTTAGGTTAATCAGTCAATGACAGACGGGCCCCACCCGTCAGTTTGACCAGTCAACTGACTGGTTGACTGCTGACATCAATGTGACGTCCTGCTGATACAGTATACATATTTTGATTTAAATTGATTATGTTAATCCCAGAAAATGACTAAATCTTTATAAATTAATATAAAATAATTCGTAACTCGGATGGAAATACTTTGTACATGAAAGTTGCTCAGAACGACGAGACGAATCCGAATACGCAGTCCGTTCATCCGCCGTGTGTCCCTAGCATATCGAATCTGCACCCATCCCCCTCTAGTTCGTCTATCTGAACAGGTCAAACACCGGGAATACTTTCCTAGATGTTTCCCCCCTTCGCCGACATCGCCTAGTACCGCGTTGGGGCATACCTAGCACCGCGTATTTCCTCGTTATGTTTTATGATGCTTTGTTTGCTCCATATTTACTGTTTCTCCCCCCTCTTCTTCTCCGGTAGACCCCAAGACTGGCGTTGATGCCACTGAGTACGACTATGTCACCGACGACCCTTCTTCCTTTACAACAGAGCTTCCAGGCAAGCCAACCACATTGATCACCAGATATTGCCCATTCTCTTCTATCTTATTCTTGCATTAGGTTTGCTATTGTTGATGATTCGATAACTACATTCTTGTCCATCTGCGTGCTTAGAATTTAGGCTGGCGTGCTGACCTCTCTGTTGTGCCTAGGTAGGGCTGCGACGTGTTGATCTTCCGAGGCCGAGCATGACCCGGAAAAGTGTGTCCGGCCAGAGGGATCTAGCGCGTTGGGTAATGTGGTGCACCCCTGCAGGGAAGTTTATCTATTCAAATAGTCATGTCCCCCGGTAAAAGGATGACCCAGAGTTGTACTCCGACCACATGATAACTAGAACCGGATACTTAATAAAACACACCTAGGCAAGTTCCAGAGACAACCGGTGATCGCTTTCCCACAGGGCGATGAGGGGAGGACTGTCGGGTAGGATTATGTTATACGATGTTACTTGGTGAACTTTCCAGCTACTCAAGACGAAGGCTGCCAGAAGCATTGATACATGTTACTATTCCAGCTACTCTCCTCTACTACTGCAAGATGGAGGCTGCCAGAAGCGTAGTCTTCGATAGGCCTAGCTTTCCCCGTCTTATTCTTGCATTCTGCAGTTTAGCCCACAGATTTTACCCCTTTACATATATATCATTGCATATGTAGTGCAGATCCTTGCTTGCGAGTACTTTGGATGAGTACTCACGGTTGCTTTGCTCCCCCTTTTCCCCATTTACTTTCTTCTCGGGTGATGCAACCAAATGGTGGAGCCCAGGAGCCAGATGCCTTCGCCGACGACTACTACAACCTTGACGGAGCTTACTACTACGTGGAGTCTGCTGACGACCAGGAGTAGTTTAGGAGGATCCCAGGTAGGAGGCCTTGCCTTTTCGATCAGTATCCATGTTTGTACTTGCCATCTTGTGGCACCTTGTTTAACTTATGTTTGTACTTAGATATTGTTGCTTCCGCTGACTCGTTTATGATCGAGCTTACGTATTTGAGCCCTCGAGGCCCCTGGCTTGTAATATGAAGCGTGTATGATCTTTAATTTGTGTCTAGAGTTGTGTTGTGATATCTTCCAGTGAGTCCCCGATCTTGGTCGCGTGCATGATTAGTGTACGGTCAAATCGGGGGCGTCACAGCAGGATCAGATAAGGATCGGGACAAAAAAGAGCACGTCAGCGGTAACAGCCCCAAGGACGCGGCAAGGAAGAAAGTGGTGCGGTGCCCCGTGTACTTCATCAGCTCCCTATTGCAGGGGGGCTCGATCCAGGTACTCTGGCGTGCAAAAGTTGAGTTTTGGCTTAGTCATGGCCTCAAAGAAACTGCACCACTCTTTCCAAGCCCATGAGATCACGGTTGTTACATGCTTTCCATTGCAAAGGATACTCCAGAACCTAGAGGCTACTGGTAGGATAGTGGAGTGCGCATTGGAGTTATCCAACTTTGGCCTGAAGTTTGAAAGCACCTCAACCATACAGAGCAGGGCATTAGCAGAGTTTATCGCAGAATGGACGCCAACCCCTGATGAGGAGGTCCCGGAGACAATTATCCCCGGCACAGAATCACCCCTAGAATAGATCATGTATTTTGATGGTGCTTTCTCCCTACAAGGTGCGGGGGCTAGCGCGCTTCTCGTTGCTCCTTCCGGGGAGAACTTGAAGTACGTGGTCCAGATGCATTTTCCCCAAGAGGAGGCAACCAACAATACAACAGAGTATGAAGGACTCCTTGCCGGGTTCAGGATCGCCACAGAGTTGGGAATCAAGAAGTTGATCAGCAGGGGAAATTCGCAGCTTGTGGTGAGGCAAGTGAACAAAGATTATCAAAGCCAATTGATGGAGGCATACACTGAGGTAGTGAGAAGGTTAGAGAAGCACTTTGACGGATTGCAAACAGAGCATGTACCCCGTGCAGAAAACAGCATTGCTGATCATCTGTAAAAGTGTGTTGCACATAAGCTTCCTGTGGGACCAGGAACTTTTGTTCTCCATCTTACTTAGCCCTC
The DNA here is from genome assembly GCA_902687465.1 of Secale cereale. Lineage (NCBI taxonomy): Eukaryota > Viridiplantae > Streptophyta > Magnoliopsida > Poales > Poaceae > Secale > Secale cereale. The sequence continues at coordinate 744,074,601 of LR738711.1, forward strand.
CATATCCCCGGCAACAATGGCCTGAAAGAGGAGGAAATTGGACTCCGGTAAGCCTCTCCTGGTAAAGCCTTCCGGGGCACCTGGGAGGGACCCTGCCGTAAACAACTCACATTTGCTTGCCGGGTTGCACCCTCTTGCCAGGACTCAGGTCCCCGCGGTTGAGGAACGCGCCCCAACGAATCTGGAGGTGCCGCTAGTCCTAGTTGCCGAGCCCGAGGCTCCAACTTGGGCAAGGCCCATAGTACATTTCCTCTAAACCAGAGAACTTCCCAAAGAGCAAGAAGAAGCTGAAAGAGTAGCCCAGAGGGCCAGTATATATGTAACGCCCAAGATGCGATTCTATCTCGATCACTTAGATAAAACTTGTGATTGAGGCACAACCGCATTTCGGACGCTTAGCAAGATGGATATCATTACATCGTACCATTTCATACATAGAGTGGATACAACAAATCATACAATAGTCACATGAATTACAACAATCCATATACAAGACATCCGACTATGGATGAAAACATCAAAAGCACAATGACATCCATCCTGCTATCCCAGGCTGCCAACCAGGAACCTATCCCAAGACTGACGAAGAAGAAGAAGAAAGAACTCCAACAAGTAAACATCGCTCTCACGTCAAGTCATCGGAAACCTGCACCTGCAACTGTTGTTGTAGTAACTGTGAGCCACGAGGACTCAACAATCCCATAACCATGGGTATCAAGACTAGCAAAGCTTAATGGGTAGGAAGAGGTTAAGTGGTGAAATTGCAGCAGCGGCTAAGCATTATATGGTGGCTAACTTACGAGTACAAGAATAAGATGAGCATCTACGCAAACGGTCGCAAACTAGTAATAATCACTAGGGATCCTGAGCTACCTACGAGTCAAACATAACCCCACCGTGTTCTCTTCTCAAGATGAAAAGATACGATCACGGTTACTCACGCGGTTCGTGTATTTCATTTCAGATCCTGTGTCAAGTTTTCTACAACCGAACATTAACAAATTCCAATCTGCCACATCACAGCGGGCACGGCTTTTGAAAGATCATAATGCAGGGGTGTCCAAACTTAGCCCATCACAAGCTCTCACGATCAGCAGAGATAAAAATACCCCTTATCTTAGGGACAACCCGATAAGACTCGGAATCCCGGTGCACAAGACATTTCGACAATGGTAAAACAAGTCCAGCAAGACCTCCCAGTGTGCCGACACCCTGATAGTAGCCGCGCGTATCTCGTCTCTGGCCACGTCTGGATAAGCTAAGCGTACAAGAGCCAGAATACCCCAAGTTGCCAAGGGGCGGCCCTGCACGGTGCTCTAGTTGGGACCAACACCGCCGGCACTAGCCCCTCCCTATAATGTAGAATTAAGAACCCAAGGACGTGACCCCCTATGCAATTTAATTAATTAATTAAGTTTTTATTATGTTGTAATTTAAAACCAAAGTTGGGCCTTGCTGGAGGAGTTTTATTCAAAGCGAACTGTCAAGGGATCCCCATATACCCAACCGCATTAGGAACGCAAAATCAAGGAACATAACACTGGTTTATCGGTTCTTAAGGCGGCATGAGTGAAACAAAACACCGAGCAAAAGGCCAAGCCTTCCACCCATTGCCAAGTATATAGGTGTGTTAATTTAATTAATAGATATTGTGATATTCCAACAATCCAAGAATCAACATGGAGCAATCTTCATCTTCACCTGCAACTAACAACGCTAGAAGAGGGGTTGAGCGAGCGATAACATAGCCAAACAACAGTTTGCTGGGATGGTGTCAAAGGTTAGAGGTTTCATGGCAACAATGAGAGGCTGGCAACAAAAGATAGGCAGCGCGACATATAGTGATAGCATCGAGACAACTAGCATGGAAATGATAGTAAAGTTATCAAGGTGACGGTCATCTTGCCTGAGATCCCGCTAGGAAGAAGAACGAGTCCATGAAGAGGACGAAGAAGAAGCCATGAAGACGAACCAAGCGTAGTCGAACGAATCCTCACGATCGCAACGAAACAAGCACTAACGAGAAGAAGCAAGCAACACGGTAAACAACCAACGCATAACAAGACAAGATGTTCAACCAAGTATGATGCATGGCAAGGCTACATGATGCAAATCATGGCAATAGATGAAGCATACAAGAACATCACACCAAGCAAGATTAAATGAGGCCGGAAACAACATATAACAATTCCGGTAAGTCCTCATATGCGAATTTCGAAATTGGTCCAGATATGAACAAACCTTAAGTTTTAGTTGTTAAACAACAAGTTAACATGCATCATGATGATCTACTCGAAATTCTAGTCAAGTTTCATATAAAGTTCATTTAATTCGGAGCTACGGCCTAGAAGATATGAGCAAAACAAGTCAAGCATGGCATTGATGCAAAACGCATCCTAATATCAAGCAAACACACTCCAAACAGGTATACAACATGATTTTATGCATCTACATGCAAAAACACACAAGTTTCATATAAAGTACACTCCAGACGGGGCACCGGTTCATCACACACACACACGAAGCAAGTTTGGAACACAATCAGCCCAAAACAGCAAGTAGGCATATAGTTGACATCAAAACAACATGATACAATAACATTTCATGCATCAAAGGGCATGTCAAGCATGTACATGTCAAGAACTACAAGCATGATCACTGAGCTACTACCAAACACCACTAGAACATGCTCAAAACATCATGGCAAGATTGCAAAAGATAACTCATTCTCAGACTTAGTGAAATAAACTAAACATGGCAGCAACAACGACAAGTAGGCATGTTTGCAAGTTTGTGCAACTCATCTCAGAGCATATCATGGCATGTGAATATAAACAATAGCAAGAAGACATGTTTATGAAGCTACTCATGGCAAGCACATGGTCATAGGATGCATAGAACACAAGATATTCACATGGCAAAGCTGAACTTAATGTTAACAGGCTGGCCGCAACATTTTATAGCAATTTGAGAGCAAGAAATAGACAATCTACAACAACCTATAATTTCAAACAAGGACATGGATGGATAGAGCATAACATGGACATCAAGACATGATCATTGGACATCCCAAAACATTCATGGATTTGAGTGTGGCATCAAGCAAACATGGCATCAGGATACAACAGTTTCAGACTTAGCAACTTTCAACAAGTCATAGAATTCAGCAACAGCGAGTAGGTCACTTTGCAAGCTTGTTCCACTCACCACAAGGCATATCATGAAAAGTGGATTGCACCACGGCAAATATGACATGATTGTGCTTCTAAAACATATTGACATGTAGCTCAAACAAAAATCACACATAAAGATATGAAAAAGACAAATCAGCATCTCATAACAGTTTTCAGCACTTAACATCAATATGCACTCTTGCAACAGAGATAAACATGGCAATATGGCACCTACCATGAATCCAACAGCCACCATCATGTAGAGGACTTCACAATGAACAATTTGACATATCATACACTCCATTTGGACCAACATGCACAAAGTTACACCATGTTAAACATGCATACATATTGTTGACAGACAACAAGGACTTGACACTAACATCACATAGCAGTTTTGCAACGAAGATTAAGACATCAAGATTAACAGTACCATGCATGCAAATGTAACTAACATGTAGGGCACTTCGAGACGAACATTTTGATATATTATATGCTCAATTTGGATCAACACGCAAAAAGTTACGAGCACCACAAGAATGCAACATGAGGTTTTTATTTTCCAGACTTAGTTGTTTCCTAGTCAAAATAAGGTGAGCACAAGATAATAGGCAACACACAGGGTCGCGGGATAATAGTGGGTACTCACCCATAGGGCCCATTGGGCCGGCGGGGCGGCTCGGGACGATGTCGAACGGGTCGGTGTGGCCGTTTGGATCGGTGGATTGGGTAGTGCATGGACGGGGCCGTCCCGATCCAGTGGAGACGCGGGGTCGGCGCAGGACCCACACGTCAGCGGCGCGGGTGTCAGGCCCAAGATGTGATTCTATCCCGATCACGTGACACTTACGTGATTGGGGCACAACCGCATTTCGGGCGCTTAGCAAGATGGATATCATTACATCGTATCATTACATACATACATAGGGGATACAACAATACATACAAGTCACATGAATACAACATCATCATTACAAGGCATCCAACTACAGATGCAAACATGAAAAGCACAACGACATCCATCTGCTATCCCAGGCTGCCGACCCGAAACCTAACCCAAGACTGAAGAAGAAGAAGAAAGAACTCCAACACAACGATCATCGCTCTCACGTCAAGACATCGGAAACCTGCACCTGCAACTGTTGTTGTAGTATCTGTGAGCCACGAGGACTCAGCAATCCCATAACCATGGGTAACAATACTAGCAAAGCTTAATGGGTAGGAAGAGGTAAAGTGGTGAGGTTGCAGCAGCGGCTAAGCAAATATATGGTGGCTAACTTACGAGTACAAGAATAAGATGAGCATCTACGCAAACGGTCGCAAACAAGTAATGATCACTAAAGATCCTGAACTACCTACGAGTCAAACATAACCCCACCGTGTTCTCTTCTCAAAGTGAAAAGAGACTGTCACGGTTACTCACACAGTTGTGTGTTTTACTTTGGATCCACTGTCAAGTTTTCTACAACCGGACATTAAGAAATTCCAATCTGCCACATAACCGCGGGCACGGCTTTCGAAAGATCATAACCCTGCAGGGGTGTCCCAACTTAGCCCATCACAAGCTCTCACGATCAGCAGAAGTAATGATAATATTACCCCTTATCTTAAGGACAATCCGATCAGGCTCGGAATCCCGGTGCACAAGACATTCCGACAATGGTAAAACAAGTCCAGCAAGACCTCCCGACGTACCGACACCCTGATAGTATCCGCGCGTATCTCGTCTCAGGCCACGTCCGGATGGGTGATGCTACAGGTAAAACCAGCCATCGGGTTTCCCCAAGGTGGCCCCGCAGGCTCCCCGTTTGGGACCAACACCATCAGCACTGGCCCCCCTGCTATGTAGAATGAATCCTCGGGTAGCGCTAACTCCCTATGCAATTTAATTAATTAATTAGGTTGTTATTATGAGCAAATTAAAACCAATGTTGGGCCTTGCTGGAGGAGTTTTATTCAAAGACGAAGTGTCAAGGGGTCCCCATATACCCAACCGTGTAAGGAACGCAAAATCAAGAAACATAATGCCGGTTTATCGGCTCCTAAGGTGGCATGAGTGGAACAAAACACCGAGCAAAAGGCCAAGCCTTCCACCCATTGCCAAGTATATAGGTGTGTTAATAATAGTAGATATTGTGATATTCCAATAACAAGTTCCAAGATGGAACGATCTTCATCTTCACCTGCAACTAACAACGCTATAAGAGGGGTTGAGCAAGCGGGTAACATAGCCAAACAACGGTTTGCTGGGAAGGTGTCAAAGGTTAGAGGTTTCATGGCAACAAGGAGAGGGGCTGACAATAAAAATGGGCAGCGCGACATATAACGATAGCATCGAGACACTAAGCATGGCAATGATAGTAAAGGTATCGAAGGTGATGGTCATCTTGCTTGAGATCCCGCAAGGAAGAAGAATGGATCCATGAAGAAGACGAAGAAGAAGCCTTGAAGACGAACCACGAGTAGACGAACGAATCCTCACGATCGCAACGGAACAAGCACTAACGAGAAGAAGCAAGCAACACGGTAAACACACCACACAAGACATGACAAGATGCTCAACCTAGTATGATGCAAGACAAGTCTATATATGATGCAATACATGGCAAGGTAGGAAGCACTCAAAAACAACATCACCCAACAAGTTTAAATGAGGCCGGAATCAACATATAATAAAACCGGTAAGTCCTCATATGCATAATTTGAAATTAGTCCAGATCTGAACAAACTTTAAGTTAAAGTGGTTAAACAGCAAGTTAACATGCACCATGATGATCTACACGAAATTCTAGTCAAGTTTCATATAAAGTTTGTTTAATTCGGAGCTACGGCCTAGAAGATATGAGCAAAACAAGACAAGCATGACAACGGTGCAAGATGCTCCCAAACATCAAGCAAACACACTCCAAACATGAAAACAACATGATATTATGCTTCTACATGCAAAACCACACAAGTTTCATATAGGGCACACCCAAAACGGAGCAACGGTTCAACACCATACACATGAAACAAGATATAACAACAAGCTGAAGTTAACAGCCACATAGCAACTTTGGAGCAAGGTAAATATAAGCTACAACACCCAAACATGATAACAAGAGGCATGTATGTGAAATAGACATGATACTTAACAAGCATGAACTTAGAACACACCCAAAAGCTTACTGGAACACATTTAAACAAGCATGGCAAGTTGCAATAAATTTATCCAGACTTAGCCAAAATTTGGAAGGCAAAAACATCATCACGATGCTGCTTTCGGAGGCACAAAACAACAAGCATATCAACTCTACCAAGTATATAAAGAGCATGGACATGTAGTAGACATAGCATACATCAAACAACTCCATTGGAGCAACTCCATAGGAGGCATGGATCAATAACAACAAGCTTCACCAAATTGATCATGCTGATAAAAGTCTGACAGCTAAAATTTATAGAAACTTGAGAGCAAGAAATAAATAAGATACAACAGGTCATATGTGCAAGTAAGGGCATGAATGGATAGACAATAACATGGACAACAAGACATGATCATTGGCCACTCCAAAACAAGCATGGATTTGAGTGGGGCATCAAGCAAACATAGCATCAGGTTAAGCAGATTCCAGACTTAGCAGTTTTTTCACTAAGTATAAAACAGTAACATTGGCATGGCATGTTTACAAGCTTGTTTAAGTCACCTCAAGGAATATCATGGAAAGTGGATTGCACCACAACAAAGACCATATGATTGTGCTTCTAAAACATATAGACATGTGGCATGAAGACAAACACACCAATAACAATGAGCAAGTGAAATCAGCATCTCATAACAAGTTTCAGCACTTAACAGTCAAATGCACTTTTTCAACAGAGATTAACATGGCAATATGGCACCTAACATGAATGCTACAGCAACCAACATGTAGAGCACTTCACAATGAACATTTTGACATATCATATGCTCCATTTGGATAAACATGCACAAAGTTACAAGCACCACAAGTATGCAACAAAAATATAGTTAACAACAGTTTTAAACAAGTAGCACTCTTGCAACAGAGATTAGGGCATCTAGATGAACTCAAACAAGCATGGCACAATGGAACAAAATGAAGAGCATATCACCACGATCATTTTGATATATCATGCACTCAATTTGGACATACACACAAAAAGATACAGCCATGCAAAGTATGCAACATTTTAAGGCAGAAAAAGGACTTAGTGGCAAAACTACCTCCTCGGGGTGGACATTGTCTAGACTGATCGGACACGTCCGGGGCTGGGGGTCCACATGGCAGAGAGAAGGGGGGGACATGTCCTTCACCCAGCGGACTTGTCCGGCAGCTAGGACTCGCGGTGGCCGGCGCTCCGGTGACCTTGAAGGCGGCGGGGAGGACGCAGGCGAACGGATCCGGCCCCTCGCCACCGGATCCGGCCACGGAGGAACACGGGAGGCCGGCGGGGAGCTCGGAGGCCGGCAGATCCGGTGAAGGGAAGCGGTGGCGGCGTTCCATGGCGGCGGGGCGGTGATCCTCGGGGCAGGGAGGCCTGGCAAGCGGGCCGGAAGGAGGCGGGCGACGGGAGGGTCACCGACGGCGGCGACGGCGGCGAGCCAGATGCCGGCGGCGGAGGCTCGCGATCGAGGAGATGAGCTCGGAACGCGGGCGCTGCGCAGGCGGGTGCGCGCCGGCGCGGAGGCGGGCCTCGGCCCAGATCAGGGCCGAGGGCGGGCCCGCTTCGTGCCCTCGAGGGGCTGGCGGCGGGAGTTGACCCCGGGGAGGTCACGTGTCGCTGGCTGGTTGGTTGGCGGCAGGCTTTGCTGCGGCTGGCCTACGGGCCGGTGACAAATGGCGGCGCTGGAGCGGCTCGGTGCGGAAAAAGAGGTGGGGGCGGTGGCTGGTTGTGTGGAGGGGGCTAGCCACGCGATTTTCGAGGTGGAGGGGCTAGGAGGTAGGGGAAGGCTAGGGGAGTCCATTTTTAGCATGGAGGGTTTATATAGGGAAAAGAGGGTTTGGGGTTTTTTGCTCCGTTTCGGACCCTACGATCTCTATCGTGCGGCTCCGAGCGGAGGGGGAGTTAGGCAGGCCTAGTGGGCTGTGTAGAAGAGGTCTCGGGCTGCGAGGAGAGAAGGGAAAAGAGGCCCGCGGGGTTTTCGGAGACCGAAAACGTCCGACGAATTAACAGGCGACTAGTGCCGCTATATTTAACGGTTGGGCTATCAAACGAGCTCTGAATGCGATTAAATTTGGCAGGCAGCCTGTCTACACTATAATAAGACCACACTCCAAGTTTCATCCCATTTCGAGAACATTTTCTGGCCACTCATAAAATAAATATTCGGAGGCGCCGCGGGCGCGTGTGACTGTGTCTGGGCTCAGAACGGACAACGGAGAGGACGGGCGGACTCGGACGGATGCAAGTTTTGAAAACATGATGATGCAACACACATGATGACATGTCAAGATGCAACACACAAGCAGATGACATGGCAACAACGACGAATAACTCGCTGACACCTGGAGCGTCGGTCTCGGGGTGTCACAGCGGGGCCGGAGGCGATGGATCTGGCGGCTGGCGCGGTCCGCAGGGTCACCGAAGGCGGCCTAAGCCGAGCTCGGCGGTGGATCCGGGCGAATTCGGCGAGGGTGGCACACGGCAGAGCGGCCCGGTGTCGGAGACGATGGCGGGGCGAGGACGACAACCGACGAGGAGGGGTGCAGGCGACGAGGCGCTTGGCGGCGACGAGATTGGCGGATCTGGCGAGGCAGGGCCAGCAGGGAAGACGGCGGGGGGCAAACGCTCGGTGCAGCGCTCCGGCGAGCGGGACGGGCGGCGGCGACTACGGCTCGTGGGGGGGCGCGCGACGCGGCGGAGGAGGAAGCGGGTGAGGCGGCGGAGGCGTGCTGCGGGCTGGGAGCGGGAGCGTAGGGCGGCGGCAGGCGCGCGGCTCGGTCGGGCCCGTTGCGGCCCGAGGGCGGGCCGACGATGGGCTCGGCTAGGCCTAGGGCGGTGGAGGCACGTGGAGAGGTGGCTGGGCGACGTGGCAGACCGGGAGTGGCTGGGGCGGCGGTTGGCTGGCGGCTGGCCCAATCGGTGCGCGCCAAATGGCGGCGGCGGGCGGCTGGAGGGGGTTGGTGGCGACAGGTGGCGACCGGTGGCTGGCCAGGCACGGAAAACGAGGGGGATCTGGTGGCTGGAGGTAGGGGAAGGCCTAGGGGTCCAAATTTGGACGTAGGAGATGTTTAAATAGGAAAGGGGGGTTAGGGTTCGGGGATTTAGTCTGTTTTGGGACCGTACGATCTCGATCATGCGGCTCCAAGCGGAGGAGGAAGGTAGGTGGCTTAGTAGGCTGGTTGTGGGGGTGCAAAGAGGTCCTCGGGCTGGAATTAGAGAATAGAGAGAGGCCCAGTGGGGTTTTCGGAGACCGAAAACGTCCGATGTTTTAACCGGCTATAGTGCCGCTATAGTTTAACGGTTGGGCTGTCAAACGAGCTCCGAATGCGACGAAATTTGGCAGGCGGTCTGTCTATACTAGAATAAGACCGCACGCCAAGTTTCATCCCATTCCGAGAACATTTTACGGACATTTATAAAATAAATATTTGGAGGTGCCGCGGGCACGTGCGAGTGTGTCTGGGATCAGAACGGACAACGGATAGGACGAGGGGACTCGGTTGGATGAAAGTTTTGAAAACATGAGGATGCAATGCACATGATGACATGGCAAAGTGCAACACGCAAGCAAATGACATGGCAATGACAGCGAAAAACTGGCTGACACCTGGTGCATCGGTCTCGGGGCGTCACAATATTTCAGCTTGTTGATGACCCTCTGTGCAGAAGAATGCCCAATGGTGTGAAATTGAAGTGCATTTGCCGGGAAGGAGGAAAGGAACTGCTGGCGGAGATACACAAGGGCATGTGCGGCTCCCACATTGGAACAAGGGCATTGGTTGGAAAAGCATTCTGGCAAGGATTTTATTGGTCCACAGCCCTCCAAGATGCGATCGAGCTAGTCCCCAAGTGTGAAGCCTGCCAGTTCCATTCCAAGAACATCCATCTGCCTGCCCAAGCTATTCAGACGATCCCTTTGTCATGGCAGTTTTTGGTCTGGGGGCTCGATATCCTCGGCCCTTTCCCTCAAGCTGTCGGGGGCTTTGAATTCTTGTTCGTTGCCATCGACAAGTTTACAAAGTGGCCAGAAGTAGATGTTGTGAGAAAGGTGCCTGCTAAGTCGGCTATCAAGTTCTTGAAAGGATTGGTGTGCCGCTTCGGGGTCCCTGCTCGGATCATCACCGACAACGAAACCCAGTTCACGAGCCGCACCTTCATGCATTATGTTCATGCCCTCGGAAGTAGGATCTCATTTGCCTCTGTTGCACATCCTAGAAGCAATGGACAAGCTGAGAGGGGGAACATTGAAGTGCTGCGGGGCCTCAAGACAAGAACGTTTGATAAGCTGCAGAAGTGCGGTAGGCGATGGATAGATGAGCTCCCGGCGGTTCTCTGGTCCCTCAGAACGACACCAAACCGAGCTACCAGGCAGACTCCCTTCTCCCTTGTCTATGGGGCAGAAGCATTTATCCCCATGGAACTCATTTACGGGTCTCCTCGAGTGCTTGCCTACGATGAAGTAGCGTAGGATCAGAACCGGCGTGACGACGTTGTGCTTCTCGAGGAGAACCGTCTCCGGGATGCTACGCGTGGTGCACGCTACCAGCAAGCCCTGCGTTGCTATCACAGCCGCAGGGTTCATGCCCGGTGTTTTGAGGAAGGAGACCTTGTCCTTAGGCGCGTTCAGTCTGCCAAGGGTACAAACAAGTTATTGATACGTCTCTAACGTATCTATAATTTTTTATTGTTCCATGCTATTATTTATGATGTTTTGGATGTTTAATGGGCTTGTTAAACACTTTTATATTATTTTTGGGACTAACCTATTAACCCAAAGGCCCAGGCCAGATTGCTGTTTTTTTGCCTATTTCAGGGTTTTACAGAAAAGGAATATCAAACGGAGTCCAAACGGAATAAAACCTTCGGGAGAGATATTTTTGGAGCGATATCTGCACGGGAGACTTGAGAACCACGGAATAGGGCACACATGGCGTCCACGAGGGTGGGGGCACCCCCCTACAGGGCACGCCCCCTGCCTCGTGGGCCCCACGTTTGGCCCCGGTGCCCTCATTCCTCCTATATATACCTATGTACCCCGAAAACATCAGAAACGGAGAGAAAACCCTAGTTCCACCGCCGCAACCTTCTGTTCCCGTGAGATCCCATCTTGGGGCCTGTTCCGGAGCTCCGCCAGAGGGGGGATCTACCATGGAGTGCTTCTACATCAACACCATCACCTCACCATGAGTTGTGAGTAGTTTACCACAGACCTTCGGGTCCATAGTTAGTACCTAGATGGCTTCTTCTCTCTCTTTGGATCTCAATACCAAGTTCTCCTCGGTCTTTGAGGAGATCTATTCAATGTAATCTCTTTTTGCGGTGTGTTTGTCGAGATCCGATAAATTGTGGGTTTATGATCAAGATTATCTATGAGAAATATTTGGTTCTTTTCTGAATTCTTTTATGTATGATTATAATATCCTTGCAAGTCTCTTCGAATTATTGGTTTGGTTTGGCCCACTAGATCTATAGTTCTTGCAATGGGAGAAGTGCTTGGCTTTGGGTTCAATCTTGCGGTGTCCTTTCCCAGTGACAGTAGGGGCAGCAAGGCACGTATTGTATTGTTGCCATTGAGGATAAAAAGATGGGGTTTATATCATATTGCTTGAGTTTATCCCTCTACATCATGTCATCTTGCTTAAGGCGTTACTCTGTTCTTATGAACTTAATACTCTAGATGCATGATGGATAGCGGTCGATGTGTGGAGTAATAGTAGTAGATGCAGAATCATTTCGGTCTACTTGTCTCGGACGTGATGACTATATATAATGATCATCCCTAGATATTCTCATAAGTATTCGCTTTTCTATCAATTGCTCGATAGTAATTTGTTTACCCACCGTAGAATTCTGCTATCATGAGAGAAGCCACTAGTGAAACCTATGGCCCCGGGTCTATTCTCAACATATCAATGTATAATCTACTTTACTTTTCCGTTTTTACTTTCTGTTCTTATATCCAAAAATACCAAAAATATCAAACTATCATATCTATCATATCTCACTTTCGTAAGTGACCGTAAAGGGATTGACAACCCCTTATCGCGTTGGCTGTGAAGTTCTTATTTGTTTGTGCATGTGCGAGGGACTCGCACGTGGTCTCCTACTACATGGATACCTTGGTTCTCAAAAACTAAGGGAAATACTTACGCTACCGTGTTGTATCTCCCTTTCCTCTTCGAGGGAATACAACGCAAGCTCGAGAAGTAGCAAGAAGAATTGCTGGCGCCGTTGCCAGGGAGCCTTATGCAAAAGTCATATACCAAGTACCTATCACAAACCCTTGTCCTTCGCATTACATTTATTTGCCTCTCGTTATCCTCTCCCCCACTTCACCCTTGTTGTTTTATTTGCCCTTCTTTTTGTCGGGTGTTTATCGTTCGCCTTGCCTTGCCGTCATGGCTAGTCCCTTAACTGCTCCTTTGTCTCCCAAGTTTGAAGTTCTTCACTTCAAGCAAAAGCAAGGAGAAAACTTAAAAGAGGCTTGGTTCAGGATGATGAAATCCTACCATAACTGTACTTTAGAGGTGAATTTTAGGATTGTACTTTGCAATTTTTATGGTGGATTAAATATGTCCCATAGACAACTGTTGGATTGGGTTGCCAAAGGAAATTTTATTGAAATTGATCCTAGTTTTGCGCATGAACTTATAGAGGGAATAGTGGGAACACTACCTCAACAAAAAAGGTCACATCAGACCCAGGAAGAGACACAAGTTTTTGAGAAAATTTGTGAAGTAACAAAAATATTACAAAAATCTCTTGAACCTCTTAAGAGTGTTAGTGGAAATATCCACTGCATGAATATGTTGATTATCCTTTGCAATAAGCGGTTGGATTCTTTAGATCTAAAGATTTCCGAATATGGAGGGAAATGTATAGAGCCTCCCGGATTCAAACTTGACACCGTTAAAAGGGTAAAGACCAAAGATGGCAATACCTAGATCTATCCTTGTTTCGTGCCTAGCTAGGGGCGTTAAACGATAGCGCTTGTTGGGAGGCAACCCAATTTTATATTTTTTGTTTTTGCTTCTGTTTAGGAATAAATATTGCATCTAGCTTCTGTTTATGTGGTTTTGTGTTTTAATTAGTGTTTGTGCCAAGTAGAACCTTTGGGAAGACTTGTGTGAAGTTTATATGATCTTGCTGTGAAAAACAGAATCGTTAGCGCTCACTAGAGTAGTCACCAGATATTACTGGAGTGTGCTATTTAGTTGATTATTTTTGCAGATGATTAATAGACAAATTTCTCACGTTTACCAATTTATTTCAATTTTTTGGAGTTACAGAAGTATTCTAAAGTTACAGATTACTACAGACTGTTCTGTTTTTGAAAGATTCTATTTTTCGTGTGTTGTTTGCTTATTTTTGATGAATCTATGAGTAGTATTGGGGAGTATGAATCATAAATAAGTTGGAATATAGTAGGTTAACACCCCTATAAACAAAGAATGAGTTCATTACAATACCTTTGAGTGGTGGTTTGTTTTCTTATACTAACGGAGCTCACGAGATTTTTGTCTAAGTTTTGTGTTGTGTAGTTTTCAAGTTTTGAGTATTGCTTTGATGTACTATGGAACAAAGAGTGGCAAGAGACTAAGCTTGGGGATGCCCAAGGCACCCCAAGGTAAAATTCAAGGACAACCAAAAGCCTAAGCTTGGGGATGCCCCGGGAAGGCATCCCCTCTTTCGTCTTCATCTATCGGTAATTATACTCGGGACTATATTTTTATTCACCACATGATATGTGTTTTACTTGGAGAGTCATGTATAATTTGAGTCTTTGCTTGTTAGTTTACCACAATTATCCTTGTTGGACACACCTTTTTGAGAGAGATAAATATGGCCTAGGAATTGTTAGAACACTCTATGTGCTTCACTTATATCTTTTAGAGCACGGTGGTGATTTTATTTTGAAAAAATTGTTGATCACTCATGCTTCACTTATATCTTTTTGAGAGTATATTAGAACAGCATGGTAATGTGCATTGGCTATAGAACTAGCCTTAACATGATAGGCATCCAAGATGAATGTAGTAAAACTTTCATATAAAGTGTATTGAATATAATGAGAAGTTGGATGCTTGATAATTGTTTTGAGATATGAGGATAGTGATATTAGAGTCATGCTAGTGGAGTTATTATGAAATTGAGAAATACTTGTGTTAAAGTTTGTGATTCCCGTAGCATGCACGTATGGTGAACCGCTATGTGACGAAGTTAGAGCATGAAGTATTTGTAGAGTGTCATCCTTTGTGTGGAGGTCGGGGGCGCGTGATGGTTAACTCCTACCAACCTCCCCCCTAGGAGCATGCGTTGATTACTTTGTTTTGATGACTCGTAAATTTTTGCAATAAGTATATGAGTTCTTTATGACTAATGTTGAGTCCATGGATTATACGCACTCTCACCCTTCCACCATTGCTAGCCTCTCTTGTACCGTGCAACTTTCACCGGTACCATACACCCACTATATACCTTCCTCAAAACAGCCACCATATACCTTCCTCAAAACAACCACCATATCTACCTATCATGGCATTTCCATAGCCATTCCGAGATATATTGCCATGCAACTTTCCACTGTTTTGTTCATATGACACGCTTCGTATTGTCATATTGCCATGCATCATCATGTAGTTGAAATCGTATTTGTGGCAAATCCACCATGCATAATTTTTCATACATGTCACTCTTGATTCATTGCACATCCTGGTACACCGCCGGAGGCATTCATATAGAGTCATACTTTGTTTTAGTATCGAGTTGTAACATTGAGTTGTAAATCAATATAAGTGTGATGATCATCATTATAGAGCATTGTCCCATGTGAGGAAAGGCCAAACAAGAGAGAAGGCCCCTCCAAAAAAAGGGACAATGCTACTATCTCTTTTTCTACACTTGTGCTTCAAAGTAGCACCATGTTCTTCATGATAGAGAGTCTCATGTTTAGTCACTTTCATATACTAGTGGGAATTTTCATTAAAGAACTTGGCTTGTATATTCCAACGATGGGCTTCCTCAAATGCCCTAGGTCTTCATGAGCAAGCAAGTTGGATGCACACCCACTTAGTTTCTTTTGTTGAGCTTTCATACATGTTTATCTCTAGTGCATCTGTTGCATGGCAATCCCTACTCCCTCACATTGATATCTATAGATGGGCATCTACATAGCCCGTTAATACGCATAGTCGATGTGAGACTATCTCCCTCCTTTTTGTCTTCTCCACAACCACCGCTCTATTCCACCCATAGTGCTATGTCCATGGCTCACGCTCATGTATTGCGTGAAAGTTGAAAGGTTTGAAAGAATAGAGCATGAAAACAAGTGCTTGGCTGAAACCGAGGTTGTGCATGATATGAATATTTTGTGTGATGAAGAGGGAGCATAGCCATACTATATGATTTTGTAGGGATAACTTTCTTTAGCCATAGTATTTTGAGAAGACATGATTACTTTGTTAGTATGCTTCAAGTATTATTATTTCTTATGTCAATATAGACCTTTGTCTTGAATCTTTCAGATCAGAACATTCATGCCACAATAAAGAGAACTACATTGAAAATTATGTTGGTTAGCATTCCGCATTAAAAATTCTATTTTTATCATTTACCTACTCGAGGATAAGCAGGAATTAAGCTTGGGGGTGCTTGATACGTCTCCAACGTATCTATAATTTTTTATTGTTCCATGCTATTATTTATGATGTTTTGGATGTTTAATGGGCTTTGTTAAACACTTTTATATTATTTTTGGGACTAACCTATTAACCCAAAGGCCCAGTCCAGATTGTTGTTTTTTGCCTATTTCAAGGTTTTACAGAAAAGGAATATCAAACGGAGTCCAAACGGAATGAAACCTTTGGGAGAGATGTTTTTGGAGCGATATCTGCACGAGAGACTTGAGAACCACGGAATAGGGCACACGTGACGTCCACGAGGGTGGGGGTGCCCCCCCTATAGGGCGCGCCCCCCTGCCTCGTGGGCCCCACGTTTGGCCCCCGATGCCCTCCTTCCTCCTATATATACCTATGTACCCGGAAAACATCAGAAACGGAGAGAAAACCCTAGTTCCACCGCCGCAACCTTCTATTCCCGTGAGATCCCATCTTGGGGCCTATTTCGAAGCTTCGCCAGAGGGGGGATCTACCACGGAGTGCTTCTACATCAACACCATCGCCTCACCATGAGTTGTGAGTAGTTTACCACAGACCTTCGGGTCCATAGTTAGTACCTAGATGGCTTCTTCTCTCTCTTTGGATCTCAATACCAAGTTCTCCTCGGTCTTCGAGGAGATCTATTCGATGTAATCTCTTTTTGTGGTGTGTTTGTCGAGATCCGATGAATTGTGGGTTTATGATCAAGATTATCTATGAGAAATATTTGGTTCTTTTCTGAATTCTTTTATGTATGATTATAATGTCCTTACAAATCTCTTCGAATTATTGGTTTGGTTTGGCCTACTAGATCTATAGTTCTTGCAATGGGAGAAGTTCTTGGCTTTGGGTTCAATCTTGCGGTGTCCTTTCCCAGTGACAGTAGGGGCAGCAAGGCACGTATTGTATTGTTACCATCGAGGATAAAAAGATGGGGTTGATATCATAGTGCTTGAGTTTATCCCTCTACATCATGTCATCTTGCTTAAGGCGTTATTCTGTTCTTATGAACTTAATACTCTAGATGCATGCTGGATAGCGGTCGATGTGTGGAGTAATAGTAGTAGATGCAGAATCGTTTTGGTCTACTTGTCTCGGACGTGATGCCTATATATAATGATCATGCCTAGATATTCTCATAAGTATTCGCTTTTCTATCAATTGCTCGACAGTAATTTGTTTACCCACCATAGAATTATGCTATCATGAGAGAAGCCACTAGTGAAACCTATTGCCCCCGGGTCTATTCTCAACATATCAATCTACAATCTACTTTACTTTTCCGTTTTTACTTTCTGTTCTTATATCCAAAAATATCAAAAATATCAAACTATCATATCTATCAGATCTCACTTTCGTAAGTGATCGTAAAGGAATTGCCAACCCCTTATCGCGTTTGGATGCAAAGTTCTTATTTGTTTGTGTAGGTGCGAGGGACTTGCGCGTGGTCTCCTACTGGATTGATACTTTGGTTCTCAAAAACTGAGGGAAATACTTACGCTATTGTGTTGGATCTCCCTTTCCTCTTGGAGGGAATACAATGCAAGCTCAAGAAGTAGCAGTTATCGCCGAAGTGGGAAGGCCCTTACCGGGTGGTAGGAGTCACCAGACTTGGCGCAGTCCGTCTAGAGACTGAAGATGGCATTCAATTGCAAAAGTCATGGAACATTGAGCATCTTCGCAAGTACTACCAGTAAGGCGCGGCTGACGGGCCTGCCCTGCAGCCACCCTTTTGTACATGCCTTGTCGTAGTTGCATGTAACCCCTTGTACAAAGCCAGTCGCAGACCCTGAGCAACAGAGAAATAAATGAAGCGTTGATAGGGGCCCCCCGTCAAGTTGCATGCATTCACAAGCATATCATGAGGATCTCATGTTCATGTAGATAAGATTGCATTTGACATCTTCCTCATCTGCATAAACCACAGGTTCCTGCCGTGGACTTGGGTCCCCAAGAGAAGATGAGAAGAGAAACCAACGTTGCAATCTCCGGCAAGCCAAACAGATAAGTTCCTCCTTTTATCCATACATGTTCAGTAAGAACTTGTGCATAGAAAAACCTCGCTACCTTTCTAAACATAGGTGCTCCCATCCTTTGACTCGAACGCTGCTTCGGTCGGGATGGTCGCAGTGGCCTTTGTTGAAAAGGGTTGGTGGGGGCTAGTCCCTCTTCACGTCTTACGCCCGGCTAGCTTGGCTCCGCGGCAACAAGACCGAGGGTACCAACAAGATAGCCTGCCGAGAAAAACTTGTTTACTTGAAAGTATAAAGGCATTCCATCTCTGCATGGGCCCGTTACATGCACAAGTCCCTAACAGGATTTATCTTTTTTCATTAATATGCTGATCAAAAAGTACCAATCTTACAGAACAAAAACATGTATAAAGGGAGTACATTTATTTGAATTAAAATTTGGCAAGTGCCTACAAGTTTAAGATTGAAAAAAGATAAGTGCCCCTTTATGCATTTTGTCGTTCCTCTCCTCCTAGGCACTGCGACAAGAGGTGAAGAAGGCAAAAAGCGAGGCCAAACAGAAGCCCAGCCTGACCCCGTCGGGCTCCAGGAGAGGTAGCCCGACCAGGGGCCGGAAGGCGCAAATGAAAGTGATGCCGAAGAGGTCGGCGGAGACGGCCCGTCAACCACCACCACCAAGGCCAAGAGGACATGGCGAGGCTGGTGGAGCTGTAGCCCGCGAGGAAGCCTGCCGGGGTCTAGCTGGAAGACTGTTGGAGGTGCTGATGGTGGCGTCGCGGCCTGACGAAGATGGTGCGACCGGCACTCAGCCGGAGTCAGAGTCGTCGCCCTCCCGGTCGATGCCGTCGTCATCACCGTCACTATCCTCCTCGTCACTGTTGCTCGAGGAGGAGCTTTCGTCATCGGTCGAGCTCTCCATGCAGGACCCTAAGCGACCACCTGTGCCCCCGAAGACCTT
The DNA here is from genome assembly GCA_902687465.1 of Secale cereale. Taxonomy (NCBI): domain Eukaryota; kingdom Viridiplantae; phylum Streptophyta; class Magnoliopsida; order Poales; family Poaceae; genus Secale; species Secale cereale. The sequence goes on from LR738711.1 coordinate 744,093,526, forward strand.
GACGGAGAGGAAACCGTTCTCCATTAATTTGAAATGGAGGACGTGTCCCTCCAACAAGCTATGGGCGCGAGCAAAGGTTTTCCAGCTTCGACGAAAGTACATGACATGGGGAGCCCGGAAGTTGACATCAACTCATATGCTGCCGTTTCCGGAGCCCTCATGTGCAACCTCAATGATCGTGGCTGTTCGAGCTCCATCGCCCTCGCGGATAGAGTAGGGAGGCGGAGGCGGTCGCGCGGGGGCTTGTACAGCCTGATGACGAATTCCAGAGGCTGGTCCCTGACACGTCCTTCCATGAGGGGAGGGGCAACCGGCGGGGGCATAACCAGAGCACCGCCTCGTCCTCCTCGGCCCCGAGCTCCGCGACGACCTCGATCTTGCCCCCTCCCGCCTCCTCTACCAGTGGGATCCACCCCCGCGCCATCAGAGGAGGGAGGAAGGCGCAGCCGAGTAGAAGTTCTCGTTGCCACTAGTGCAGGGTCGGAACCGCGCCCCCTTGCCATGGTAAGTGGAAACTACTGCAGGGGCAAGGAGAAGTGAAGGATGTGAGTGAACACCTCGTCTCTCCCCCTTTTATAGGAAGGTATCGATGTCAAAACCGATAGATCTCGGGTAGGGTTGCCCAAGCTGTGCGTCTAAGGATCGACGGTAACAAGGGACTGGGGATATGATGTTTACCCAGGTTCAGGCCCTATCTATCAAGGTAATACCCTACTTCCTGCTTGATTGATCTTGATGAATATAGGGTTACAAGAGTTGATCTACCTCGAGATCGTAATGGCTAAAACCCTAGGAGTCTAGCCTATGTAATTGTGATTCTGCTAGCCTCTACGGACTAAACCCCCCAACTTATATACATGCCGGAGGGGGACTAGGGTTGTACAAAGATGACTTGGGGAGGAAGGAATCATTACATCCGGACATCTATTTTGCCTTTCTACATATATAGGAGTCCTATCCGGACACGAGGGATAACCTTCTGTTTTTATCTTCGCGGCCCATCAGTCCGGCCCAGGTTCAGTAGCCCGGACACTCGAGGACCCCTAAATCTAGGACTCCCTCAGTAGCCCCCGAACTTGCCTTCAATGATGAGGTTGTATCCGTCTTCATGTCTTCGGTCTTGTGCTTCCTCGCTGCTTTCCCGAGGTAACGTTGGTGTTTCCCTTGAAGAGGAAAGGGTGATGCAGCAAAGTGAAGTAAGTATTTCCCTCAGTTTGTTGAGAACCAAGGTATCAATCTAGTAGGAGATTACACACAAGTTGCTAAATACCTGCACAAACAATCAACAACTTGCACCCAACACTATAAAGGGGTTGTCAATCCCCTCTAGGTTATTTGCAAAAGTGAGATCTGATAGAGATAGATAAACAAATAAAGTAAATATTTTTGGATTTTTGGTTTATAGATTGAAAAGTATAAGATTGCAAAATAGTAGATCTGAAACTTATAAGATGTAAAAGAGACCCGGGGGCCATAGGTTTCACTAGTGGCTTCTCTCATGATAGCAAGTTTACGGCGGTGAACGAATAATTGTCAAGCAATTGATAGAAAAGCGAATAATTATAACGACATCTATGGCAATGATCATGAATATAGGCATCACGTACAAGACAAGTAGACCGACTCGTGCCTGCATCTACTACTATTACTCCACACATCGACCGACTCCTGCCTGCATCTAGAGTATTAAGTTCATAAGAACAGAGTAACGCCTTAAGAAAGATGACATGATGTAGAGGAATTAACTCAAGCAATATGATGAAAACCCCATCTTTTTATCCTCAATGGCAACAATACAATATATTTCATGTCCCCTACTGTCACTGGGATTGAGCACCGCAAGATTGAACCCAAAGCAAAGCACTTCTCCCGTTGCAAGAATTATCAATCTAGTTGGCCAAACAAAACCGATAGTTCGAAGAGAATTACTAAGATATAAGATCATGCATAAAAGAATTCAGAAGAAACTCAAATATTATTCATAGATAGTCTGATCATAAACCCACAATTCATCATATCTTGACAAACACACCACAAAAGAAGATTACATCGGATAGATCTCCAAGAACAACGAGGAGAACATGGTATTGAAGAACAATGAGAGAGAAGCCATCTAGCTACTAGCTATGGACCTGTAGGTCTATGGTAAACTACTCACACTTCATCGGAAGGGCAATAGGGCTGATGTAGATGCCCTCCATGATTGATTCCCCCTCCGACAGAGTACCGAAACAGGACTCCAGATGGGATCTCGTGAGAACAGAAGGTTACGGCGGCAAAAAAGTGGTTTCTGTGGATGTTAATATCTTTCTGGAATATACTGGTATTTATAGGCGGAAGAAGTCGGTCGGGGGAGGCACGAGGGGCCCACCAGGTAGGGGACGCGCCGTACCCCTCGGGGGCGCCCCCACCCTTATGGCTGCCTCGTGGATCCCCTGGCATGTACTCCAAGTCCATCTGATGTCTTCCGGTCCAAGAAAAATCTCCAAAAAGTTCCGTTCCGTTTGGACTCCGTTTGATATTCCATTTCTGCGAAACTCAAAAACATGGAAAAAACATAAACTGGCACTAGGCTCTGGGTTAATAGGTTAGTCCCAAAAATCATATAAAATAGCATGTAAATGCATATAAGACATCCAAGATAGATAATATAATAGCATGGAACAATCAAAAATTATAGATACGTTGAAGACGTATCAAGCATCCCAAGCTTAATTCCTGCTCGTCCTTGAGTAGGTAAATGATAAAAACAGAATTTTTGATGTGGAATGCAACCCAACATATTTATCAATGTAATATTCTTTATTGTGGCATGAATGTTCAAATCCATAAGACTCAAAATAAAAAATTCTCGATATCAAAACAATAATACTTTAATCATACCAAAAGCAATCTATAAAGCTTCAAAAATAACATGGCTAAAGAATGTTATCCCTACAAATCATATAGTCCTTATGCTCCCTTTTCTTAACACAAAGCACCCCTCATTCCCATCCCGGAGTTAGCCAAGCAATTGCTTTCATGCTCTACTCTTTCAAACTTTTCAACTATTCACACAATATATGAGCGCGAGCCATGGACATAACACTATGGGTGGAGTGGAGGTGGTAATAGACAAAAGGTGGGAGAAAGTCTCACATCAACTAGGCAAATCAATGGACTATGGAGATGTCCATCAATCGATATCAATGTGAGTGAGTAGGGATTGCCATGTAACGGATGCACTAGAGCTATAAGTGTATGAAAGCTCATAAAGACAACTAGTGGGTGTGCATCAACTTGCTTGCTCATGAAGACCTAGGGCATTTGAGGAAGCCCATCGTTGGAATATACAAGCCAAGTTCTATAACAGAAAATTCCCAGTAGTGATATATGAAAGTGAAAACATAGGAGACTCTCAATCATGAAGAACATGGTGCTATGATGAAGCACAAGTGTGGAAAAGGATAGTAACATTGTCCCTTCTCTCTTTTTCTCTCATTTTTTTTCTTTTTTTCTTTTTTTCTATTGGGTTCTTTGACCTCTTTTTTGTGGGCTTCTTTGGCCCCTTTTATTTTATTTAGGCTTCATTGGCCTCTTTTATTTTTGATAACCTCACATGGGAAAATGTTCTAATAATGATGATCATCACACTTTTATTTACTTACAACTCGACATTACAACTCGATACTGGAATAAAGATATGACTCTATATGAATGCCTCCGATGGTGTACCGGGATGTGCAATGACCAAGAGTGACATGTATGAAAAATATGAAAGGTGGCCTTGCCACAAATACTATGTCAACTACATGATCATGCAAAGCAATATGACAATGATGAAGCGTGTCATAATAAACGGAATGGTGGAGTTACATGCCAATATATCTCAGAATGGCTATGGAAATGCCATAATAGGTAGGTCTGGTGGCTGTTTTGAGGAATGTATAAGGAGGGTTTTTGTCGTATTTCGGGTTCCAGATACCCTTGAGGGGTTCGAACTCTGGGGTGCGCACGAAGAACACTCTCTCCCCAGCGTGCTCACCCTATGATTCCAAGGCCTAGCTCGACGAACTCAAAGAACAAGAGACGCAAAGGTTTATACTGGTTTGGGCCACCTTGCGGTGTAATACCCTACTCCAATGTGTGTGGTGGATTGCCTCGTGGGGCTGAGGATGAACTAGTACAATGGATGAACAACCTCCGGAGGGGAGGTGTTCTTGGGGTCGGATGAGCTTGTGGTATGGTCAGGGTGGAATGGAACCGATCCCTCTATGGTCGGATCAGCTCAAGGTGAGATGAGATCTCTATGTGGTGGCTAGGTCCTATTTATAGTGGCCTTGGTACTCTTCCTAAATATAGGTGGGAAGGGATCCCACAACGACCAAATTTGAAGGGGAACAACTAGTACAAGTTATCCTGACAAAAGCGGTCTTCGCCTGCCAAAGGCTCTGGTGGTGATGCCGCGCCGGGCTCCACGATGACCTCCATTCTGCCGTCCTAACGGTCCTTGATCTTGTTACACCGATATGGACATATTTCCTTCATTTCTCGGGACTCTGCGCCTGCGCTTGCCCCCTTAGCACCAAAGGGGAAACTGGTACACTGCGCCCGCTGGCGCCCACCTGGCCTGGGTCATCATGGCACACGTCATGTGATCCTTGTGAGGTGCACCTTGCATAGATTTCTCTGCTTTTCGGGAGCCATCCTAGAGAGGCTGCCCCCAGGGAGGTCTTGCCGTCGTCCGCCTCGCGAGGCTTGGCCCCTTGCGAGGGTTTTGAGTTGTGGTCGCTGAAGCTCGCCATGTCAGGCCGCCGATGGAGCCACGTCACAGGCCGGAGGCAGGCAAGTCTGGGTACCTCCGTTCCTAGGACGCCTACAGTAGCCCCCGGGCCCAAGTAGCGTTCGAACTTGGCTTTGAGGCGAGGCCAAGGGGCAAGTGCGAAGCGACGCGGGCCCGAATCGCCCGCAGCCTTGGTCGACGCGTGGTGACTGGTTGGACGTGGGTGTCTCCACTTCCCCACGCTGCCTCGGCAACTGCCCGACTTGTCGAGACCCTGCTGCATGCACAGAGCAAACCATCATTACGTGCGATCGTGGAGGCCGGCGGTTGGCCTCCTCCTGGCTATAAATGAGGAGAGGGCGAAGCCCCCGTTGCTCATCTCCTTCTTCTCGCCGCCTGCCCTTTCTTCCATCTCCTTGCCGTGTTGGCTTGTCGTGACGCCCATGGCGCCGATAAGGAGATTCTCCGCCACTGAGAAGGGAAAAAACCCACGAGGAGCGGGGAACACTTCCGCCGAAGAAGAGGTTCAGCCGCCCCCGTTGCTCCAGCGAGAGGCTGGAGGTGACAAGGCCTTGGTGCGAGCGGCCTCCTCCCGGCTACCCGTTTCCCTTGCACGCCCAAGCGTAGGGCTCCAGAAGAGGGGGTGGCGCCCTGCACTGCTTGCATCGTGGCCGAGGTGGCCAAGTTGTGGTTGCACGAGCCGCCGGTCCCCGAACCCACGCCGAGGGCTCCTCGTGCGAGTTCCTGGTGTGGACAGTGATGCCACCACCTTCTTGGATCCGGCTCCTAGGGTTCTTTGCGGAGCTGATGCCGGAAAGAGGTCCTGCTGAGTTGTGGTTGCAGCATGCTGGGTACTGCAGCCAGGCTTCAGAGGCAGAGGTCGAGGTCGTCCTCCCAGCCGGTGTCTTCATGACTCGAGAATGGGGCGAAATCGACCGCGCGTGCCATCTTGATGGAGCCTCCATCATCCATTTCGAGTTCGACGATGCCTCCATGTTGTTCTTCAAGGTTTTTGATGGGGAAGGCCATCGTCTGGAGTGTTGCCCTGGGGGACCCACCAGGGCGGGGCGGCAGCAGGCGCCGGGCCTGCCCTGGCCCTGCTGACAACTCCACCAGCAGCAGCGACGACCCCTGGGGATCCAGCAGGTCTCCTGAGCCTCACGAGTCTCTGGAGATGAGAGACGACAGCTATGCGCCACCGAGCTCACGCCGCGCCCGGAGCGCGACGACGGCATCAGCTCGTCGTCATCGATGACCTAGGTGGGGTTGGTGCCGGCCTCTCATGGCCCTCTGTTGATGATGGCGTCGGCGACAGCAGCCGCGGTTAGGGCCCCTTGAGATTTCCTTCTTTTGTTCCCTGCGAGGAATCAAAACGAACCCCGTGGGGGCGTGTAAAGGACTTGTAATGCGTTTCCTCCAATGTTTATTATTATCATTATGAAACCATGGTTGCAAGTCTTGCTTCGTCATTGTCCCCCCCTTTTCGTCCTTACAATAGCCTTGCGCTTGATACGTCTCCAACGTATCAATAATTTTTGATTGGTCCATGCTATTATTTATGAAGTCTTGGATGTTTAAAGGGCTTTATCATTCACTTTTATATCATTTTTGGGACTAACCTACTAACCCAAAGGCCCATACCAGATTGTTGTTTTTTTGCCTATTTTAGGGTTTTGCAGAAAAAGAATATCAAACGGAGTCCAAACGGAATGAAACCTTCGTGAGAGATATTTTTGGAGAAAATCACGCCAGAGGAACTTGAGAACCACGTCAGGGGAGCATCGAGTGGCCGTCGAGGGTGGGGGGTGCGCCCCCTTCCTAGGGCGCGCCCCCTGCCTCGAGGCCCACTCGAGCGTCCCCCGGTGCCCTCCTTCTTCCTATATAAGTCCACGTACCCCAGAAACTCCGTGAACAGAGAGAAAACCCTAATTCCACCGCCATAGCTTCTGTTCCCGTGGAGATCCCATCTTGGAGCCTGTTCCGGAGCTCCACCGGAGGGGGATCCATCACGGAGGCCTTCACCATCATCATCATCGCCCTCACCATGAGTTATGAGTAGTTTACCACAGACCTTCGGGTCCATAGCTAGTATCTAGATGGCTTCTTCTCTCTCTCTGGATCTCAATACAAAGTTCTCGGTCTTCGAGGAGATCTATTCGATGTAATCTCTTTTTGCGGTGTGTTTGTCGAGATCCGATGAATTGTGAGTTTATGATCAAGGTTATCTATGACAGATATTTGGTTCTTCTCTGAACTTTTTATGTGTGCTCATAATATCCTTGCAAGTCTCTTCGAATTATTGGTTTGGTTTGGCCTACTAGATCTATAGTTCTTGCAATGGGAGAAGTGCTTGGCTTTGGGTTCAATCTTGCGGTGTCCTTTCCCAGTGACAGTAGGGGCAGCAAGGCACGTATTGTATTGTCGCCATCGAGGATAAAAAGATGGGGTTTATATCATATTGCTTGAGTTTATCCCTCTACATCATGTCATCTTGCTTAAGGCGTTATTCTGTTCGTATGAACTCAATACACTAGATGCATGCTGGATAGCGGTCGATGTGTGGAGTAATAGTAGTAGATGCAGGCAGGAGTCAGTCTACTTATCTCGGACGTGATGCCTATATACAATGATCATGCCTAGATAGTCTCACAATTATTCGCTTTTCTATCAATTGCTCGACAGTAATTTGTTTACCCGCCGTAGATTATCGATATCATGGGAGAAGCCACTAGAGAAAACTATGGCCCCCGGGTCTATTCTCAACATATCAATCTACATCTACTTTACTTTTACCACTTTTATTTGCTTCTTTATTAAACAAAAAATACCAAAAATATAAACTATCATCTCTATCAGATCTCACTTTCGTAAGTGATCGTAAAGGGATTGACAACCCCTTATCGTGTTGGCTGCGAAGTTCTTATTTGTTTGTGCATGTGCGAGGGACTCGCGCGTGGTCTCCTACTGGATTGATACCTTGGTTCTCAAAGACTGAGGGAAATACTTACGCTACTGTGCTGCATCTCCCTTTCCTCTTCGAGGGAATACAACGCAAGCTCAAGAGGTAGCAAGAAGAATTTCTGGCGCCGTTGCCGGGGAGGCTTACGCAAAAGTCATATACCAAGTACCTATCACAAACCCTTATCCTTCGCATTATATTTTTGCATCTCGTTTTCCTCTCCCCCACTTCACCCTTGCCGTTTTATTCGCCCTTCTTCTGCAGTGTGTTTACTATTCGCTTGCTTCTTGTTTGCTTGTGTGTTGCTTGCTTGCTTGTCATCATGTCTAGCACACCTATCATTATCACCACTCCCGAGAGTGAGGTCCTCAACTTTAAACAAAGGGAGGAAGAAAACTTAAAAGATGCCTGGTATAGAATTTGCAATGCTCAAAATAGATCTAATAGGAAGCTTTCCACTTCCATGCTTCTTCGCAATTTTTATGTTGGCATAACTCCGTGGAATAGATTTATCTTAGATACCATTACCAGAGGGAATTTCTTGGGTGGCCACACCGTTGATTCTTACAAAGCTATGACTGAATTATTTGGCTCACCACCTGTCAGGGATATTACTAGCAGGTATGAACCGGCTAGTGTAAACCGGATTACTGTAATATATTTGTATCATTGTAATATTTAGTAAAGGCTACGGCCCATGAGATCTTAGGGCCCATGTATAGAGTTACGGTTTGTAAACCGCCTGATCATGTAACTTGGAAGATAAGGAAGAAAGAGCAGAGACCGAGGCGGACACGAGTATGAGCCGGCCTCGGGACTCTGTAAAACCGGACCGGGCGTCACCTCTATATAAAGGGACGACCCGGCGACGGTTCAGGGACAAGCAAGAAGCAACCCGTCGAGACACAGGCAAGCGATTCGCTCCCTGTTCATCGACGCCCAAGCAATACCAAACCAAACTAGACATAGGCTTTTACCTTCATCGAAGGGGCCGAACTAGTATAAACCCTCTGTGTCCTTTATGTGCTTTTAACCCCTTCAAGCTAACCTGTGCGATGGTTCCATCACTAAGTCCGTTAAACCGGACATCTGCCGTGTTAATTCCACGACAGTTGGCGCCCACCTTGGGGCCTCCGCACGATGGTTTCGAGTTCTTGAAGGGCAGCTTTGAAGGGCTCAAGGGTTACGCGGTCGGCCGGATGACCAAGAGTCGTCGCGGCCGGATCTACATCGACGACGCAGGCTGGGGACCGGAGGCCGATTCAATCGAATACGGGTACCGGGTTCCCTTCAGCGGCATCCACGTCTTCATTGGCAAGATCGGCGAACTGGGACCTGAGCCGGACATCTTCCCCAACATCATCGAGCCGGCTCAGCGTGCGAGATCGGCCCGGGTTCAGCCCGCCATGAAGCACGTTTTCGTTGGAGCGGTTCACGGGGTCCAAGCCGAGGATGGATCGGAGTCCGGTGGCGAGACAGTTATCTATTCCGACGATGAATCTTCATCCGGAGAGACTGAGTCTTTGTATCAGTTGCGGGACGGCCGTTCTGAGGGTGAGTCCGACGTAGACAGTATTCCGGGCCCCTTTGACCCGCCAAACCGGGTGGCTGTCTTTATGGCTTGTTCACAATCCACGCCGTAGTTAACGGTGATCGGGGCGACAGCAGAAGCTGGAGCAGGGGGGAGCGGCCAGGCCCTCTCGCCCGCTGACGTTCTATCCACCTTGGTCGAGGATTTTACAGCCCGAGCCATGGCAGAGGTAGCTCCAGCAGACATGGCGCAACATGATGCAGAGCTCCTTCAGCTAAAGGGCCGGATTGATCAAGCAAGGGAAAATCTGAAGACAGAAAAGGCAATGATAGCAATGAGGCAGGCAGAGCTGAATGATCAGGCTTTTCATCTAAGGATGGAGCAGGCCTCCGCACAGGGAGTAAGGAGTCGGAAGTACCAGTCTCGTCTACCGCCGGTTTACGAGGCGACAGATCTTTTCAGGACACCCGGAGCGGGGACCAGCAATGATCCGACTTTAAACCGAAGGGTAGAACCAGCAAGGGATGAGCCGGTTCAGCAGCCTACTGTGGAGCAAGATCGGCGGATCACGTCTGCACCTCACGTTCCTACCCCTTCGGGTCATTATTCAAATCCTTTGGATAACATCGTTGCTGCTGCTGCACGCTTGGCCGCTTTACCCGTTGAGGGGACATCTCCTGTGGCATTGGAGGCACGCAGGGTCAAGGATCTACTTAATACGGCATTAACACAACAGCAAGCATATTCTTATAGCAGGGAGAGGCTCCATTCAACACCACGTCACAGCCGGAGTTACACTAGGCATTGGGAGGAACCAGAAGTGTCTTGTAGTGAACGCAGGCGACATCGTCACAGGCAGAATAATCCGGCGGGTGCAGATGCACAAGCTCAGGATGCAAACCGGGTTAGATCGGTAGCCCATGAGGAGGTTCGTCAAACGACGCCGGTTCACACAGCCACAGCCGAGGCAGGAGTCACAACGAGTTCCTTTGGGGTGCCATGTCTTATCCCCGGTTTACGGAGTGTGAAGTTGCCCAAGGATTTCAAAGGTCCGCGTAAAGTGCCTAATTACACAGCGGATTTGGCTCCAGAAGCTTGGGTTGAGAGTTACGAGATGGCCATGGAGATGCTGGATGTAGATGAAGCGGCTTGTGCAAAATACTTTACTATGATGCTTGAAGGTACAGCCCGGACCTGGCTAAAGGGTTTACCCCCTAAGCCCCTAATTCTATCGGGTCATGGGGAGAGCTACGTCGCTAGTTTATCAAAAATTTCAAGGATACGTGCAAGCAGCCGATGTCAATAGTGGATCTAGCAGCCTGTGTGCAAGGAGAACAGGAATCTACAAGTGCATGGGTGCGGCGAGTATCAGAGATCTTGCATTCTTCGAATGGTATCAATCCCAGTACGGCAATAGTAACATTGGAAAACAATTGCCGGTTTGAGTCTCTAAAGTTAAAACTAGAACGGCTTAAACGGGATTGTAATGATATGGGAACTCTCATGAGCGCTCTGGTGAAGTACGGGAACTCCGACAACAATAAGTATCCGGAAGCAGAGGGAGACAAGGCTGGAAAGGTCAATAAGCCTGGTAAACCGGCACAGATTAATCCATCTGGTACCAGTTTCTTAGGCAAGCGAAAGGCAGAGGGTGGCTCTGATTTCGTGGCCAATACCCAAGTTCAAGGGGGTTTTCAGCACAATAGGGGCAAACCACCTCCACAAACCGGCGGAGGGGATGTTAGTTGGGACCAGGAGTTAAGTCAGCCTTGTCCGAAGCATAGCACAAGGGAACGGACAGCAAAACACACTATAGGAGAATGCAAGCCCTTGATGGAAGCCGTAATGAGCCGCTTCAACTCTAATAACAGGCCTCCAAACGGCGGTTCAGGCCTGGGGTTCTACGGCCCGGGTCACCAGGGGAACGGCTCCGGATCAGGATATCGTGGCAACAACAGTGGTTATCATAACCGGGTCAATAATCAATATGGTCAAGGTGGTTATAATAACCCGGGCAATCAGCCGCATGGTCAAGGTGGTTACAATAACCAAGGCAACCAACAGCAGGGTCAAGGTAATCACAATAACCAAGGAAATCAGCAGCGTCAGCAACAACAGCAGCAATCCAGATATCAGAGTAATCCGAAGGAGTTGAGTAGTGGGCAGTATCATGTGTTTACCACGAGTTTGTGTAAACGGGATCAAAAAGTTTTGAAGCGGGCGGTCCACGCGGTTGAACCGGCGACGCCGCAATTCTTACGTTGGTCAGAGCAGCCCATCGTGTGGAGCAGGGAAGACCACCCGATGCGAGTTGATAATCCGGGCCACTTGGCCTTGGTAGTAGCACCACAGGTGGGTGGCTACAAGTTCACTAAAGTTCTCATGGACGGCGGCAGCAGCATCAATATCTTGTATTATGAAACCTTCCGTCGCATGGGGCTGGCGGATAAAAAGCTAAGGCAATCAAACACAGTGTTTCATGGGGTAGTGCCAGGTAAGTCAGCTTACCCAGTTGGGAAAATTGACCTAGAAGTTACCTTTGGAGATGAACGGGATTCCAGGTCAGAGATGATAACTTTTGAAGTCGTCAAGATTCGGAGCCCGTATCATGCTCTGTTCGAGAGGACGGTTTATGCCAAGTTTATGGCCAGGCCGTGTTATGTTTACATGCAGCTCAAGATGCCGGGTCACAAAGGCACAATCACGGTTCATGGAAGTCGCAAGCTTGCGTTGGAGTGTGAAGAGGGAGACGCTGCTTACGCGGAGGCAGTGTGTGCTACAGAGGAGTTGAAGTCTTATAAGGATAATGTTGATCCAGCGAATATGACCCCGTTGAAGAAGCCGACTACGGAGCATGATCCGGCGTTGAAATTTAAATCGGCGGAGGAGACCAAGCAAGTTGATTTTGTGCCAGGCGATTCATCCAAGCAGTTCACTATCAGCGCTAACCTTGATCCCAAATAGGAAAGCGCGCTCCTCGAGTTCATCCGTGAGAACCGGGATATCTTTGCATGGAAACCTTTTGACATGCCAGGTATACCGAGGGAACTCGCTGAGCACAGCCTTAATATTGATCCGAAGTTTAAACCGGTTAAACAGTATCTGCACCGCTTCAACGAAGAAAGGCGCAAGGCTATAGGAGAAGAGGTGGCCAGGCTTTTGGCTGCAGGGTTCATAGTTGAAGTTTTTCATCCGGAATGGTTGGCTAATCCGGTACTGGTGTTAAAGAAGAATGGAAAGTGGAGAATGTTTGTGGACTACACATACCTCAACAAAGCTTGTCCAACTGATCCTTTTGCTCTCCCTCGCATTGATCAGATCATCGATGCTACAGCGGGATGTGAGCGGCTAAGTTTTTTGGATGCATACTCAGGATATCACCAAATCAAGATGGCAGTTAAAGACTAGGAGAAGACAGCTTTCATAACTCCTTTTGGTGCTTTTTGCTATGTATCTATGCCTTTTGGGCTCAAGAGTGCCCAAGCAACTTATCAGCGTTGCGTAGAGAACTGTCTTAAAGGGCAGATAGGGAGAAATGTTCATGCTTATGTGGATGATATCATGGTGAAGTCAAGAAAGGAGGAGACGCTGATAGAGGATCTCAAGGAGACCTTTGACAATCTTCGGGCATATAAGATGATGCTTAATCCGGAGAAGTGTGCTTTTGGTGTTCCGGCAGGCAAGCTCCTTGGGTTTTTGGTGTCAAACAGAGTAATAGAAGCTAATCCAGAGAAGATCAAGGCAATCACGTCTTTGACTAAACCGGCTTGCATTAATGATGTTCAGCGTATCGCTGGCCGGATCACAGCATTAAGCCGGTTCATTAGCTGTTTAGGGGAGAAGGCGATTCCGCTTTATCAGATGCTGAGAAAGACGGATCGGTTTATATGGAGTGATGAGGCAAATGCTGCGTTTGAGGATTTGAAGCGACAGCTAGCAAGGCCACCGGTCCTGGCTGCCCCTGTTGATAACGAGCCCTTGCTGTTATATGTCGCCGCCAACGCACGGGCAGTTAGTTTGGCAATCGTGGTTGAACGCAAGGAAGCAGGGAAGGAATATCCGGTTCAGCGTCCAGTCTATTACGTCAGTGAAGTACTTATTGAGTCTAAGCAGAGGTATCCACATTGGCAGAAGCTGGTATATGGTGTGTTCATGGCAAACCGGAAGTTGAAGCATTATTTCCAAGGCCATCCGATAACTGTTGTTAGTTCAGCACCATTGGGGGATATAATCCAGAACAAGGAAGCTACAGGCAGAGTAGCAAAGTGGGCCATTGAGCTCAGCCCACACGAATTGAAATATGTGCCACGCACCGCTATCAAATCTCAGGCATTGGTAGATTTCATCAATGATTGGACAGAACTGCAAACACCTAAGGAGAAGCCGGACCTTACGTACTGGACGATTCACTTTGACGGTTCAAGGCAGTTAGAAGGCTCAGGGGCTGGAGTTGTTTTAACTTCCCCGCGAGGAGATAAGTTTTGTTACGTCCTCCGTTTATTATTTCCTTGTACTAATAATGCAGCAAAGTATGAAGCATTACTTCATGGCTTGCGGATGGCCAAGGAGATGAACTTGAGCCGGGTCAAGTGCTTCGGTGATTCAGATTTGGTGGCACAGCAAGTATCAGGCAAGTGGGATTCAAGAGATCCTCTCATGGCAGCTTACAGACGAGAAGTTGAAGCAGTTGTAGGATATTTCAAAGGGTATCAGGTGGATCACATAGACCGGCGAAGGAACGAAGCGGCTGATGCTCTGAGCCGGCTGGGTTCTCAACGTAAACCGGTACCACCAAATACTTTTTTGGATGAGCTACACAGTCCATCAGTGCAAGTACAATCAGAGGAAGACCTGGCTGTTCCTGATCCGGAGGCACAGCTAGTTGCGGTACTTCATGTTATTCCGGATTGGACGTTGCCCTATTTGGCATATCTTAGCCGAGGAGAGTTACCGGACGACGAGATTGAGGCGCGACAGATAATCCGGCGTTCTAAGTCCATGACAGTTGCAAACGGGGAACTTCATCATCGCAGCGTCTCTGGAGCATTTCAGAGGTGTGTATCAGCTGAGGAAGGTTGTGATATTCTTCGTGAGATCCATGAAGGGGATTGTGGTCATCATGCCGGTTCAAAATCTTTGGTGGCTAAAGCTTTTCGACATGGGTTCTATTGGTTGACAGCTCATGCTGATGCGGTGGATCTAGTCCGGAAGTGTGATGCCTGTCAGAAGTTTTCACGACGCGCTCTTGTTTCGGCGCAGGAGCTTCGGATGATACCTATAACTTGGCCGTTTGCGACTTGGGGGCTTGATATGGTTGGGCCCTTCAAACGATCCCAAGATCAGAAAACTCATCTACTGCTGGCGGTGGATAAGTTTACAAAATGGATTGAGGCAGAGCCTGTGAGCAAGTGTGATGCGGCAACAGCAGTTAAATTCATCAAAAAGGTAATTTTCCGGTTTGGCTTTCCACACAGCATCATCACAGACAATGGCACCAATTTATCTAAAGGAGAGATGGAAGAATTTTGTCAAAGAGAGCATATTCGCCTGGATGTGTCTTCCGTAGCGCACCCTCAATCCAATGGTCAAGCGAAAAGAGCAAATCAGGAGATTTTGCGGGGTATCAAGCCCCGGCTTATGACTCCCTTGCAAAGAACACCAGGGTGCTGGGTTGAGGAGTTACCTTCTGTCCTTTGGAGTATCAATACTACGCCAAACCGGTCCACAGGTTACACACCTTTCTTTATGGTATATGGTGCTGAAGCGGTCCTTCCAAGCGATATCCGTCATGATTCACCAAGGGTGACGGCCTATGTTGAAGAGGCCAACGAGCAGGCGAGACAAGACAGTTTGGACCGGCTGGATGAAGAGCGTGATATAGCAGCAGCACGATCTGCGATCTATCAACAAGACTTGCGCAGATATCATAGCCGCCGGATCAAGAGCAGGACGTTCCAGGAGGGAGACTTAGTACTCCGGCTCATCCAAGATCAAACAGACATGCACAAGCTATCCCCGCCTTGGGAAGGGCCCTTTGTGGTCAGCAAGAATCTGCACAACGGTTCATATTACCTGGTGGACGTTCGAGAACACAAGGATTCACGGACATCAGAAGAAGAGACAAAGAGGCCATGGAACATTGCCCTCTTGCGGCCCTACTATACCTGAGCCATGAGCTCCACTGTATCCTATGTATATATTATGATTAATGAATAAACTGGCACCCTCGGTAAACCGGGGGCTCAGCCTTTTTTCCAATACAAGTATCTTATGGGGACAACCATACATGTATTATCATATGTCATATTTCAAACAAATCGATCGGTTTAAACTGATTTGGCAGGGCATATGCACTCAGGAGCAATAACTCACTGAAGAGATTTTTTTTTTCAAGCATAAGGTCGTATCCGGACCAAAGAAGACACTTCATAAAGGCCCTCTGGATGGTACCCGCATCCAGTGATTGGCTAAGTTTCATAAAAAGCCTCTGGATGGTACCCGCATCCAGTGATTGGTTAAGTTTCATAAAGGCCCTCTGGATGGTACCCGCATCCAGTGATTGGCTAAAGTTTTTCCTATGGTTCTACGAGAACCATAGAGGCCCTCTGGATGGTACCTGTCGTGGAATTAGCACGGCAGATGTCCGGTTTAACGGACTTGATGATGGAACCATCGCATGGGTTAGCTTGAAGGGGTTCATAGCACACAAAGGACACAGAGAGTTTATACTAGTTCGGCCCCTTCGATGAAGGTAAAAGCCTACGTCTAGTTGGTTTGGTATTGCTTGGGCGTCGGTTTATAGGGAGCGGATCGCTTGCCTGTAGTCTCGACGGGTTGATTCTTGCTTCTCCCTGAACCATCGCCGGGTCGTCCCTTTATATAGAGGTGACGCCTGGTCCGGTTTACAGAGTCCCGAGGCCGGCTCATACTTGTGTCCGCCTCGGTCTCTGTCCTTTCTTCTTTATCTCTCAAGTTACATAGCTTGGCGGTTTACAAACCATAATTCTATACATGGGCCCTAAGATTTTATGGGCCGTAGCCTTTACTAAATATTACAACCAAGTATAATATAACTAAGCCGGTTTACACTAGCCGGTTCATACCTGCTAGTCATATCCCTGACATTAGGCCCCAGAATGATTTGAACTTGTTCATATCAATCTCCCTTGTCTTGTATAATTTTCTTCTGTGTCTTCTCATTTTTGTAAACCGGCTCTGACGTCATCTTCGAGAATCACTAAATCTGACCGTGACATCATCTCCGCATTTAACGCTGCGAGCTGTACTGTAGCTTTGTTTAATGGTTATCCCGAAAATCAAGGCGTCAAAAGGATCTTTATCCGATCTTTGCCCCCTCGAATCCCGCACCTGTCGTTTCACATCTGTCCTTCCCTTATAAATGCCGCCGTCCCCCTTCATTATTTCTTCTTCTCGCCTCTTCTTCCTCCGTCTGCCGCCCGAGCTTCCAGACGCCATTGACGCCCGAGCTTGAAGCACCGTCGTTGCCTCGCCAAGTCAAGACCTCCCTGGCCGCTGCATCAACCTGATTTGACCAGAGAACTCCGCCGCTGTCCTCCATTGTTCAGGTACATCTTTTCTTCCTTGTTATGGATCTGCATCTTCTAGGGTTCTTCCCTGTTCCTCCGCCACTAGGGCTTTCAACGAAAGCTTCATCTTGTTCCTCTTAAACGCTCGCTTCGTAGAAAGTTTTTGACCTTTATGCCCAGTTAATAGATCTTCCACTAGTATTTGCTTTAGATCTCGCCACTTATACTTATCCTGTAGATTCATCTGCTCCGCATAAGACCCTTGTGTTTCTTCCCGTATTTTCTTGCACTTTATTTTTCTTTTCTTTGCGCGCCCAGATCTGTTCCACTTTAGCTGTTTACAAAGAAACTGTTTCTTCTCCTTTGTAGATCCATTAGGTATACTCCGGTTTATACTGTTATGCCCTGTTCCTGTAAAAAAAATTGAAGTTGAACGTAACGGTTTAGCTGTTCCTCTTTTGCTGTCGTGAACCGGTAATGACATAGCTCCCTGTTATTGCCAGTTTAACCATATCATTAGTCCTCTGTTTAAACCATTGCGTAACTTTCGTAGATATCTTCCGGTTTATACTACTGTACCTGCATAATTCGTTTTTTGCACTTTATCTTTTTCAGTACTTGTCCTTCCATTGCTATGGCCAAGCAATTTGTCTCTTGTGATTGGGTCCCTTCCATCATCACGGAAGAAGCCTTGGTCAAAATTGCTGAAATTGGTACTTTAGGTCCTCGATCTGTTTTGAAGTGGCGAGCTCCAGGAAATGAATGCCCTCCTACTCCTAAGCAAGGGGAGGTTATTGTTTTCTTTGACCACATATCTCGAGGCTTCACCCCCC